>OX421970.1:40047626-40495126 GCA_949128135.1 Parasteatoda lunata | reverse complement strand
TACGATTCATATGCAAATTCTCCGTCATCAAGAGTATCATTAATAATAAAAAAATATACAACTTAATAAAAAAAACAGAAGTTAACAGCGAAACGATTTCCCTAAAAATGAATGTAGTTCATAGAGAATGTGCTTAATGTTAACAATACAAAACGGGAAAAATAACATGAAAACAAATAGAAACTAACTTATTAACGTTTTTTGACACTCCTTTTATTATAAATGAATTTTTTGGTCAAATATGGGTTTAGCAATAGCGAAAACTGCAATAAATCTATTAGTAATGCGGAAGCAGATAGAAATTAATTAATGAAAAAGGTTCATACAAAAATCACACGTTTTTTTAATCAGGTACACAACTTTGTATTTAAAAACATAAATTATTACACGCAAGATAATCAGACAAGATGTCTTAACACAGAAAGCACTCCGAAAATGTTTTTATAAATAAGAATGTCTTTTTGTCAGTTGCTCAACTTTCAACTCAAAAATGTATTATAAGTTTGAATGTCTTCCTTCCAGTTGCGAATTTTGCAACTCATAAATGTAAAAAGAATTCGCACCAATATAGCATAAACATGGAAATAAATAGACATATCAAAATGCTCACAAAAACGTTTTTTAAATTTATGCGACGCCCTATAACATACTTAATTTTAATGTTAATGGTATAAACCACATGAAGTTACTACGAACTCGGAACTATACAGTGACTAGCATATAAATTCTTTCTGTGATCACTGCATGCCCCTACATCTATTGTGCTCATGTATTGATTCCAATTATTTGGAAAATATTACTAAATCACTTCCAAGATTTTGAAAATTATCTTATATTTTTATGAAAGTGAACGTTACTAGCATGCTATAACATTTTAATTTTATGTTAGTAACGTGACTCTCAGTTCATAAATATGCTAACGAAACATCGGAAACTAAAATAAAAATAATAAGACTTTAAGCTATTGTTACAGTTTATATATTTGTTGGAATATTTTTATCAAGTACATAGAACTCTGCTTCATATATCGTATACAATTAACATGAAAACATAAAAAAAAACTATCATCTAACACAGAACATATTAGAAAGTTATTTTTAATATTGACCGGTGCTTTTATTTGATATGAAAATTTTTAAAATTAATTTTATATTTTCTACAAAATATTAATTTCGTAAAACTTCAAAAATTATGATGTCGATAAGAAAATACCATAATGCTTTGCTTTTTCATGTTTAGAACGAGTTTGTTCTGTATTGATCGTATTTATTTAGATTTCGAACGGTTTTGAAAATAATATTCTATTTCAACCGAAATGGGATTGGAAGCAAAAGTGGTTTAGGGATTGGAGATAAATTATGAAATATTTTCGATTAGATTTTTCCATAAAAAGAATTAGCATAATTTATCCGACTAACATAAAAAAAATCTCAAATGGTTTTGAGATAATTTTTCATTTTATAACAAATAAGTTTTATTGCTTCTCTAAAACCTGAACAAATGTTTTGATAAGAGATAGAGATCCTTAAGATTTCGACATTTAATAAAAGATTTTGATCCATACAACAAATTTTATCCCAACATATTTAAAAGAAACCTAGCATTAGTACTTTTTTTTAAAAATTTCGTAATCCGCTTCTGTTGTATCTTTGTATTTTTCAATAAATAAATAAACAGATAAATAAATAAATTAGGAGCGAGTTATGAATAGATGACTTCTACGAGTTTTAATCCAGGATGAAATAATTCAGTTTAATCTTTTCAGAAACTTGGAAACTCTTGGAACGCTTCTTTTTAAAAAGTTAGAGTCATCTTTCTGATAATGTGTGCAAATTTTAATGTAAAAAGATTATTGGTAAAAACTTAAAAGAATATAGTTAAGTTAGTTATAAATAATTATCTAAAAATTCAAATACGAAAGTATATTAAAAATAGAATATTAGATTTTAAAAAATATATAAACTAGAAACCAAATTTATTGAATGGAATTATTTAAAAGTAATTAAATGAAACTTCATACAAATGAATGTTATTAGTTAGAAAATAAATAATAGTCGCTATTCGAATTGAATAATCTAATTGTATGAAAGCGTAAGCAAACAATTTTATGTTTAGATCTAAATATTTATACATTTATAAAATTTGTTTAATTATTCTGAAAATAAATTTATTTCAGCATCGTTTGTTTCATGCAATCTAGTATCCGTATCATTTGTGTTTAGAAATATCATTACTATATAAAAAAAATTCTAGAGAGGATAAGTTTCAAGCGCTATTTTTAAAGAAACGCCATCAATTTAAAACTACTGATATCGTTTCAATTACTTTATTTTCCCACAGTTCTTTTATTATTTTTTTCAAGAATAAATTCTTTTTTTCCGTCATTTCTACCAAAATATATTTATTATGGGGGATTAGAAAAGCGTTAGACCCACAAAACATGTGGCAGTTTTAACATCAAGAAACCATTAGTTCTGTGTTGCGCTAAGCCGATTACGAAAACGCAACGCATCGCTCGTTTCACAAAATAAATTATATATGTCTATTTCATAGTCCAACAAACAAGAATAGATGGTAGCAACGCAGAGGACTTGCAAACATTACGCTAATTGAAAATGGCTAATGTTCAACGGTACGATCGTGTTAAAGAATTGTGTAATGAAGAAATAAATTGGTTTATTGTAGTATATTTTTATGTACGTAGTTATTAGAGAACGTATCACAAAATTTATGCTTATATTCACAGAAATGGAATAACTGTTGTTTGGTGATATACTGTTAATGACTCAAAAACATAAGTGTACAAATATGACGTGCTTATGGTATAAGTCTCATGGAAATTTAATCTATTGATTGGCATATTTTTCTTGTAAATCTCGCGCCAACTTAAATGGTAGAAAATTTCGATTGGAAAATAAATGAGTACATTATCTGTATTACATTTAGTTATCGATCGAATTTTTATTGCTGCCGAAAACCTTTGCTGCATAGTTTTTGAATATAATTATGTGCTAAATTGTTGGTTATGATATGTCACATTATAAATTAAAAATCTTATCATTAATTCTCAGGGGTTAGCTTAAAATCGTTGTTATTGAAAAATGATTATTAAAGAAACATCGTGAGTTGTCTATTACTTATTGGGGCTATTTATATTCCGTATTGAATGTGTTTACGATTATAATAAATTATACGGTTCTTTTAGAAAAATTAGTCAATTTATTCAAAGTAGTTTTGCATTTGGCTATTTCCCAACTTGACATTAAGAAGATAATTGATGCATATTTGGAAATATGTGTATCTATATTTTGCAATATTTTGGACTTCTGAAAATGCTTAGTATTAATATTTATAATTTAATAATATATTAATAAAAGTCGATATTTCTTTGCTTCTTTTAGCATATTGTAAAAATAATATTTATTTAGAGCTGTATAGATCCATTGCTTAACTTCGTATATTATATTATTTGTCTGATAAATTCGACTGAAGATTATGAATAATAAAAAGCACATTTCAAAGACTTTGTTTACAAAAAAAAAGGCATCTAACAGAATAAAATAAAAATTAAAAGATGTAAGCATTTTACAAAAAGATGCTATTTATTGATGATGAATAAGTAATGCCAATAAATTTTGTTTTAAGTTCATTCCGCAATCTTTGAAATTAACATAAGAAATTATTATTTTGAGTGGTATCGTAAATGTAAGCTTATTTTTTTTTCTGTTAATGCCAGCTCACGACAATGTTCCAAGTATGTTAATATTTTTTTATTGAAATAAAATAAAGTTTTTAGCTTCGCAATCAGCGTGTTTTCTTTTTTAATGTAAATATTATTTAATATTTATGTGAACTATAAGTTATTTTTTAATTTTTGTCAACTTCTGGTAGTTATCTATTTGTTTTTGTAATTATTGTTCGTCATTATTCGTTTGTAATTATTATTAGTTTTGCAATGAGAATGTTATTATGTATAACTGTAGTGTCATTCCTAAAATGAAAAATATTCGATTTTATGAAGAAAGAAAAATGTCGTAAGGTGAATTAAAAAAGAGTTTACTGTGTAGATATTTACTAACTTATATATTTTTATTAAATAATCAAACTCATATAAATAGAAGTAAAAATTTGTCCGTTTTATGATATTTTTTAATTGTAGTAATGTGCCAGAAATTTCTATTTTGTTTCTTAATTTCAGAAAAAATGGAATTTCAGAAATGAATTTTTTTGTATTAAGCATTTCATTGAAATTACAGAAGTTAACGGTTTTTGAATTCAGAGCATTCCAAATTATATTTATATGTTCAGAAGTTATATTTTTTCTATTACTAATTTCGAAAAAAAAAAAAAAAATTGAAATGTATTTTCTCAGTAAACATATAATATCAATCATAAAAAGTGAAGTTTTATGAATTCGGAAGCCTTTCCTCCCAGCATTCCAAATTACGTCATTATTTCCAAACACAGTCTACCTTTACTGCTTCTTTCAATAAACTCGATATTGAAACCTAGTGAAGTGTAATAAAATCCTTCAGACTAAAAGCAATTTCAAAGTAAAATTGGAATTCGATAAGAAATCAAATAGAGTTCGAATAAGTCGACCACGTGCTCTCATTTTAAAGTTTCTGGCTGAATCTCAGTCCACATCTGCCTTTATTCCTGCTGGAATAAGTGGAATACACAATCGTCTGCGAAAAAAGGACGAATAAAATTCCTCCTTTTTCTCTGGTTTTCGCAAAAGGCGGGATGGAAGAGGGAAAAAAGATACTATGAGAATGCAAAATAGAGGGATAACTCACCTGCGATTACTTCACGTATTCTTTAGGAGTAGCCGACAAGGAGAGAGTGAGAGTGAGAAAGGAACGAGAAGAGAAAAGAGAGATCCAAATGGGGGTGTCAACTCTGGGAGGTGAGCCCTCAGTCGCCTGCAGCGATCGGCGGCATTCTATAACATGGAAGGTAGTTCGGAATGGCATCGGTAGCATCCTTCTATCCTGGTGGCGCCCTCCTGCGGAGAGGGGAGGCGACTTAACTTTGACGGTAATCGCGTGTTGGTTATTTGTCTTGTTTATGATTCCTGTCAGCGCGAAAGGAGCGTTTTGCAAGCGATATTGCAGTGAGTGGAATAGTGTGATTTATATCGTTCGAACTTCGAAGCTTTTAACTTTAAATTACGAAATATATGATATATTGCCGCAAGGGAAGAAAAAGCTACCCTTTTTTCTTATCTTTTTAAATTTTGCGGTGAAATTTTAAAAGCTATTATTATATAAAAGAAGGTTTCCAGGCTTCTTTATTAAGTAATTAATTTGCATAAATAAGTTGTTTAAGACTTAAAATATGAGCTTAGTTTCGAAAAAAAAAAAATCCAATTTGATTAGTGTGTGGAAGGAAAAAAAATTTCTTATAAATATTTGAAGGCATTAATTAGGCTGTCTACTCTTATTATTAAGAAATTGCCGTGAATGCGTTTATCATGTGTGGTGCCAAATTAGAAATTCAATTTAGATCGTAGTGCCTTTTATGTATGATTAGGGCTTAAAAAACATATTTTAAATTGTGTTTAGATTAATATTAAATTTTAGTTGTGTTTTGATCCATTAAATCTTTATGATACTTATTTCATATGGTTTTTTTAATTGATTTTCGCATGAATTTTAGGTAATTAGGGTATCGATTCAAATTATTAATTTTGTGATATTAAATTGACAGAAAATAAGTTATTTACATCATCCTTAAGTTTATAGAATGTTTGACATACTGTTGAAAATTAGAAAATACATGAATTTTCTCCACTTTAAAAAAAAAAAAAAATCTTTCACTTTTCTCTTCTTTTTTTAAGTAATCAGTCACTTTTATTAATGTCTTTTCAAAACTTAAAAATTTAAACTTACTATGATTAATGTTGAAAGTAAATGTGAGGCACTAGACAGAAACGTAAAATACTAATGAATGTTTGAATCTTAATGAACTGCTTGAATTGTTTAAACAAATAATGTTGTCATTATTACAAAGTTCGAAAATTTAGTTTAATTTCAATGTTTGAAGTATTGACCTAATCGCAAATACTGTACAGTAAGGTGATCAGACGTCTTCGAATCTTGAGGATAGTCCTCAAATTTCATTGATTGTTCTCAAAACCAAAAAAATCAGAAATGTGCATTTTTTTAAAACAAGATAGCTTTGTCTAACAGAGAAAACAAACGAAAAACAAAAAAAGGCCCCAGGCTAAGGCAAACAGATGAAAACGCCTCGTCTTCTAATAATTTATTAAAAAATAAACATATTTTCATAATCATGTACTCATTCATTTTACAAGTGTTCAAATTCAGAATATTATGTGATGTTTCAAAACTGAACAGTAATTAAATCAAGTTTGATAAATATGGTTCTGCATCTCATATTAGTTATCAATTTAAAAACAAAAATCTTTGTTGCACGTATAAATATTTTCTATAAATATATGGTTGTCCTCATCGTAAAATTTTTCGAGATAGCTCTCTTGATTAGTCCTGAAATCATGGTTTGAAATCTAGTCACTTACTGTACAAGTCAAATTGAATGATTTTTTTTCCCCAACCAAGGCTTTGACGTTTCCACAAAAAGGCATTTTTCTAAGAATATTTCTCTCCCTCTCATTTTATATATGAAAGAAACGGGTGAACGATTGTCGGATATAACGAAATATATTTTTTCGGTGAAGCAGGATGGACAAGGGAATAATCTTTAAAGGTGAAGAGCAGTACTTTTAACGTAAGTTTAAGTTATCAGCTTTCAGATTTTTTCAAATTGTTCTTCCAGACTACAAATTTTTCAAATTTTTATTTGTTCAAAGAAACAATTAGAGATGATTTAGATGATAAGACAATTAAGATGGGTTTCATTTAATCTGTTCATCTGACAGTTTCTGAATTCTTTTAATTTTTTTTTATAATTTTGCAACGTACTAAAGTATGTAATTTTTAAAAACTAAATATAGATACAATCAACCCAAAATTTTTATCTCTGATTTAACAGAAATTACGGAAGCATTTAATGATTTAGTGTAAATTCAAATAGATATTATTCAAAAATATATTCAAAAAAATTAAAAAAAAAAAAAATTCTTGAAAAAATATTATTATAAAAAAAATTAAATTTCGTATGGAGAGATGTTATTTTAGTTTCATTTATCATGAAATATTGATTTTTATCGAGTCTTTAAATTTATCAGATTTAAAGTGATGGAGATATACTTAGTGACTATCTTTGAGTATTTTTTTAAATAAATATAGATTCTAAAAACGATCTGCTAAAAAAACATTTGACTAAAACTAAAAAACTATCTCTTGGTAGAATAATACGACGCAAACGTTTAATGAGGGTTAGAGATTATAGATATTTTCAATTGGCAGCTTTTGAACAAGAAACAAAGGTAAAGCTTAATAATTATTTCCTCACACACTTTCAAATTTATCTATCAAAATTTACCATTTTTTTACATTATTTTCATCTCTTGTTCTGTAACTCTGATATAGATATTTTCATTTTCATATAGCAGGGTAGAAAAATCTGAATTTATTAAAAACAAATAGATGGTAAGTTATTACAATTTATTGAATAGGTGCCTCGTAGGTCGTAAAGTACAATATGCTATATGGATATCAAATCATTGTACTGAAAATTATTCATGCTGCTTGACACATATTTTGACAACTTTAGACATCTGAACTACACTTTTAAGTTTCGACATGACACTTATTATGACAATTGTAGACATCTGAATTACACTTTCAAGTAACAGCATGATATATGTCACTTATTTTGACAAATGTAGACATCTGAAATGAACTTTTAAGTGTCGGTATGATATATGACACTTATTTTGAACTCCTAAACTACAATTTTAAACGTCGGTATGATATATATTTTATTGGTATCCACACCTTTTTCGATCCAAATAATGATTAATTTTAGCTTGTACAAGTTCAAGCAGATACTATGAGATTTTTATTTTTTTAATGAAAAGCAGATTACGTTAAAACGATGTACTTATTAATTTAAGGTAAAATGTAAATCTAGGTCATATTCCTTATTAATAGTCAATGGTAAACAATTGAAATTTGTAAAATGGCTACCTCTTAGAATGTAATGTGCAACAGAAAACATGGAAATTTGATAATTTAACGAAAAAAATATTTATTCTGCTTGGTATTAATATTGCCAGCTGTAAATATCCGTACCTCACTGAATTCCTTTCTCCGTTCTAAAAGTGAATAAGTTTTACTTGCGGCATGAGTAGAAAAAGATGCTATTTGCAAAAATACAAAAATCATTTAATGTCCTAATTTAAAAAAGTGTTAGGGTTAAGCCTATTTGAGCACAATTTTTTCTTAAATATATTTTTTTAAAAAACGAAAAGATATTAAGTGATCCATAAAAAATCCAAAATCCAAAATTACGGTAAAAAGTATCGGGACTGAAGGTGCTGGTACTTTTTACCATTAAATCCCTTTTAACCGGAACATTTCATGGAACAAAAAAATCTGAAATACTGTAATTTTTACAGCAATTATTACCATAAAATCACTGAATCTAATTAAATAAATATTACTGAAAAATCGGTATTATATTTTACGGTAAAAATGGAAATTGATTTTAAGGTAAAATGGGGTATGCTAGAAATAATTTATTTTTTCTTCTGTTTCTTATTGTTATATATAATTGGGTTTTTTAAAATATAAATTCATTGTAATGAATTTATATTTAAAAAAAACAGTTTGTTTAAAATATGAAAGAGAAAAATAGAACACTTTTTAGATGAATATTAAAATTAACCTTTTTTTCTCGTAGTCATCTTTAATGCCTCCTCCAACCGTTTTTTTGTTTGTTTTTTTTTGTCAAGAAAATAATATTATGCGTGCTGAATCTTGCATTAATCATGAAGAAATTAATCGTCCATAACATTCTAAAAAAAAAAAAAAAAAATTAAAAATTTACAAACCCTTAAAAATAATTAAAAATTTTATCTTTAATCAACAATTTAAAATGGCTAAAGTGATATTCGTTTCTCAGCATTCTATTAAATGACAACTATTCAATGAAAACTATTAAATATTTATGACATTTGGCCTAAAGGAAACTGAAAATTTATTAAATTAAACGGAACTTTTAAATTTCGACAGTAGAATGTAATTCGCTGAAAAAAATTAGCACTAAATAAAATACGCATAAAAATTATTTTACATCTTCGTTTATAATTTCAGCTGTTAAAATTATTGATATAATTAAAACAAATGAATTAATTAATTAGTTTACAATATTTACAAAAAAATTAAGGACGCAACAGTAAGCATTTTGAAAAATAATTATTAATTGTAATCTATAGTTTGTTACAGGAGGAGAGAGTTTTGTGGATAAAAGCTCGCATTTCTTGCAACACTATAATAGAGCAATTGTTTTTTTTTTACATGTTAAAAATTATTTACTGTGTTAAAAATCAAACGTTGCATTCGATAAACAGAATAGATATGTCCAAAAAATTATTAGCTCTTGTTGGAAACATATATGGGGGGTTCTTTTTAAACATGACAATTCGGACCAAAAAATTTCTTCAAATTTAAAGTCTTCACAATAATCTAAAAATTTTTTTGTATACTTTTTTAGTTGCACTTATTAATATCTTACAGACAGCAGTGTAGTTTATTGATATTTGCCCGAGAAAAAAAATAAAATAGAAACTCACCAAATCTTAAATGCCAGGAAAATGACGTATTAGCTTAGAAGTTTAAAAAACAGTCACTTTAAGTTATTAGTAAGTAACTCAACTTAAGCCTTTATGTTAGATGGACCATGAATTGCTTAAATTAATTCTTTTTATCCACTGTAGAAAGAAACAAAAAATATTTGTTGCTGATATGTACAGAATAAAATTGTGTATAATAATCAAACATGAAATAAATAAATAACTTTGATTAGATCCAAGCATATTACAATCATACATAAACTTGGTATTAGGTTAATATTTGCTTTCCCTCCTTACAGTATTAGCAGTAAAAAAAAATTTCTGGTAACACTTCAATGTCCTGGCATTCATAAACCAGGAAAATGACAGCCAGGATAATGAAAAATTCGCCATTTTAAAGCATATAACTTTACTTTAATTAAATATTTTGGCCTAAGACGTTTATATTCTGCAGAAAACAACAGAAGTTATTAAAATTACTCAGATAAATCTATGTAGTTTATGTTATTAATGATTTCAAGAAGCCAGGAAAATGACAACACAAAAACCTACTCACCTTGAAAAAATTTTTGAAAGAAATTTTGAACCAGAAAATTGATTCTTTATTCATGCAACAGGACATGTTCATATAGGAGGGTATCTAATAAATCTATTAACATAAGATATTGATTGCTGGCTCTATCTATTTTGGTTATAAACCACTAAATAAAAGTAGCCAGGAAAATGACATTTTGATATTCAATTAAATTTTTTATGTATACAAAACAGTCAATGCTATTGCAAAGTCATTTTAAAATGCTAACAGCAATGATATTTATTATTTTTTTAAAAAAAAGTTCCTTTAGTATTATAGTATTACATCTTGGAGCAAGGGACACGGGAATATATATATATATATATATATATATATATATATATATATATATATATATATATATATATATATATATATATATATATTCATATATATATATATATATATATTCATATATATATATATATATATATTCATATATATATATATATATATATTAATATAATATTAATATAATGTTTCCATGTGCAAATCCATTTCGGGCAAATCCGTGGCTAAAATTATGTGCAAAACTGGCAATTCATGTATCTTTCTCTTTTTTATTTTATTTTCTTTTCTTAAATAAATATTTATTTTCTAAAATTATTTATAGTCAACTTCTTTAAATCATCCAGTATAATATTACCTCGCGCACATCCGTTTTCTGACCCATCCTTGGTAACTAACAAATCAAACGGACTTTAGTAATGCAACAAGAACGTACTTTAAACTCCTCTAGTTACACTCAATTTGCGCTTTTGTTTTCATAGTTTTCATATTTTGCAATCTCGCAATCTTGTTACGTAAACATTTTAAATCATTCTTGAAAAATTTCCCGTTCATGTAAGTTCGCTATAATTCACTGCTCGCTTTATAGATTTTGTTTTATTCTGCTCTTCCTTTATATTTTATTTTCTGTTTTTACGTGTTATTTTTACTTATTGTGTTTAATTGTTTTTTTTTTGTCGTAATTTTTGTAAAAAAATTTTTTGAGTGCTCCTCACACTATTGTATTGATATATTTTGCTTTGGCTATATTGATACAATATTAGAAAGCACTCTTTTTCGGATATAATCGTGTGGGCTGATGAAAAGATTATATCTTTTATTTTCCGGTTTTTTAAAAAAACTTAATATTTTTTTTTAATTTTTTTTTTTTTAAATTTATTAATTGTTTTTCTTTCCCCAGTTGTATGTCATTATTATTTTTCCTCCCCTCCTTTTTTCATTTGTCTGTAATTTACCTTTGTTTTTTCTTCATTTTAAACTTTATATATATATATATATATATATATATACAGTATTATAATTTTTATTGTATCATTTCTAATATTTGGCGGCACATAAAAGTGCCGCGGAAAAGTGATTGAGAATAACTGTTCTATAGCCTAGAATCGCAATAATTAAAGTATTTAATTCTTTAAATATTAGAAGCAGAATTTTTTGATGAGTTCTGTGAAATTTACTAAAAAAAATATATACTCGTATATATTTTTCGATATTAATAGAAAATTAAAAAAAAAAGGTCTCGGAAATATATCTGTTATTGTTTTCCAAAAAAAATATTTTATTTTTTCATATTAAAATATTAAAATTTTATTTCAAAAGAAATGAAACATAGAAAGATATTTTTTTGGATATAGAACAATACACAAAAATATTAAAATTTTATTTCAAAAGAAATGAAACATAGAAAGATATTTTTTTGGATATAGAACAATACACAAGTTCAAAACCACTTCAGAAGAGCAGTTAATAAGTATTGCGTAATTTGGAAACCTATTTCGAATGGAAAATGTACTTATTACAAAGCAACCTCTCACAACACTCAACTCCGAATGGACGAAACTGTTGCACTAACTGAAGTAAAAATACAGTTTTAAAGAATTTATTTACTTCAAAATTGATTTTAAAAAATTCATATTTTAATTTTAATAGGTTTTATATCTATCTGTAAATTTCGTTTATAGTTATTTGCAAATATTAAGATCGGGAAATAATTTAAATACCTTGATGTCCACAAAATTTTAATCATCATGACATTGATGTTAAATATCTTCAGTCGTAGACGGATTACAGGTTCGAGTCTTCTTGCCGTTAGGCTAACCTCCGGAGGTTTTCGTGGTTTTCTTCTAAATGTAATGTAAATGCGGGTTAGTTCCATCAAAATGTCCTCCACGAAGCCAAACTTTCCCCCAATATTTTGTCTAGAAGTTCCCTTGTATACTGAATTAGATTGGGTTCAAATTCTCCGTTCACCGAGGGTTATAAAATAAAATAAAAAATAAAACAAAAAATAAAACAAAATAATAAAAAATAATAAATATTAATAAATTATTATTTTCATGCAATTATATTTAGATAAACGAGTATTACTACTGCGTCAAAATGAATTTTTTAATTATTAATTTAAAACAGTTGCAGATAAAGGGCACAAAAAAGTGAAATTAACATTTAAAAACTCAAATTTTTTTTTAAATTCTTATTTTATAACCGTAATTGAACTGACGACCCAAATTTGACTTACTTCTACCAATGTTCAACATAAAAGCTTTTCAATTTTGAAATCCACCTAGATAAAGAGCTCCTGGATCAAGTACTGAAAGAAATTAGCTTTCGGAGGAGGACTATTTGATCGAATGAACCCACACTTGCGTTATATGGAGAGGAAAACCACGAAACCTCCCACTGTTTGCCCGACAGCAAGGTGACTGTAATCCATGATCTGTCAATCGGTGGGGCTATTTTAAGTCACTGTGGTTGGTGTGAGCAGAGAGTGGTATTCGTATCAATCAACCACCGCTGGATTCCGAACCTGGTTCAAGTCATTCGGAAATGTATGCTTTATTTCCTGAGCCACAGCGGTTTTCGTAAAAATTTGGATCTCATGTCGAATTTAACTATTGGAACTATATTTTCAAGATTGTGTCTATTCGCCATAGTTCCAGAGCCAAAAATCTAAGTACGCTCCCCCCAAAGAATGAAAAAAATATTTTATTTATATAAATACCGTTTTGTGTTTTATTTAGTAAATTGCAATATTGTCAGCACAAGTTGATTGTCCCATTTAATGTTCGCTGCTTGAACCATTAAAATTGCACTTTAGTTACAAGAAAAGTTTATTAAATTAAATATTATTAAGGTCTTCAATTTTTTTATTTTGCGCATTTTACGTAACAGTCTGTTACACTGTAAACATTTCTTAGAAATAGCACTTTTTCTGACAAAAAATAAATAAAATTTGATATTTTTTAAAAACTTTAAAAATATTTCATTTTCCCCATTTTAAATATTGTATGCTTCATTTCCTAAAATAAAGAATCAGTAAAAGTGAGTAAAGCTTTTCCATAGATTCAAAATTTTTTTTGGTGTTTTCGGTGATTTTCCCTTCTTAAAATGTAAATTAAAAAATAACTACATTTTTATCATATTTATTGAAAATCCGTGTTTATTTAAATAATATAGCTTATACAGATTATGAAGCTGTAGAACAAGGTTGAATTTTTAAGGATGTTGAAAAAAAATAATTACAAATTTGCCTCATTTGACTTTTTATTTTTTTATAAATAAAGTCTGAAGTTTTCAATTTTGAACTAGGCTGAATGATATTAATTAAAAGGATTAATAAAAACTAAAGTTTATTTTAAGTATTTAATTTTTCATGTCAAGTGTGGCACCTATTCAATGCCTTTAAAATAATGTTTAACAGACACGCTGAATAACAAGAGTATTATGAAGAAAATTTATCATAAATTTTAAACAAAAAAATATTTTAAAAGTAGGATAATTAATCTAAAAAGTAAAAAAAGGAAAATTGGAAAATGTTAATACAACAATAAAGTATGATTTTAAAAAAGTTATTCTGTAAATAAAGGGAAGAACGACAGCTTTTAAAAAGCGGTACAATTTTTTTCATGGAAAGTGATTAAGAACCTTTTCCTTTGAAAACAAAATTTGCATGAAAACTAATTTTCTAAAATCTAATGTTGTATCGTATTGACCAAATTTGATATCGAATCGAGTGGTCGATCTTAAGCAGTTAATGTTATTTTTCGTTGAAATTTTAAAATTTGTCTTTCTTTTTGACAGCACATTAATTTAGAGTAGACATAGTGCCATCAATTCCATTAGTGTTATCTTAATATATCTATACACCAAAAAAAAAATCTACGTATTTTTTCTTGAAAAATATTTAATTGTTGGTATGTTTATCTATTTCTTTTATAATATCAAAAAGATTACTTTTAAATTTAATTGAAACTTGGTGATTTGCAAATTAGAAAGATTGAGTATTGCAAAAGATTAATTTATAAAATTTCACATGGTTTAGGAATTACAATGCGCAACATGTACATAATTTTGCGTCTAACATTACTAGATAACCAATTAAAATATTATTTTCTGCATATTTCTCTCGACGAACCGAATAAATCAGTGAAACGAATAGTTCAGAAGATGCAAGAGTATTTATAGATAAAAATACTATTTTGAGTTTGTATTTATTTCATTTGGCATTTCTATCTACACGGAGAAAAGACTTTTGCTAAAACTACAGTATTGAAGGGTAATATCATTTCTAAAGAAAAAAAATATTAAAAAAAACCTCTGGCTAATGAAACCAAAATATGCTGTAATTAATTCCATCCTTTAGTAATTTTTCTGTTTATTATAATTAATTGTTTACCAGAAATTCTGGTTTTCAAAATGATAGTGTTTATTGTTACACATTTAGTAAGAAATGCAAAACTGAACAATTTAACCGAATAAGATTTTCTGCCACGGTCTAAGGTATCATGATAAAATTACCAAGCTTTACCACTTTTTTCAAATTTCGTACTATATTATAAAACCATATTTTATTGTTAATTTACTCAAAGTCAATGCTTCCAAAATGCTTCAGTTAAAATTACCGAGATGGCTTTATGTGCAACAATAATGGCTTTATAATGGCTTTATGCGCAATAAATATAATGCAGTAATTGGTTTAGAATTCCGAATACTGTTAGTACAGAACTCTCGAGCTCATAGCTTGGTCGTAATTTGAAACTGAATTTATATGTTAGATATAAACATGTTAGATTAGGTATGTTTCTATACAAAGTTCTTTTAAATTATTTATTACCTAAGTAAATAATGATGTATTAGTAAATTTAAGCTTATATTTATTTCAAATTATTTCAAATTACTCAAACTAATTGAAATTAGTAAAAAAATACAAAAATATTCCCTTTTCTCATTCTATTTACTCTATTGACTTAAATTTGACCAGGTGTCATGCAATATTGCTTAAAAATACAAAAAAGCAAGTAACCTATATTTGTATACATGATATATCTACGTCAAAAATGTAAATAAGTTCAAGTCACAAAGTGTGCTTTTTATGCATGAAAATTGTTTTTTTTTTCTGAACCCTTAGTTGTACTCGTTTTTAATCTAATTCAAATCAGCATGAAAAATACATGAAAATCAAAATACTGCTTTCTAATGGATAACAGTGCCAGGCACGTAAATAAGTTTGATTCAAATATTAACATTTTTGTGCATAAGACGATTATTATTTATAAGTTAATAATTTTTATTGTCTTGAGCTTGGCATAACTCGATTTCAAGTAAGGAGCTGCTTTAAGACAATACTGTATTTGTCTAGGTAACTAAATTTTGAGTTTCACCCCCATTTTTCCTTCTCTCCTTTCCATCGCACTGTGGGCCAAAAGACTATGATCTTTGGCCAAAAGTCAAAATTAAATTTTCAACTAAAATATGAGTAGGCTGTTTTAATATCGCCCAAGTTAAGTATTCATAATCATTCCAAACATTATAATTTACTTTTTGGACCGATGAGAGTACAATGTAGGGAAAAATATGTTAAAAAATTTTAATAATGCAACTTTTAAATTTATATTTCAGAAATATATATAGGAATATCAACTTACTGTTGCCTTTTTATCAGAGTAATTGGTCTGAAATTATAATAAAATTTTTCAATTTGTTGGATTAGTTAATACTCTTGACAAACTTAGAGTTTATATCTTATCATTTGACATTTTACAATGTTTGAATCACTTTTGAAACTTATCTCCAAAAAGTTCCACGAGGTAATTAGCTAAACTTTTTGTTGTTGTCTTCTTTGATGTTTCTTCTTTCGAAAAAACCTGCCCCATTTTACCCGTATTGCAAAGGTGGACTAAATATACCGAAAAACAAAAATTATGTTTTTTTTTCTTCATGTTTTCGCATTATTTTGTAATATTACTTCGGAAATATAATTTGCTTTTCCTTTTTAATATAAAATTACGAAAATTATTATATTTTCATTGCCATATTTTATTATTTAAACGTACTATATTATTTTTTTAAAATTTTTGCTTGCCATATTTCAGCCGCCATTTCTTTTGTTGGTATTTTTAGTGCATTTCAAAATTTCAACTATGAATTCAATTTACCTGCACATAAAAATCCCCAAATTTTGAATTTTTTTTTTATCGAAGTACTAATTCTGGCCACGAAACGTTGGATGCTGGCCCACCGTGCATCGAGGTTGTGCAATTTTGCGTGGGTATGTATGTATATCGTGGGTATGTATGTATGTATGTATGCGTGGATATGTATGTATCTTCTGAATGTATTTTACCTCTTATTTAGGAGATGGTACTTAGCAGTTTTCGCCGGGTATAACTTCTAAGTTTAGATGTCAAATTTTACCCAAAATTTACCATGCTATTATTTGGATCCAAATTTTGAGATTACTTCAACATAATCTCACACTCTAGATATAAATCATTTTTCGATTAACTTAATTTACTATCTATAACAAAGTACTCAAAACGAATATACATATAAAACTTACGCAAAAACGGAGAGGTACAAACTTCCAACTGCTTTACTGATCAAACTATTGGACCTAAATTTTCCAGATTGTGGCTATTTTCATTAATTTTAAGCTCAAGAATCTCAATCTGTCAAAAAATATGTATATTTATTCAGAAAATTTATATTTTTATGTCTAATTTCTTAACTTGAAATATCATCGGCTCTATTTCATCAGCAAGGTGATCACGTTTTTTTTTGTGCCTTATGCATCTAAATTCTTAGCGAATAATTTTGTTTTAACTAAAAAATAACTAGATTTTTTGAAAGAACATATATGCTTCATATCTTAATCAATAAAACTAATTCTGTTTGTCACCTGACTTGTATTGTGCAATAAAGTAAATAGATGCAAAACAGATTAAATAGAAACTAGTTAAAAAAAAACATAACATAATTTGAATTTTATGGAAATCTAAGTCGCTGGGAGTTGAAGTAAAAAACTTGGTGAAAATTAAACACTTGAAACAGATGCTTCCACTCCTTAAAGTGGAATTTAAATATTTTTCGAATCAATAATTAAAAAAAGTAGGAAAAAGTATCAATTAAATATCTTCAACATAAATTTTTTGTTTTGTTTCTGGTTCACAATAATTTCTGTTCAAACACACTGCCCTGCAAATACATTCAATTATTTTTCTAAGCAAAGTCAGGGTGAAAAAGAAAATTACTTTAGGCTTATGCAACTTTCTCAATATAATATTATTGTTACTAGCTGAATACTCGTTCTTTTTAAAGGTTGAAATAAAATTAAATTGCCAATATATTGGTAATGATCCACCATCTGAAATCATGCGCAAAACTGAAAGAGATATGCGGGCACAGTTAATTAACTTAATGATTCCACTTTTTTTATTTATTGTTTTTTTTTATGGCTTTACGTTATTACATTAAGCAAAACTTAGTTTTAGAAGTTCATTTTATCATTTCAGGATTTTTCAGTATTATTTGGCATGATTCTATTGCTCGAGACCAACTTCTGAAGTCAAAAATTATCATAATTAACAATTTTCTCCAGTACTTATGTCATTTAGTAGGCTGTGATAAACCTTTTCCCCAGTATTTATAGTAGGTATCCCATATAAGTATATATAGTACATATTTATATAGCAATAATTAACAAAATATCAGTAATGCATATAAAAAAATTTTCAATTTTCTGGATTATAATTTTTTAATTGAAAATAAGAAGGGGCTCATCAGCAATCTTTAAGATGTGTGCTCACACATAAAATATCAAGTGTTAGATCCGTAATGATAAGCGTACTTATATAATGACAAAACTAATGGCAACTTTTACATGAATGTCGGCACGGCCCAGCAGAGACAGATTAAGTCTGTCAGCGGAAATTACAGTGATTATGCAAATTATACAAATGAAGTAGGAACATACCAGAGCTACATTAACATCGGGCAAACGATGAGAGTTTTCCTGATTCTTACTACCATTTCGCGCAAATGCTGATTAGTTTCGTTTAAAACAATTCTTCTAGAAAGTGAATGTGATCTAGTTGTTTTTTAAACAGGTGATCTCTTGTCTGCTAGATTCAAGGCTAAGAAGTTGAAAATGAAAAAAAGCTGCATTGCAATGACTGGATTGGTGTTTAACGGTGGAAATTCGTGTAACATTAGTAACCTATTAACAGCAGTAATTCGTAATAGTAGTAACCTAAATAATAATGAAAAACGAGAGTAGCGTAACTAACCATGATCGTTCAGTTTACCACGATAGAAAAAATATCCCAAACTTTTTTATAAATTAAAAAGTGTCATTTTTTCATAAAATTGAAAATTTTCAATAAAAAATTTGAAATAATTAATTTGTTTCAACAATTATGTCTAGTTATATTTTGCATTAAAACCAATAAAAATACTTTTATTTAATTTTAGACAGACATTTAGATGCAACGAAATTACATAACATTTTAACATTCTCGCAAAATAAAACGATACATACTTGTAAAACATCTACTAAATGAAAGTTGAGCTCACGTTGCCTCTGAGTCATTTTTGATCGGTTTTTGGACTTGGAATGCTAGAGAAAATTTGATGCCAGTTTGTTCCAAATTAAGGTCATTTAAATTTTATTTTATGAATAGAAGCCTAAATACATATTTATAAATATATGCATATTAAAAAAAATTTAATTTTTTGAAAAACGTTGAAAATCCTCCATGCAAACAGCGTATGTCTCGCACAAGAATCATTAAAAACCCCTTCTAAAAAAGAGTTCGAATCAAATAAATAGATCCCCAAAAATTCTGTTAATTATGTCTTTAAAAACATAAATATTGAGCAGAAAAACAAAAAGAAGGAATGTATAAATTTTAACGCTCATTTACTCAAATTCACTAAAATGTCACTTAGCTGGTTTTTCCACAAAGCTCTTCATTTATTAGATATTTTTTCTACATACTTTTTTAATGTTTTCATAGATTTTTGATTTAATTCAAAATTAAATTCGTCAAAACAACGTATGTATTTCATATCTTTATGATTAAAATGAGAGTAAACTAAATTTTTGAGTAACTATATTTTTAATATTACTAAATTATTTTGATGGAAAAATAGTTAAGAACTGAGAGTAAAATAAAAGTGCCTTTTGATAGATTTGATGCATTATTTTTGCAATTTATATGAAATACACTTAATAAATGTAAACACATATTTAAGAATATTGGAATTAAAATACATATTTAGATATTTAAGCTTGGTAATTATTTTGTTTTAAAATTCTATTTTTATCGTAACAGCTTTTTTTAATTTTTAGTGAAAGTTTTTCAAAATTTGACTAAATTGACTTGCAATAATAAGAAATATAAATATCTGACTTCTTTCAAAATTGAATTTCCTGTAGTGATATATTTTTTTTTGTAGTAAATTAGTAACTATCATAATATCAATAACCCTGTTATTGAAGATAAAACATTTCAGAGCTTTGGTTAAATTTAAAAGTAAAATAAAAATTTTATTAGGCAATTTTTTTGAATTGGATATGGTTTTAATTCTGAAATTCGTATTTCCCGTTAACCCAACCTGTTTTCACTAAAACAATGCAATGCTAAAAACAATTATTATTTTTTTTTAAAAAACAGTTTTTATTTATCATTAAATATTCAAAAAATGTATTAAAAAACTATATTTAAGTCTCATCTTCAAAAATTCATTATAATGACTTTCTCTGAATTAAACTACATTTAAATCAATGAAATTTTAAAACATTTTTATCCTACCCATAAATTGATAAACCAAACAACAAAAACAAAGATACTTCTTGATTTGTTTGTCACAGACTCAATGATTGAATATAGGTTCTCTCCTATTATCTGGGTTCTGGAACATTTATTGCGCCAATAGAAAAAGCCAAGCCGCCGTCACCTGATTCTTATCTATAGTGGCTTGTACGAATGTTTGTTTTTACCCTTGCCTTATACACAAATAATGAAATTATTAAGTGAATTTAGATTATCAAAATTTCATAATAATAATTTTCTGTAACTAAAATTGATTTAAATCAACAAGCTTTAAATACTTTTATATCCATAAATAGATGGGCAAAAAAGGTACATTCTTTTCTTTTTGTCACAGACTGTATGATTAAATATATCTAAAAAGTATCTGGGTTCCTGAATATTAATTACACGTGCAGCTGACACCAAGGCACCACTGCCTGATTTTTATCGACACACTAACTGAATACCAGCTCAATATACCGAGTGACAAAATAAAGAAAATAATTAATAAATCGGAGAACAAAGAACACTACAAAATCACGCAAAAAACTGAAAACTATATACCGATGCTATTAATAAATCTAAAGTAATTCCAATTATTTATTTATTTATTGTTAATTTTTGCCCTTTTCAGTAATTTTAATTTGATAACTAAGCAAAATCCTTCTTTTTTGCAGTTCATCCCATCAGAGTGAAGCTTAACTGTATTCTGTATCACTTGACATGGTACTACTGCTCACGGCTAGTTAGAATTCAGCACAATCAAATAATTTCCCCTGGTACTTAACCCTTTCAAGGGAGCGTAAGATACATATTTTCACAATAATTTTATTAAAACAGCTCAGTACTAGTGCTATTTGTTTTAATAATTACCAAATACATCAGTATAATACTTTGTATGTATATTAGCATATTTGGTATCTATGAAGTATGAGTTTTGAGCGAAATGCATTTATCTGCCACAGCAAACTGAATTAAAGTTGAATTTTTTTAAAAAAAAACAAGTAACTTTATAAGACCTTGATAATGACTTTAGAGCAAGATAATTCATATCACCTTTAATATACTGTTTAAGATATTTATAAGAGTAGTGGAAAAACTCTTCTGATTCCAACTTATTAAAATATTGATACACATTCTTTAATAAGAATGGAAAAGTATTTTCTAAAAACACGGGGAAATGCGTAGAAAAATTCCTTGTCAAAGCTGTACCAATTACCATATTATCAGTAATAAGTTTAACCAAAATGAATTAAGCGTCATACTCATGTCTATTAATGTTAGTATAGCGATTTTCTATGGTCCTCCTAAACGAATAAGTATTTCTCTCCATTAACTTTGCTATTTCATACATAGCTTATTTTCATATTTCATTGGATACACATTGCCATTATTAATTAAGTATCATTGATGACAAAAATAGTATGCGATTTCGTACGGGTCCCTTAAAGGAATCAGTACTACATTTCCATTAATTTTGCTTTTCTATACCTGACTTTTTTTTCCTTTCATTTACCATTTTATTGCCTCACATATTATTTTAAACAAATAAATAAATAATAAATCATAAAAATAAATAATGTACTTGAAAATCGTATTTTTTAAAAATAATGATGCATTTATAACTCTAGATGCAATTCTTTTTTTAACTCTTTATACAAGTAAATTTATAATTTTAAAGATTCAAATTCAAACTGTAGTAGAAAAGTTCTTTTCATTTAATACTGCATTAAGCAATAAAAATAAGAATCAAGCTTCAAGTCAATTAAATCATTAAAAGTTCCATTTAATTTTTCATTACAGGCAGAAAGCTACAGTTAAAAATGTTCTAAATTACTAAGGAATAAGTAAATAATGTTAACATATCCAGAAAAAAAAACAGTCAAATGTTTAATAAAAACAAAAACATACGAACTTTATAAATATTTATTAACATGTTTCTTATCTTTTTAACTTGATATCGGTCGTAAATTAAATGTTTTAAAATCTAAATAAATAATATCACAAATGAGATTCCAATAACGAAAGGGTTTGGAGCAGAATTCTTTTACAAATATGAAAGTTTTAGTGACTATTTATCCTTAAAATATTTGTAAATAATCGTTTGGTTTTATTTTTCAAATTTATTATTTTGTAATTTATACAAAAATTATTTTGTATAAATTACAAAATTATTTGTTAAATTATTTTGTAATTTAATATTTGTAAATAATATATTTTTAACAGATTTTTTATTTTTATTTTATATTCCCGACTTTAAAACAAATATTTTGGCAATTTTTTATAGAAATATTATAAGGGCTTTGAAATTATATATATATGTATACATCTATCTTGAATCGAAATTTACATTTTCTAATTTTTTATCAATTTTAGAAGATAATTTGAATAGTGTCGTCATTTCATCAAATGCTTTGGAATTGTGATCTAGTTTATTATATTCATCCACAGTTAATTATATTTATTTTATTTATGCAAAATATATAATTTCATACAGTATCAGATCTCTAATTTTTCAATCTTTCACTTATTGCATCGTCAAATAAATCATTTGACCGTTCAGTAATTCATGCCATAATATTATAGAAATCTACTTTAAACTGAATAACTTGTTAAAATGAATGGTGTTTTCCTTCAAATTGAACCATTAAAACAAGCGATCAATTTTAAGAAGAACTAATTTAACAATGATGTGGTTCAACTTAATATTATAGTTTTATTAAAATTTCCTTTACATTACGGTTTAAAATTTTTTAAATGATATTCAGGTACAACACGTATCTTTCTCTCTACCTTATGCTAGTGAAAAGGCTATTGCTTGAAAAAACTGACACCATAATAACCGTAATGTTAAATGCAGTTTATCATTACGGTTTAAACAATTTTAAATGATATTACGGTACAATTGGCAGTAGCCAGCTGTTTTTCTACCACATTCTATCCATTCTAAGGCTATTGCTTGAATGACTTGACACGTTAACACTATGATAATACTTAAATTATCTTCATCATGGTGTAAACAATTTTAATTGATATTGCGCTACAGCATAGTACTCTGATTTCACTCTAAAGCATACCAGCGTATCTAACGCTACGGATTGAATGGCTTATGACAGATTAATATTATTTTAAATTATTTTATCCTTATATTTTAAACAATTTTAAATGATATTATGGTACAACAAGTAGTAGTCAACTTTCTCTCTATCACATATCAATGTACCAAGACTATCGTATGAATAATATACCTAATATATGCATAAACTCTTGTTAGAGGTTTTGTTTATATGGAATGTAATATTTCTGATAAGATGTCACTGTTCATATGAATGGTAGTTGACCTTCACACATGAATGACTAGTAAATAAAGAATTTCTGTTTCTGTTTGATTGATCTGTTACATGAGAATCAGAGATTTGTTACAGATTTCAATTCCATGATATGTGAGGTTTTGAATAAGAAATTACTTAAGACGTAACTAAGGTGATGTAAATAGTAGTCAACTTTGTTTCTACTACACGCTAGAGGGTTTAAAGCTTTTTTTTCGATTTATTTGCAATGTTGAAGATGCAGAAATGTTGAAATAAAATAGATATTCTGATAATCCTCCATGACTATTTAAAATAATTATTTTACAGCCATAAAAGAAACAAGAGTGCGTGTAGAAAAAAAATATTTTCCTTCCTTAGACAACGCGATCAAAAATTCCTGATTCAATTTTATTAGTTACATAAAACGCAAGAAGAAAATTGATTTCAATGTTTGATATTTATATTTAGGTTTTTTTGTCTATTACAGAATTTTTTTAGTTTTACTGCTCGTATAGAATATTTTCCCAAGAAGTTAGAAGCAATTGGCTTTAGTGAAGGACAAAAATTGTATTCTCGCTTGTTTGAGTTTTAGTCTTCTATAGGAAATCTTTTTAGAAGAAAAGAATATGGAATAAAAATAAAATTCGTATCGATTCAAATAATTAGTTTGAGCTTGTACAAAGCAAAATCTCGAAAATAAAGCCGTAAGCAGGAAAACTCATTAAAATTCTGAATCCATACTTTCACGAATAATATCATTTCTTATTTTTTAAAAGGCTTAAAATACCATCTTTGAAAGTCAAAAACTTAAAACTTGGAAATAATTAACCTTTATATCTTGGCCAATTAAGCATTCTCTATCAGTTATTATTATTTTCTGAGAACAATTCTTCGATAAAAGATTGTTAATATTCTCAGCATGGCCTTAATTCACTGCAGAAGTTATTAATATTTCGCGTCAGTTGCAAAGCTCTTTGAATGCAAAGTCAGATCGATTTCAAATTAAATAAGCAACTCTCTCAGATGCAATCAAAAATTAGAAAATGGTAATGGAAAAAGAAAAGAAAATGCAGGAAATAATTACTTTCGTGTAAAGCAAAGAGCGTCGATATGTGTGTTTCGATCGACAAATGACGGAGGGAGTTATGCTAACTGAATTTTAGAAAACAACTGAAATTTCAGTCGGAAAACTTAGGCCTGATTCTTGGAGCAGCAGTCTGAATTGGCGAGTACCCAAGACGAAGTTCCCAACTATTGAATTATATGAGCTTCAAGGAAGAAAATTAAGATTTTAAATGAAACAACTATTTTTGTCAGAGCATTGTGAAATTGGTTTGACGCTTTAATGGAAAAGTAATCATTCTTGCATCTGAAAATTTGAATAAGTTCCATACATTAGACTTTTTTTTTCTATTTTGCACATCGTCTGACTTCTCATTTTCACACCCCTTAATAAAGTTATCAAAAAGATGGATTGATGGCTTGAACGTTTTGTAAATCAAATATATATATATATATATATATATATATATATATATATATATATATATATATATATATATATATATATATATCAAGCAAAAGTGGATTTAATTTTTTGCTCTTACATGTTCGTATCACTGAACTCTAGATATTACTGGATTGCGGATTCGCTCAATTCTTCGTGCTTGAAGCTCACGTAGGCAAAGAACCAGAATGAGTTGAAGCATAGACCAGAATTTTAGCACTATCTTTTTTTCACTGGTCTCATAAATTCCGCCTTTAAATCATCATCTATTTTTTGAGTGCTTATTGTTGCGTCATATTAATTATTTTATTAGCATACATGGAAACGTTTTTTTTAAAACTTATAAGTAAGATATAAAGTGTTGTATAATAAAAAATAAAACATGAAGTTAAAGTAAAGCGTAAAGTTAAGTAAAATGTAAAGTAACGCGCAAAGTAAATTAACGTAAAGCGTAAACTTCAAGTAAAAAGTAAAAGTAAGTACGCGTAAAATAAAATAAAACGTAAACGGTAAGTAAAAAGTAAAGCAGAAAATTAAGCATAAAGTAAAACTCAAAAGTATAAAATGAATCATAAGATATAAAGTATAGTAAAGCATAAAGTATTAAGTAAAGTACAACAATGCAATGTAAATTAGAAGGTAAATAAAAGAAAAGTGTGATGTAAAATGTGAAGTATAAAGCGTAAAGTATAATAAAAGTATTACGTAATATAAAGTATAAAATAAAGTGTAAAGTATAAAGTAAAATTTAAAGTAAAGTTTAACACAAGGCAAAATGTAAAGTAGGCAAATGAGTGTTTGTTCCATCCAACGAAAGAAAAGTATATTTGCTCAATTCAATCCACAAACATAACTTTTTCTCACCTCATCCCAATATATCTTCTTGATTCTTTGCGAAAACGTTGAAAGAAAAGAAGCCGAAATGTATTTCATAATATAAAATTGAACCAGAATTTCTTTTAAAATAAATATTTGGAAAATATTTGGAAACTGTAAATATTTGTAATTTTATAAAATAATAAATAACATTTGAAAATTTTATAAAATAATTATTTAACTGGTTATTTTTTATTAAAGCAATTCGGCAGTTTCAAAATATTTGAAGAGAGCTATTATGACGATTGTCATTACAGTTAAGCGTAAGAGTCATGAGTAAACGGCAATTCTTAGGATGAGTTTCTTAATTCGGTGGGTTTCACTTCTAATATTTAGGCTCGCATCGTATCAGCAATCCAGTAATATATAGAGATCGGTATGTCAAATGATTTCAGGGGGAATTTGTTATTAAAATGTTCAGACGAATGCTAACATTGAAAAAAAAATAAACTAATTATTTCAAGTGTATTGTTGAATAATAAAACAAATTTTTTAAACTAAAATTATGCACTGGTTGTTGTTGTTGTCGACCATTAACGCAGAAGGGGGATATTGTGCTAGTTTTGTTGTAGCGCCATCTATGGCTAAGAATTCGACTTATGTCACACACATACATCACACCCGTTTATAGGGCGGACCCATTCATACATCCATTCATTCATCCACAGATCGTAATTTTGACCTGAATTAGAGAACGACCAATCTCCAATTCAGTTTCCCCAGAGGTATAATTTGCTATGGGAACATGGAGGACTTTGCGACCCGAGAGGTTTAATTTGCACAAGTCACAACTTACGACACGGGAAGTCTTCGGCCGGCTGGATTCGAACTCCCTTTCTCACAAACATGAGTCCAACAAACTGCCATTCCTTTTATACAGGCCGAATTGTGCGCCATTGTAAATTATGCGAGTCCATGAATTTTATTTAAGGTTTTTTTCCCGTCAAAGTGAAACTAAATTTAAGTGTTATAAATTTCAGTAATGCAAAAAAAAAAAAAAAAAAAAAAAAAGAAACAGATATACTTTACATTTTAAAATAATTACATTTTAAAACACACAGATATACATTACATACAAAAATACACATTAAGTAATATATTACATTTTAAAGCATAAAATAATTTTTAGAAAATATATCTCAATGGCACCGTAAAAGAATTAAAAGACAGAATTTCCATGTAAATGAGTATTGAAGTTTAAAAAATAAAATCAATTTTCCATGCATATGAAATGTTAAAATGTCAACTGACCTTTGATTGCCATCAATTTTATTTAAAATTTTAGCCCTAGACGAAATATTTTTTGTTGTTAAAATTGTTTCTTTTCATAATATTTATTCCCAGGGTTGAAGACTTGTAAGTGAGTACACAAATTTATAAATTTACGTTTAATACATCAGTCGCTGTCGGTTCCCAACCTACAGTAATTAAGGATTTTTAAAAGCATTTTGTGATATTTTTATTTAAAGGATCATGGTATGCAGTTAGAAAAATTAAAAAGAAACGTTTTTGAAAAAAAAAGTATTGTTAATATTTGACAAAAAAAATTAGTATTAAAATTTAATACTTTTAAACGTCTTGAAATTGAAATGCTATTTATACAAATAAGAATAAACATATTTATTTTTAAATTACTTGTGATGGTTAAATATAGTACCTCTTTAATTTTTGATAACTTATAATAGTCTGCGTATTTGTTTTAAGCACGCGTTTTTTAATTCTGCATTTAAACTATGGTCTTAACGAGCATGAGTTTAGTATTTATATTTTTCTTGTGATTTTTCTGCTTCGTTACTTTTTTTTAACATTTTTTTCACAATACTATGAAAACAATGAATAACACATTTTTTAACACTGCATTCGAACAACTTCACCCAGAGTGAGGAAAAATATGGCAAAATGCTCTAAATAATGTTAACAATCTTTAATATATTTTACCAATATGTCCAATCTATCCAATATTAGCAATCTGTTCAAAATTTTTTTTCCTGAGATTAAAGTATTCATAATTCTGTTAGAGTAAGATTTCATCTATAGATATTTTTTTTTTCATTTAAGATATTATCCTATAATATCTCGTATATTTGAAATTTTATCCCTCCAGATTACCCATGATTTTATCCTTTCCAAGATTTTATCCTATGACAAAATCCTACGAATTTTTATAGTTTTCAAATTTTTATTATTTTTAGTACTCTATTCACCTGTTGTTCTGGTAAGAAACAACCACTTGTTCTTTAATTTTCAGCCATTTTTAAATTGGCATCTGGGTTTTCGCACGAGATGATTCCTTTTCGCCGAAATTGAATGTTTACTACCTTTGTGATATTATGTACTACAATACAATAATTCATGATATTCTTGAGATGTCATCGTTATGAAAAATTGTATGCTTGTCTTATTCAGTTTTTTATAACCTTAAATTGCAAAGCGTTTTGTACAGAAAACATTTAATCCTTTTTTTCTCATTCAAATATTTCTAAATTGTTAACTTAGAAAAGCAAAACGCCAAATCCCCATGCGGTATAAAAACTGGGAAAAGTATTGAAAGAAATGAAAACTTTTCTCGAAACCTTTCTCTGTAATAGATACCCTAAAATACACACTCTAGTGAGTGAGTAAAAAGCGTATCAATTATCGACCGTCGAACTTTCGCTGTGGAGTGATGGAACAAGGAAACAAAAACTAAGATTCTGAATTACATTGGCGCCAGATCTCTGACGTCGAAGTAATTCCGTCTTATTGGTGGAGATAAGATCAAAAACTTTTTCAACAAAAGAAAGGCCGAGCTTATAACTGAAACCTGCACCTCATTATATTTCTTCCTACGGCTTCATCACTTTGATCACAATTAGGGCTGGTCCCAAAGGGTTAAAATTAACATAATTATTTTTATGATTTTTACTACTCACCTGTTGTTCTCGTAAGAGAAGATCGTTTGCTTTTTTTTATTTTTGCGCATATTTTTCTTTAAGCTCGTTTGGCATCCGGTTTTACGCACGAGATGATTAATGCTCGGCAGAAGAGAATGTTAATATTAGAAATTCTGTGTAATGGTTGCTGTGTTTTTAATGACTGCATCACAATTATTATCTTACTTATAAGCGTTGATTGTACAATAAATATATACTTGTGGGGTGAATTATTCTGTGAGATGTACATTTTCTTCGTTTATAGGGGGGAAATGATCATCCGAGGAATTAAGTGAATTACGAAACTGAAATCTAAGGAAATTAGCCTGTTTTACATTCTGGCGCTGGAGTAACAACGGAATAATAATTGGGGTAAAAATTTATGACTGCAATTTGGAAAGACCATCATTTTGCAAGGCTAAAAATTTTCAGTAGTTGTTGCCGTACTTTTAAAATTTTTATGTCATAATTTTAAATGGTTCATTAACTTGGTAATGGCTTTGTATAATTATTCTTTTAGAGAGTTAGGAAGAGTTCGAATTTTTTTAAATCAACGCATTATGAAACTGTTTCTCAGAAATTGCAATCAGGTTAGATTATTCTTCAAATCGTTGGTCGTTATGAATTTTTTTTTGTTATGCCAGAAATTTGGAACAAAAACATAGGTGATAAGCATTTAGGACATTTATAAAAACAATTGAATTAAAACTCTTGATTAATTTGAAAAAAATCTTGTGAAATACTATATTTAGAGTAAATACTATCAAAAAGATTTACCAATGAAATTGAAATCATTATACACACCGAAATGCTCTGGTATCACAATTTTTTTTTATTATAACCGCCGTTGAACAGCCGACCCAATTTTTGGGTTTACGACTACTAATGTTCAACGCCGTAGCCTTGTAATTTTGAACCAATCCAGAAGACAAGGAAACCCCTGGATCAGTACCCCCAGAGGTATTGATTTGTTATGGGAACATGGAGGACTTTGAGACTCGACAGATTTAACGTGCATCAGTCACCGTTTACTACACGGGGAGTCTTCGGCCGGCGAGGATCGAACTCACGACCTCTTGGACATGGGCCCAGCGCCCTACCGACCAGGCTATCCCGGCCTTTGGCGTCACTATTTGTAATTATTGCGCTTAGTTCACAGTTGACATTTTTTGATCAGTTGCAGTAAAATAAGCAGAAGATTACAATTACTGATAAGAGCCACGGTGACATACGAGATAAAGCGTTTGTCCCCCCAATGAGGAGACCCAGGTTCGAATCCCTACTGTGGCTAGTTGTTACGAACTCTGCTTCCGGTTCACACCAACACAAGTGCTGATTTAAAATACCCTCATTAGAATCTCCTTGCTAACCTCGGGATGTTTTTTCTCTCCATGTAATAAAAATGCGGGTCAATTCTTTCGAAATATCCATCCAAATAAGTAAATAAATAAATAAATAAATAAAATCCAAAATTTTCAAATGCCCAAAATTCCATGAAAAGCGAATTTCTGCTAAGTAAAGCAACACCAGATGGGTTGAAAGTAGTCATGTTAGTCATGAAAGTAGTCATGTTAGTCATGAAAGTAGTCATGTTTTATTGTAGACTCTGGTAGAAATAAATTGTACCTCCGCTTAACATAACATTTCTGTTCCATTAAAAAAATTAGAAAATAAAATTATGCTTTTAATATTTTTTTTAAAGAAAAAAACGAAATACGTTATGGATAATAGGTGTAGAAGTGTATGCATTCTACTTATGTATTATTTTTTCTAAATAAATATTAAGGATATTTTAATAATAAAAGGAAATTGAAAGAGTTGAACTGGTCAGTTTTCTATAATTTTGTTCAACTTAAATTTTTCATAATTTCCTCAGAAGCATCTGCTTTTTATTTTAGGAGTATATATATATTTTTTTCTAAACTATGCTGCAAAGAAAGATTTAAAAGCTGTTTGATATACATTTTATTACTTTTAAGTAAATGAAAAGGAGAAAATTTGGTGTAGAAAATATTGACATGGCAATATTATTCTAGTTTCCATTCAATTTGAATTTTAAAATTACTTGAGTTCAAATTTGCGTTTATTAAGTGTTTATAGTATTCTAGTTCTATTGATTGAACACTATTTGTTAATATTCAAAAATATACTTGTTTCCTGAAAATCCAATAACTGATTAAATATGTAATTTTTAAATAAATAACAGACATTATTAAATACAAAAAATGTCTACACATTTGAAGTAATAAATGAAAACTATAGACACAAATAAAGAAATTTAGGCTGAGTATAATATACGCGTAAGGCATGATATTTACACAATACTAATTTTCAGTAGCAATATTTAGCATTTAAAATTTCATTAACAAGCTCAAATTCAATTTAAAAGCTATGGGCTTTTTTTGCATTTTTAGTTTAATTTTATAATTTTTGAAGATAGGATAAATAATACAGAATACAAATAGTTCATTTGATACGAACGTAAGAAGAATTTTCTGGATAATAATATGAAATAAATATTCAAATAATATTCACATAAAGCTGTTTTTTTCTATTATCGGGAAAATAAGTTTTCAATCATTCAATCATTGTCATTGATATAAAAAGTTGTCTTGGAGAAAATAAATTACATACAACCAAAAAATAAAAACACATCAAAAGCTTCACCAATTGCACTCCAAAGTTCTTATTTATAACCGTGTTATCAAAACAGGATTTAATAAACTTATTTTGTATACATCAACAATTCTCAAACATAATTATACATTGAGAATATAACCGCTATTGCTGAAGTCATCAAAATGAGATATTTTTTTTAAAAGTTCCAACCCATTTAATGAAATTATTTCAAAATAAACAAATTAATCATAAATAATATGTGTACGCTTTTTATATTCTACTCTTCTTTAGATTGCGGAACTAAAAAACACAATGCACATAAACTGTTTTCACAATATACGTACAGATACGAACCATTTATTAAATAGGAAAAAAATATGCCAAAGAAAAGAACGTACAGCATTTAACAATAAAAATAAATCATGTAAAAAATAAAATATTGACTTGCATTTTTAAATTTTGACGTCATTTTATCATACATGTCATATTTATATGTTAATATTTAAATTTCGATACATTAAAGCAATTCTTGATCCAATACATTACTCGTAATTTGGGTGAAAAACATTACAAACTCATATTCAGTGCAGCTTATACAAAAAGAGTTTTAAAATATAAATTTAGAAAAAAGCAAAAAATGTAAAGCTTACTGCAGGATGGTTTTAAATATCAGCTTAATGCTATCAATTTAACGTTAATATGAAAATTTAAATACATTTCTTACAGTTTCAGTGTTTTTTTATGTTAGTTATACGGTTATGTGATAAGGAAATTAAAAAAATATTTAGAAATAAAAACATCATGTAAAAGTTTGGTCAAAGATTCGTTTTCGAAAAAACTGAATATTTTCGTTTTTAGTTCGTTTTTAGTATATCAGTAATATTCAGTGTGTTTCTTAATCATCCTACTTATTCAAAAGAATTTTTAGAATTCTTGTCAAAAAATCTTGTCTTGTCAGTTTCTTAAATGCATAAATAGTAATTAAGAACAGATACTGTGCATGCATTTAGACTTCGATCTGGAAGAATAATTATATATATATATATATATATATATATATATATATATATATATATATATATATCATTATGAAATACCGTGTAAAGCGTGAAATACCGTGGACTCTTTTGTTAGACGAAAAAACATTGGCAGATGAGTGATATATCATTAGTCTTAGACTTAGTGAGTGGGCAGCTCCAAAGAGCAGGGCACATCGACCAGAGGTTCATTGTACCCAAACCCTAAATCATGATTAACAAGAAAGCTTTACAGCTGAAATAAAGTTCAGCAAGCATCTGACAGGAATATCTCGCAAATCCCGGGCCTTAATGCAATGTTGCCCTAAATGCTCAAATCTTTCATCAGAATAGACCTCACAACCACAAAGTATATTTCGTGAAGTGTCTTCTGGTGATGTCACCCCCGAGAAAGAGAATCAGATACACCCATTATGTATAGGTGTCTCCTGAGGGTGCAGTGTCCAGTGAGAAGACCAATGATCCTTCTCAAACTGTTCCTGCTTAGCTCAAGAAGCTCTTTTTGGTGCACACTAGGACAGTCACGATCCAGCTCTTAGGCTTATTTCTGACCATACAAGTTACGCCATTGCTCGTGGGCAATTTTGCCATAGTACTTGAATATGGATGCCTTGAATGATGTGGGAGAGATTCCCAAATCTAGTTCAGGGCCAAAGAAGCCAGCCCATGCCACTAATGTCCATATGTCCAGGTACTCAATGTAGGTTTACCTTGTTACGAGTAGAAAGGTCAAAAAGGGACCGAGAAGCACTCCCACTAGTGAATTTACACAGTGATAGGAGAGCAGCCTTATGGTCAGAACAGATGGGAATAGGTATATTTAGATAACCCCAGTTTAAAGACAACCTGCCGCACAAGATGATAGCATAGATCCCAGTCTGAAAGCCAATGGCATAACTACCTAGAGGAAAGTTGAGTTTGGTACCATCATTGGAGTAGTAGACTCCTGCCTTGATTTAATACCAAACCATGATCCATCAGTGTACCATACTAGATTATTGCCTTTAAAACCACCAAGAAGATTTAAGCCATTCATCTCTATTAGAAAAATTGATCTTGAAGGGCTTATGCAAAGCAAATCTTAGTGACACATAATCACTAGGCATAATAAAAGAAGGATTATCTGACACCTGCAAGAAAAAGGTGACCCCATGAGAAGTGCTTAGAATATTCCTTCCATTAGCCAAAGTACATATGACGTTTAATAGCCTTCTGAGCTTTAGTTTCAATGAGATTTAACGAGAGAAGCCTTGGTAAGCACTCAAGAGCAGCCGTGAGAGTGGTCCTGAGGCAGCTTGACAAGGCTAGGCAGACAATTCTTTGCAGTCTGTGTTATATATCATGCTGCGTCATATAAAAAGATTGCCTTGTTTTTTATTTCTGTGTTGTTACAATGAATGTAACTTTTCTCATAATTATTAACTTGTAATTTCATCTTTACAGACCATTTACAGTCAATAAAAAACATATACATAAATATTTCTGGATAATTACTATATAATTCTGTTACGATAAGAATGTAACAGATACTAATACAAACATTCTAAACTTAAAAACTGTTACCTATCACATGTAATAGTAAACTAATTCATACAAATTTCATTCGACGCAAGTATTTACTGATGTCAAATAAGTTGTTATGAATTTAGCGTCAGTCAAGGTTAGTGTCTCTTCCCTTTACTACAAAATAGTCCATATTTTAAGATACGACCTAGATTTAATTACATTTAGATTATAATAACTAATTAATTGCTGGGGAAAATTTAAATATGAGAAAACTCTTTCCTCGTATTATGCTTCTTTAATCATTTTATTTTCTGCAATAAATAAACTATATTGTTTTTCTATTATTATTCAAAATTTTGCTTTCTTTGTATATAATTCTTATGGATATTTTTGACTCCTTAAAATATATTATTACTTACTTTAATTTTAATATTTTGTAAATTTTAAAACTACAGCTAAATTGTTGTTTAAAAAAATTGTTTATTGGTTTAAACAGTATTTAAGAATGCATAGTGAATGCATAGTGCATGTTATGTGAAAAAAATCATAGAATCAGTTTAAAGTTAAACAAAACTGCAAGTATGAATTTAACTTTCAAATTACAGCAATAATCAATTGAAACTTTCAGCTTTGGGCAATTTATTCCACAAACAACATTCTGTTTCAGGCTAACTCAGCTAAACTGCAAATACATAATAGAAAAATTTGTTCTAAATCAAAAGTCAATATTTTCTCCGTTATATGCAGCAAAACAAAGCCAAAACATTACCCGAGATTGAAAAATATGGAATTCAAATAGGAAGATTGTAAATCTGTGTTCGCTTATAGTTCTATTATATTTTCCATTATTTTTTGAAAAAGTCGTTATCCTGTTCCAAATCGAAGAAACATTTGAAGTCAATTTTCTTTATGAGAATGAAGCCTACTGCCAACCCTAGTAAATAGTTTTCCCTTGACTTACATTAGAAATAACTGAACGAAAATAGAAAATCTGTAATAAGAACTTCCCATTACATTTTCTTTGATGTTATTATCGAAAGACTTAAGTTTTCATTTCCTTTTTTAATTCAACTTCTCTCAATAATAGCTTAATGCACGAAAATGAACAGCGGACAAATAACCTTATAAGGCGGATTAAGTTTTTTTAGTTTTGTTTTGAAGTTTTATCTGTAAAGCTTTTAGCATTTTTATGATATTTTATTGTGAAAAATTCTATTACTTTAAGATATAATTAACTGAATTTTGTTACGTAAATTAGGTTCAATCGATATATTTTTTTAAGTTTTGATTTTTCCTTTTGTGAACTACTAAGAAAGTTTGTATTTTTTTGTTACAAATTGAGAAAATTGCTATTTTTTAATGGAACTAAACCTAATTGAAATGACCACTTCAAGTCATTGATATTAAGTCTGAGGAAATAAACTCATAAAATGAGTTCACTTTTTTGTTTAACAAGAAAGTGTACATCTGGAGAAAATGTGCAAAGTTTCAATTAAATTTTGTGAAATCGGACATGGTAAGAAATTCTGGATCAAATTACGGTTAAATGTACCGGCACTCAGGGTGCGGATACTTTTTACCGCAAAATCCATTTTAGGAGGAAACAATGTTAAAAAACAAAAAATATGATTTACTGGAAATTTTATAGTTATAATAATTGTAAAATCACTGAATCACTTTAATTAAATAAATATTACTGTAAAAACAATAGTAGATCATATTTTATGGTAGAATAGGATTTTACGGTAAAATGGATTTTGGGATTTTGGGATTAAAAAACACCCTGTATATAACGTATTATATAGAAACAATGCTCAAATTTCTGTTTTTAATTAAATTTTTAGTGTCATTTATGTATTATATTCGCATAATGTCGTTAATAATATTAGAAGTCTGATCTATATTATTCATTTACACGAAACATACAAAAATTAGCTCATGTCATTTATATTTGTTGTTGTATTCGCTGAACTTTGTCGCTTTTGTTAATTTTGTTGTTTTATCTATGCCTGAAATATATCATAGTAAAAAAGTAACACTAGCTGTGAAATATTTATTTTTAAAAATTAAATTTTAGTTGCGCATTTAGTAATTTATTGTACAAAAAGTATTTTAATAAAAGTTTATCGAGTATTTTAATTGCTAGAAAATAAAACGTTGAACGTTTTTGAAAATGAATCTTTGACCAAAGTGACGGTATTTTTATACCGTAATTTGAAACTAAATTTTTTACAGTGTGCTCACCTTTTATAAAAATGGAGTTTTTTTAGAGAACTCCATTTTTTTACATTTTTCATAATTAGAATAGTTTCTAAAGGTTTTTTTTTGAAGTTTGATTATCTTGAAACAATGAAAAAAATATTTGTGACTTGTTTAAATATGTAGATAATTTTTTTTAAGAAAATAAGAAGAAAAATTGTTTAAAATTTTAAAACTCATTAAACTTTGTTATTGATAATATTTTCTTAGTACACTCACATGAAAAATTGTTAGCTAATTTTTCAGATTTCAAAACAAATATTCAAATATATATTTAAATTTTATAAAAATTAAATCATTTCACCACTGGTTAATTGATTCAGTTGAATGCTGGAATTATTAAATGATTTTAATTTACACTAAAAATTTTACATTATCTTAAATTATCAAGGAATATTAAAACAAGTTCATGCATTCAAGTCCATATAAAAGTCATATAAGTTTGAAAGATTCGACTATAAACTTGTAAAATCAAAAATTTTAATTCAAACAAAAATGCTTTTATAAATGTATATGAGGCAGTATAATATTGCTTACTTTATCTACATTATGCAACACAGTCTTCCAAAGTAAAGTTTCAAGGCTCTTTGAAAGTCAATAAAATGATTACTCCAGAGAAAAATAGTATACATTTTCGTATCGAAATTCATTACATACTCAGGTTTTAAGAATGTTTAAATGACAAAAGCATGTTTGCATTAAGTAATTATGCAGGTTTTCTGACATTTAATGCAAATTTTTTGATTAAATTGTAAATTCCTTTGTGGGGATCAGAATAAAACTTCTCGTACTCTGAATTAAGCAAGCTGATTTAATTATAATAATAATGATGCTTGTTTGAATTATTTTCATTCAAACTAATCAAATAATAAATTCTAGTTGCGTTAATATAATTTTTACTTAGAAAATGTTTGCGAATTTTCATTCCCTAGAATCTGTAAACGAATTTTAATCAAAAGCATCTTTGTTCAGTCACAGTTGCAGGGAAAAAAACACTGTTTATAAATATTTTCTCATGTTTATCCATTTGAATAAGTAAAGTACCAAATGGAAATGGTGTAATTTATCAATTGGACGGATACTTTATTTTTCATGCATGAGTATCGTTAGACACGATAATGATGAAAGCTTAAGGCATGTTTTATGTAAAAAAAAAAGAAAAGAAATGTTTATATAGTTCCTAAGGGTCACAATGTTAAGAAATTCAAATTAATTATAAAATATATAAAAATGAACTAAGACTCAGCTTATGACTAATCATGTATTTAATACTTTTTTTAAAAAAATGCTTTTGCAACTTTTTTAGATTTATTGCACATTTTAGAATATACATGGTAATAATTAATTTAATAGCAGTTAATATTGTTTTATGGTTATAATAAAGACTTTTCATGTATATTGCAAAGTTTTGTTTATATTGAAATCATATTGTATAAGTTTATTTTGCATTGCTAAGTATTTCAAATTTTTATATGTAATTAATTTTTGTATTTAATTTCTTATGTAATCGATTTTGACGAATATTGCTTTTTCTTTTTTTATACAAACTAGAACGGTCTTCCCTTGCTCGCTGCATTCACCAACTTCAGTAATTTTTTCGCATTCATTATTTTTTTCCCTAAAAGTCTCCACAAAACAAAGAACATTTTGCAACCAAAATGTGCGCAGTTATTGTAGTTTGATCTAAGAAAATTTTGTCAATTTGTCAACAGTAATTGTTAGCTGTAACAAAATGATAACTGTTTACTCTGACGAAATGTTAACTATTAATTCTAACAAAATAATCATCTGAAATCGAAAAAAAAATATAATCTGAGAAAAACAGATTTCTTGACTCATGTGAATAAATAAATGCGAAGTAATTTTACTAGTTTTAGAGACATTAACTTTTTAAATAGTTTTTATCTTTCTTGTATTAACTATTTTTTATTTTTAAAAATTTCATCATAAATATTGAGATTTCTATTTGGCAACATCTAATTTATTTATCTTTTCTGTTACTTTTGACAAGCGCAACCTTATAAAATTATATTATGCACCTTTTATGCACCGATGAGTAAATAGTGAATATTAAAAAAATGAGATAAATTAGAGTCTTAACAAAAACCGTCTTAACTTAACTAATAAAAAAGTCTCTTTCACCATGTCAAATTTCAACTCTGTCGTTGAATTTCAGAAGTAAGAAGATCTGTTCGCTTGGTATTTTTTTCTATAAGTTTTACAGTCAATAATTCCCAATCCAGAGTCCAACTACCGAAGGTTAATTTTTATTGCGTTGTATACCCTATACATTTTCTACAGTTTATCATAATTTTAAGTTTTTAAGTTTTGTAGTTTTTGTGCACCAAAACAAAATGTAACGTAAAAAAAGTGAGGAAAAATTGCGAAAAAATAGCCTTCTAACAAATTTTAATTTAAAAATTGTGCTAAGTTTAATAAAAAATCTATATATTATAAATGCAATTTATTATATATGCAATGTAGATGTAATGAACACCGAAAGCAATGGCATCGTCTTTTACGACTTCTTAACAGTGAAATTTAATAAGCAAACTAATAAATTTTAAAAAAATAAATGAACTTTATGAAATTATATAAAGAATTTTAAAAAAAAAATTTCCATTTTGAAAGTTGTTAAACATTTCGTGATCATTTGAAGAAATGTAATATTTGTAAGATAACATAATTTGAAGAAATGTAAATATCTAAAGCCTAGTATTAAAGTTCAGTTTCTGCTATAATAAGCAGCAATGGTAATTTCCCTGATGGTGCTAATTTTGAGAGTTATTTGTTTCGCATAATTTCTATATTTTAAAATAAAATGAGAAAAATATTGTGAAACAGTGTTTAGAATACAATAATTTGTACGTCAGAATTTCAAGCATTTACAATTATAATATGCATTTTAATCTCCGATTTGAAAATTGTAGCTTCTGTTGTATTAAAAGCAATAGAAAATTTTCTTATACATCTAGTTTTGTCTGTGTTTTAAAATACATAAAAATATGAAATTTAGTATACAAAAAAACACTTTTATGGCAAAATTTCAAAGATTTACATTTAAATTATATAATAAAATCTTCAATTTAATTCCTAATATAAAATTGCAGCCTCTGCTTTAAAAAGAGCATGGAAAATTCTCCTCCTGGTGTTAGTTTTGTCTTTTATTTGCTGTACATAAAAATGTGAAGTTTAAAACATAAAAAATGTTTTTTTTTATGGCGAAATTCCAAACGAAACTTCCTTTTCTTTGTTTTTCTGTACACAGAACCGTACAATGACAGTAATTATTATCGGTTGAACTTTAAGGGGGGACAAATTTTGCCGTCCAAGCAAAATTAGTTTAACGACGACAGCCGGACTTGCGTCCTTTATCACACGAGAACAATCGAATTAGAGCTGGACTTGCCGGATGGAGATCTTGTATCATTCGATGGCGCCGCAAGGCTCAGGAGAACTGAGCTGGAACAAAAGAACGTTTTCTAAGCCGCCAATAGAATTTAAAAATGATCTCTTTTGTAAAAAGTTTGGGCTGTAATATTTTATTCTTTTGTTCTACCGGGAAAACTAATTGTAAATTAAAAGAAATTGTGTAAAATGTATAAACTTAGAGAATGTATGCAGTTTAGGAATGATGCTCTGACAAATGTGCAATGCTTTGAATTTTCTATTAAATAACATTAATATTTATTTTTTTTAAAAAAAGGTGCTTTGAAGGAATTCTAAATTATATATTTTTAAGTTGAACTTTCAAGTTTTAACTATTTTTCTGGAATACTCTATGAAAATCAATCTTTAAAATAATACAATTTGAATAAAACAAATGATTGAGAATAAAACAATTCGAATAATAAAAAATTATTTTAGCTATGTAAGTTTAATTATTTGATTTTTATTCTAAAATTAATGAAATATTTTTAAAATTCTAGACTCTTTATATACCAATATAATACAATAAATTCTGATTTATAATGAATTGAAATACTAATGTTACACCTTTATTAAATTTTAATGTTACACCTTTAGTAAATTTTAATGTTACACCTTTAGTAAATTTTAATGTCACACCTTTAGTAAATTTTAATGTTACACCTTTAGTAATATAGGTTTAATGTTGGATTTTAATATAGGTATCTAGAACCATATTGCCGGGCATTTAAAAAAAATTAAAATAAATGAAATTAAATTGTATTTTCATTAAAATCAACTGTTTTATCGTGTATTCAGTTTTAAGATGGTTTAATTTTTTGAATTACATTATCTTATGTTTTGTCCTTAAATCATTGCTGCGAATTTCAAATGATAAGTTTGTTTAATGCACTCTAATATTTTTAACAATCATAATTCAGAGGTTTTTAAAGAAGTGTTTCGAGACTTATTTCGCAAAAAAATAAATTATAACTATAAATTTCCTTTTTTTACTTTGTTTAAATGTTTAAAAAATGTTTAAACTAAACTCAGTGGCGCGACAGCCCAAAGAGGGCCAAGGCCTACTGTGCCCATCTCAGTTTTCTTGACCTTGGGCTCTGGGATGCAGGAGCAGATGTTCCGGTCAGGTGGTCAGCCGAACGCGGAACCCCCAGTTTTAAGTTCCCAAGCATGCTTGGTACTCATTTATCGACCCACTGAAGGGATGAAAGGCTGAGTCGACCTTGCCCTGTCCAAGGATCGAACCCAGATGAAATGTTTATGAAGCAAATGTTTATAAATGTTTATGAAGGGAATGTTTATGAAGCAAATAAATACAGTTTTAGACTTTTTCTTAAATGATATTTAAAAGTTAAAATTTTTTTTTTTTTAAATTATCTTTATAAACACGTAAAATAATTTTGAAAATCTTACAAATATACTTACTAAGCTCATTACGGTTTATAGATACAAAAAAAAAGGGTTTGTCTATTTTCCGCTCACATTTTAAGCATGCTTTTTTATCTATCAGAATAAGTATGCCATAAAATTGGAAAAATAGAATATGTATATATATATATATATATATATATACTTTTTTTACGAGATACTTTATCAAGTCTTCATCCATAATAAACACGTATATAGGCATTAAATATAATTTATTTAAACTTTGAACATTTAAAACAATTACACATTAAATAACTGATTAATGTGAGTAATTTAAACTATTTCCTTTTCTTAATTTCCGAAAGATTTGATCTCGAAATGTATATTAATTTTTTTTAATGTAACATTGAACATTCAATCTAATTTTTTTCTTTTACCGATGTAGTTATAAGCGGGAAAGTTAAAAAAGAAAGAGATTTTTTTAATACTTTATTTCGGTAAAAATCTTCTAATAAACTCAGTCTCAAAGTCTATTTATTTTATCATTCAATAATTACTACTTTTAAGCAGCTATTTCATTTAAAATATGAAAGTCATTACTTTTTATTCCGATTTGCTCCAGTTTGTTTTACGCTCTCAAATATTGATTTAAAGTTGTATCGTAATATCCATAGTTGGATCCATAATACGATAAAATTTTTCGAAACCTTAAAAAGTCGTCCAACCATTGACTCAACCATAGTATTGTATATAGTTGGTTAACAAGTATAATAACATAGCTTAAGTTTTCATCGTACTTAGGTTCCAACAAAATTAAGAGATATCAAGATTCCATGCGTTTAAAAATTTCTGACAGTACACTGCATACGTAATCCTAATCAATAAGAAAAACTAGTTTACACGTGAACTTTAAAGTTTAATACACGCAACAAATTTAATAGTAAATTATTCTAGTTAGTGACAATTCTCTGTATAAGGAAAATAATCTTACAACTTGCATATTCTATCTTATCTTACGATAACATTTTAAATATATATTTTAAACATTTTTACTATAACAATGGATTTTGTATCAAGTTTTTTCTCGTTCTATGGAACGAAATGGGGATGAAAAAGTTCGTTGTTCAATAGGATAAAATTCTCAATCAACCATTGGTCTGAAAATAATATTTAATATTTTGGTATTCAAATATTATGAGTTCGATTATTCAAAATGAAGTTATTTAATGCTATTTATATTATCGAAATAATTTTTAATGTAATGTTAATTTCGTTTTATCGAGTTACGTTTTACAGCTTTTTGTACACTTATTTAATCACCATTGGTTTAAATGTTTCCTTCCATTTTTAAAAATTAAATTCATTTGTAAGCTTAAGTATTTAAAGCATATTCACAGACAATTTAATAATAAATTACCTTCTTTCAATAAAATTTTATTTCTGAAGAAGACTTGTCTCAACCTTTTGTGGATTTCATTTTACTTCTTTAATTACCTGTAGATAACATCTCGAGTATGTTTTCAACTTTTATGTTATAACAATGAAGATTCAATCCGATTTTTTTCTCATTTCAACAACAAAAATAACAGGAAATGAAAAAGCTCTTTGTTCACATTTTTTTATTAGGTTTAAATCTTCAAAGAGCTAGTAATTTAAAAATCTCATTCAGTATTTTGACATTCAAACATTATGAGTTTCTAACAGACAATTTATCTTATAAAATATCGATAGGAAAAAAAACTGAAGCTTTTATACTCTTTATATTATCAACACTTTTGAACAGAAATTCATTCCATTGGAGAAAAAAAAATTAAATAAAAACGCAATTGTTTACATTTTTTTATTAGGTTAAATTCTTCAAGCAATCATGAGGCAGTATCAATATTGGTGATCAGTTAATATTTTGGTTTTCAAACATTATAAGTTCTGTTACTTAAAATATTGTAATTTAAGTTACAAGTATATGTTAATGCTGTTTCATAAAGTTTGTTTTCACAACACAATGTTAAGTAGTATAATCCTGCCTAATTAACAGCAGATTTAATATTAACATCTTTTACGAAATTGAAACCGTGTGTGAATTTAAAAGAGCTTATTCAATGGCAATTTAATCAGAAATTACTTCCTTTCAATTCAATTTTATTTCTAACGAAGAATGGTCTGAGTCTTGTGTGGATTCCATTTTATTTCTTTAATTAACTGCGGATAACATCTCAAATATGTTTTAAACTTTTTTCGCTACAACAATGGAGATTTAATCCAATTTTTTTTCTCATTCTATTGAAGAAAAAAAACAAGAAATGAAAAAGACCCTTATTCACATTTTTTCATTAGGATAAAATCTTCAAACAATCATCGATCCTGAAATCTCATTCAGTATTTTAGCACTCAAACATTATGAGTTTCTAACGAACAATCTTATAAAATATACGTAGGGAAAAAATCAAGCTTTGATACTCTTTCAGTTATCAACACCTTTGAACAGGAACTTTTCAAAGGGATACAAAAAATTTATCCCGAAATAAAATCTTTTGTGACAACTTTTTTTCCTTGTTCTTTCCGAGTTTTCTGGGGAGTTTGAGACAGAACTCTTTCTAGAAAAATAACACCGGAATACTTTTCAGCCCGCTGGTTCCAATTGAATTCTAGATCTTTAACCCCTTTAATCATTACACACTTGATCGAACAGCGTTTTCAAATTAAAGCTTTGCCTATTACACTTCTGAGAGCCTAAAAAGACATTTCGAACTGTGTTTTTTACAACGTGTTTAATTCGTTTTTTTATTTTATTTTAATTTTCCTTTTTTTTTCTTTCTTTCCCGAGAGTCTTATAACAAATATCTTTTCTCATCGTTGTTCTTTTGATCGTAGGAAATAAGATAACACTTGTGAGGAAATATTTTTTTTAATAAAACAGAAATTAATTACTTTGCACTTACATTTAAAACGATATTGTTAAAAAATTTGGGAAATTTTGATGAGGAGGAATTAAAACATAAATTTAGAATTTCGTTAAAAAATTGTATTTTGAAATTGAAATGTTTTCGAAGTAAAAAGCCTACTTGAATGAAATAAATTGGTCATCTGATTTTTTCTATTAAGTATAACTTCGTAGATTTTAAAATAAATAATAGCGAGTGAAATTTGTTAATTCCATAAATATGTAAAAATAAATTTATATAAATATAATAAATATTTTATATATACAAAGATTAAAATATCAGTTAATTAATAAGAAAAATATCTCGATAAAAACGGAAAGTATTATAAAAAGTGTCAGAATATTGTAAAATTTAACAAGTTTCTGGCTCTATGGGAATACTAAAAAGCTCGATAATTTTTAACGAAGCACTTTGGTAAATAATTTGGTAAAATTGACGATATTATATGATTTTATAATCTGCGATGAAATTCTGTAATTGTTGAAAAAGGGGATAATTTAAAAACGTAAACTTAAAGCAGGGTATAAAAATCATTTATTTCGTTAAATTTACTTTTCAGTTTTGTAATTTTTTACTAAATTCGTGGTAGCAAGGAGTATAACAATGAAAACAAGAATTTTCTGATATACCGCTGCCATATGAACAGAAAAATTACCAATAGAATGGTATAAATATTGTATATTTTGGTTTCACTTACCAGAATTATATTTTTTTAGATATCTCATTGCCATGTAGTGCGGTAATTTTAACAGATTTTTTTCTCTTCGTATAATTTGACTTAGGATTGTGCTTTTTTTATTTATTTGTTTATTATTTGTTTAGTTAAAAAGAAGCAGAGGCCTATTTATCAGAATACGAAATACGCGAAAAAAGAGCGTACACTATAGGATACAGAGAAAAATAATATATATCAATTCCCCCTGAAGACGTTGGCTTCGGTGGCCATATTTTTATTTCCATTGTTTTATTCTTTATGCTTCAATTGATTTTTATGAAATATTCACAAAACTAAAAAAGTTAACAGATATAAATTAAATTTATTGTTATTAGATATTTAAGTTATAAATTAAAACAAATGCTGCAAAAATTTATACTTTTTTAGCGGAATGTTTTAATGTAAATAAGCTTTTTACTTAACTATTAATTTTTAAATTTTTTATTTGCATTGCGTTTTGCTTGAAATTTATAATTATACAGTTCTTTTTTTATTTTTTGTCATGGGATTATCTAATTTCAAATATCATGCAAAATAAAATAATAAATACTATTGTAAAAAAATTACGTAAAAAAATTGTAATAAAATAATCTTTTCCAACAAAATTTTTCTTCCTTAATTTTAAAAAAAATTATATATTTTGCTTCGACAATTTTAGCTGAACACTAACTTGTCTTTCGGAAGTGGTCACTCGACTATTAAATAATTTTTAAATACTCGAACAAATTTTGAAAAATTTTATGTATTTAAACATATTACATATTATAATGTGCGGATTTAACATTTAAAAAAGTTGAAAAAATTTCCTCAGACAATTTCTATAATGCATAATTTTATATTAAAAACCTTCTGGAGTTCACATTTTTTTTTGAAAAACATAAAAGCTGAAGCATGTTTAAATTTAAACAAATTCTGCAAGATTTAACAATGTTTTTTTTTTCTGACTAAAACTAGTTTTGTAGTTGAGAAATTTTTAGTTTGTTTAAAAGAAAGTAAAAAGGCAATTATTTTTAAATTTCTTGTAAATAATTAAATAGTATTTGTTGCATTGTTACTCTTTTATCCTTGTTTTTTCAATTATTTTCTTTAACAAGTTAAAATATGCAAAAATTCAATTCAGTTTTTTTCGCGTAGACTGAGAAGTATTAACTGTAACTTTACATTTTTAAATAAATACTTATTTTAAAATAGTCTTTATTTTTATTTTTTAAAAAGTCAAATTATTGTTTAGCGTGTTTCTGTTAATTTATCATCGTTTACATCAAACTATCACTTTTATAAAATCAATTCTTTTGGGATTCATAAATATTTAATTAATTAGTTTTAACATTTAACTATTATGTCAAATCATAAAGTATTTTAAACGTATTATTGTCATGTTAGTTGCTGTTTAAGTAATGAGTTTTAAAATTTATGCATTTAATTTAATCGTTTAGTGAATAAAATATTTCATTAAAATAGAAAGTTATACATTCTAAATGAACAAAGTAAAAAATGCATTCAGTATCATAATGGATTTAAATTTAAATTTATCATAATGGATTTTTTTTCCAGAATTTTTAATAAATCAGACTTCTATTATAAATGCAAAGATGCGTTAAGTAATATAAGGGACAACGAGGAAACAAAGAGGATTAAATAGATTACTTCAAATTATAAATTTTCTTAGACCAAGACATCTGGGGTTTATAAATACTTTAAGAGATGATTTTAAATGTTAAACATATTCCTCCAAATCACAAAATTTTTATAAAAGTTCATCATAGCACATAGCAATGGGGTGCTAGACCAACAGCTGTTTTGAATATGATTGTGAATAGTCTTCTAGACATAAATCGTTTGAATATTATCATTTACATTTGAATATTTATGACATATTAAGGAAATGTTCGAAGATCTATTAATAAAGTTAATGAATTTAATATTTTACTAGTGGGCTGCGCCCCCTGCTCGCTAACGCTCGCCAACCCCCGAAAATTGCTACGCAATCTTATATGGTTTGCTTCGCAAACCAATCTCGCTTTGCTCGCTACTAACTTAGGTACATTGCAAATGCACAAAACTCTAAGAATTCAAAACAATCATTCAAATCCATAAAAATTTTTTTTTCTTCAAAATTACATCTTTTTAGTAAATACTAAGTCATTAAAATATATTTGAATTCAAATAAATGACACGTAATTCGTTAAATTTATTAGAAATGTGCTATAGTATAAAATCTTAAGATAAAATTTCTAAAACTGATATCTCTTTAAAAAGGTTAAAATTTTGGATCACATTTGGTGAGAATGCTCTCTCCGGTTATTTCAGTTTCCGTTTTTAAAAGCGCTATATGTTGAGCCACCTCAGCTAGATTTGGCATGTGACATTTTTAGCGGCAATCATTGGTCGATTTTCAGCGTTGCCATTCGGGGAGTTGTAATGAGGCTTTTTTTTTGTCGCAGTGTAAGAGAAATATATATATCGTGAAAAAAAGCGCTTTCCACAAAAGCAATGAATATTGTCCAAATAATTTTGGGATCGCTTCTTTGCAGTATGGTCTAAAGATGTTACACCAGTAATCAAATTCTCAAAATATTGTGAATGCGACAATAAAGGAAGATCAACCTTGCCTTTCTGACAGCAAATACCATATTCATTGCTACTTCCTGTCTTCTCTAACATAAAATGCTTAGCATGACAAAAGTTACAAATAAAAGTCATAGATCCAATAGTAAAGGTTTCACAATCGTCATGAACAGTCAATGCAGATTTGTAAAAATCTCGAATTTGTAGAGGTGGCGATTCCCTTCGGCGAGAAATGCTTTCCCGTTTAGAATTCCGCCATTCATTTCTCTGACGTCTGCCAGAGATATTTCGACGCCTGATAGCAGGCATTTTATTTAGGCAGCAGACACTAAAAATAGAACTAAATAACTAAGATATCGTTTTAAATCTCAAATCAAAATAATTGTTTGTAGAAAGTTTGTTTTGGTTTGAATATTCGCACGTTTGTTTTGGTTTGAATATTCGCACGATGCCATTGCCATTCTATTGTAACGAAACAAAAAATTGATCATGAAACTAAAAATTTATCAAAGGAACTAAAGATATTGAATTCTTCTTTTAAGAAATTCAGTTCCGTTTTTTTTTTATCCACTCTTATTTTTGTTTATCAATCTATTAATTCAGAAATGCTTTAAATCAAACGATGCTTACGGAAACAATGCTTATGCGAACCACCCGAAAAATGATTTGCTGAATTCTCATTGGTTGAAACTAAATTATTAATTTTATTAATTAATTAAAGGAAATTTTCATAATTTAAGACCTTATTGCACATCTACATAACAATACCTTTAAAACGACACCTTATTTGTTGAATTCTGTTGCGTAGTTTGGGAGTTCTTAGCGAGACAAAATATTGCTAGCCTATTAATATATAGATTTCAATGATATATACAATTCTTAACATCTCTAATTTTAACACAAATTTTGATTTAAAAAATTATAATATATTATATCAAATTCTAAAGCTATTCATAAGTAAAAGTTATTACGTCGAGAAAAAAGTATGGTTAAAATTGCCGGAATGTGGTAAAATTTACCGTGTTCCTGGCTTTATGGGAACGATAATTTTTATCAATGTGCTGATTAATAGTAATGATTTTGATGAAATTCCCAATAGAATATGGTTTTATAATGCTTGAAAAAAATTGATAAATATTGCAGAGTTTGGTAATTGTGTCATAATACCCTAGAAAGGGATTTCTTAAACTTTTGATAAGGGGAGTCAATAATATTTACGAAAATGTTGTGGAACTTTCTTAGCATTGCGCAAATCTGACAAACGCGTAAGTGAAACTGTCGATTTTTTCACTTTTTATATACTACTGCAGTTTTAAGTCTTTAACTTTAATTTTTTATTTTAAAATATAAAATAACCTGAAATAAGTAACAAACTTAAAATTATAATACAATATGGAAAATGCATCGAAACGTTTTCTTTTTTCTGTCTGTATTGTCTTATTTTTATTTAATTTCAAATGCATTGGGCAAAAATATTTAATAAGTACAAAATTATTGTAATAAGTTAAATATATATCAAAATGTCTAAAATTTTTAGCAATTTTGTTAGCTGCACGTCCATCGATCAGAAGTCAAAGCCCCACAGTCAAAGAAAATCTGCCTTAGAGCATGGTAAAGGAACACTTTTTTTTGATCAAGTTAATTTCTTAGTTTTGCGTTTTTCACTAAATGTGTGATAGTAAAAGCTAGAATTTTGAAAACCTGAGTATCCGGTATGTCATTACAATATGAACCACAAAATGACAAAATGAACGGCCTAAATACAGTAAATTTTATTTTATTACCATAATTATGTTTGTTTTTTTTTAAAAAACGTAAATGTCTTTACCATACAATACTGTAATTTTATCAGAATTATTTTCTTCATGTAAGGTATTCGAATTATGACTAAAAAATTATCATTTCAATTTTTTCAAAAATATTGATTTATTTTACTAGTGATAAAACAAAGCATTAAAATGGTTTTATTATGAAAACAAGGATTACATTTAAAAACATGTATTTCAAACATTTATAAAAATTTAAATAATTTCAAAATAAAATTTTCATTCTGCATAATTTATAGAAAAAACAAAACGTTCGCGTTTCATATAAATCATGAAAGCTAAAGCATGATTGAATTTAAACAAAATCTACATACTTTTCAAAAATATTTACTTCTTACAAAAAAAAACTTTGTTTGTAGTCGAGGAGTTTCTGGTTAATTTAATAAAAATAAAAATGAAAAAGTAATTATTTTGCTGTGTCTGAGAAATAATTGAATAGTATTTCTTGCATTGGTGAGGTTCTATTCTTTGCTGTTGCTGTTTCAACTCTTTTTCTTTATCAACTGAAAATGGGAAGAATTTCACCTTTTTTTTATAGTCCACAGAGAATTCTTTACTGCAACTTAAATAAATACTTACTTTTAAATAGCGTTTATTTTTATTTTCAAAGGCAGGAAAATAACTGTTTTGCGTATTTTTTCTAATTTGTCTTGAAAATTTTACTACATATTATCACTTGTATAAAATCAATTCATACGAGATTTGTAAAAGTTTAAACAGTTTACTCTTTTACTAGGCTGTAAACCTTTATAAGCATATAACGATTTATTGCCGTTAGGACAGTGACTTTTATAATTTATTCATGCTTTATATATTTAAAATAATTTATTAAAATAGAATTTTCTATTTTTAAGTTAATATTTTAAATAAGCACTAAAATATTTTAAATAATATTTTATTTTTAAATGCTTTTTTCTGAATAATCGCAGTCGTTGAATAAGTCCATTTATAAAATTTAATTTCATCATAAATAATGTAAAAATATTCTATTTCTTCAGCTTTTAAGGGATTTTGCAACCAAAAATAAAAATATGACATTAGTTGACTAGTTTCTGAGTCATAAAATTTCAAAAAAGTCAATTTTTAATTATCATTTCTCCAGAACTAGCATCACTTCAGTTCTTACTTAATAACTTCCAAATTTAAAATGTTGTGAAAGTGCGCTCATCTTAAAACACAGAATGTTTTTGATTAGAATAAAATAAAACAATAAATAACAAATATAAATTAAATTTTGTGCAGAGTTATTTTTATGAAAAGCGGATTTTATAACAGTGTGCAAAATGTTTTCATTATTCTTAAAAGTTTCCGGGATATGGCAAAGTAGTGAAAGTACGTAACATTAAGGGTACGTTAAATTTCAAACAAGTCATTTTTTAATTATCATTTCTCCAGAACTATTTGATCGATATCCTTCAATTGCATTACTTCAGTTGGTACTTCATAATTACTAAATTTAAAATGTAAAAATGGGCTCATTTTAAAATACAGAATGTTTTTGATTACAATAAAATAAAATAATAAATAACAAACAAAAATTAATTTCTGTGTAGAGTTATTTTTAAGAAAAATGGAATTTATAATTATGTGCAAAAATTTTTCGATATGCTTGAAAGGTTTCTGGGTCATGGCAAAGTAGTGAAATTACGTAACATTAAGGGGACTTGACTTTCGAAAACTCTTTTGCACAGCAAAACAAATCCAAAATCATTTCTGAATATTTTGGGAAGCAACGGTGCATGCAGTTTTCAAAAAGGTTTCTAAACATTTCGAAAACCCCTTGTGGTTCTAGGCTACTAACAATGTTAACCGTCATTGATCAAAAGTTTCCTCAAGACGGAATCAAGTTAACATATTTTATATACTACTGAATTGGAATTTAACAGTTGTAGTGGTAGCTACAACTAATCTACGGTCGGAAACTGGATCGGTTTCAATACGATTCAATTTTCTCTACTACTAAAAATAAAAGTTTCTCAATTGATTGGAAACATGATATTAAACGAAGTTCTCTGAGGTTTTCGGATACATTTTTGTCGAGTCAAAATTGACTTCTGAAATTTTTTTACAGTGTCATTAAACTATTGGAACCAAATATTGCTAGTTTATTCGTAATTTGATGGTCAAAAATATAAATCTCTCGGAAAAAAAGTCTTGTTCATTCTAAAAAAAAAAAAAAAAAAAAAAAAAAAAAAAAAAAAACTTTTAATATATTATATTAGTTATTACAATGTAAAATATTTTGATGCCACTGAACGTCAAAAATGGTGGCAAATAGTTTAAACTAAAGTGGTGCTTCACTATACCAAGAACTAATAATATTTCCTGCTGAAACATCTAGAATTTCATTTGATGTAAAGTAGCTACTACCAAACACCATATTTGTTATTCAGCAACACTAAAACTTATAATTACACTAAGATAAGATACACATAAGTGTCAAAAAAGTTATTTTTCACGTGACAACACAAAGTGAGAATCAGTAATTCAGGTTGCACACAAACACTAATTCTTGAAATAAAATTATTCTGTAATTAAAATATAAGAGTAGCATATACTCTAGAAACTATGATGTAATAATTAACCGAACACCAAAAAATGTGTTCAAAGGGTTCAGTTAAATCTTAACATCCAAACCAGCAGCTCGTTAGAGAAGAATGTAGCTATTTCTGAAACTTCGAAAACTTGGAGAAAACTTAGTGTATATTTAACTACAGTCTAAAAAAAATCTGCTTCAAATTACTGTTAGAAGTTGCGGCACTCAGGTTGCCATTTCTTTTTATTGTAAAATCCATTTTTACCGTAACAACTTACGGAGTAAAAAATATTTATATACCGTAATTTTTACAGTAATGATTACCGTAAAATCACTAAATCACTTAAATTAAATATACATTATTGTAAAAATTGAGGTATAATTCCCCAGTACTCGCTACCTCAACGCTTCAGAATGTTTAGTGGAAGAACAATGCCCTTCGACAACAGAAACTTTAGTAATGCACGGTTGTTTTGCTTGCAATAAATGCTAGAAGCCTTCGTGCTGTATCTCTGATCCACCGCCCGCTCTGAGACATGGAACAAAATGTCGTTATAACACTGGGTGTACATATTTTATTTTATAACCGTCGTTGAACAGCCGACCCAATTTCATGGGTTTACGACTACTAATGTTCAACGACTACTAATGGGTGTACATATATTCTTGTTGTCTTTCTGAAACTTATGCTATCTGTTTTAAAACTAAAAAAGAGTTTTTAAGTTTTCATTGTATATACAAAGTAACGCACACATGTATGCGAATAAATAAATTAATTAAAAAAAATAGCTTGATCTATCCGAATTTAGTATCTTTAAAATAAATGAAAGCATTATTTAGGGCCATTTTCTCTCTTAACTATAAATATAATAGGAAAATAAATAATTAACAGTCACCTAATTCATATCAGCCATTAAAACGAACTGAAATTTATATAAACCATAGAAATATATACATTTATTACTATTATATTTGGTAAAATGCACATGCATTAAAAGACAATCATTACCAAATTAATGCAAGAATAAATGACAGTCCTGAAGAACCTTTTGGTGATTTTATCATAACTTTATAGAATATATAACCATTTATTCGGCTAAATTTACATTTCATCTGTGTATTATTATTAGATGTGTGATAATGAGAACTATAAATTTGAAAACCAGAATTTCAGGCAAACCATTAAATGAAAGAAATTATTTGCTAAATAAATAGTTTAAGTACCATATATTTAGATTTAATTACCAGAATTATGTTGTTTTTTTTTGCTATAAAAATTATAACCATATAAATACGGTAACTTCATAACTTTTTTTTCTCAGTGTAAATATTTATTATTTATAAGAAAAGAGGAAAACTTCTCTCCTCTTCCCATTAAAAAAATGTTTCCAAATATCAAGTTATTTTGAGGTAATATACTAAACTAATTTCTTTTTACAAAACAATCTCAATCCGAAAACCATTTTCTCAACATTACTAGAACAAAATGTCATTATAAAGGAGAAACATAATATTCTAAGCCAGACAAAAGACATTTTTTATGACCAAAATCAAAATATTAAAATAGGATTGAATAATTTAAATAGGATAGAAGTTTAACATTTAAGCTCCTTATTGCTATTTAAAAATTAAAATATTGTCTTAATATTTTCTTATTCTAATCCAACATATAAAATTGTCACGAAGTCTAAATATCTCTGAGTCATGTTTCAAAGAAGATTCATAAAACAAATATCCTTGTCTAAGACTTTATAAAATCCAATCTAAACTTTCTAGGAAATTATTTTATATTTAATACGCTTGATATATATTCTCGAAATTGTCAAACTTATGATGATCTCCGAAATATGGTAGAATATCACGGAATGTCCGGATGTCATGTTGATCCGGCATATACGAATCAGGGCACTTGCCTTTTTTATTGCTGCTGATTCTTGCACGAAATTTTTGTCCACATACAGTCGCTCAATACTAATTATTTCCGATTTGGTGGAGTAACTCGTAATACAACTCTGGAACGTTTTTTTTTTATTTGGTTTTTATTTCTATCTTTGAACAAGATCTAAAAATAGTGCTGAAATGGTATTTTTACTGTTGAATATATGCATAAATTTAGTTTAAAGGAAACGAATTAAAAGTTTAAAAGATAAAATAGTGCATAAAAAGGAATATTATTGGCGATCGGAGTATTATGAGAGAAAATTTTTTAACATTTAATGCTAATATGTCATTTATAATTTTTCGTCCATTAAATTTGTTTTTAAAATTTTTAAGCTGATATATCATTTATCATTCTTTGTTCATTTTTTTAATTGTGGATAATTTATTCTAGATAATGACAACCCAAAACTTGTAAATTATAATAGTCATCAATAACTTTCAGAAAGAGGTTTTAAATATATTCCACATTCTTAATGTTTTTTTAAGTTAATTACCATTTTAAGGAAATAAATTATTTTCTTTAAAAAGATGTATTAAGAAAACATAAATAAATTTTAAAATAAATATAGTTTATAATATTTATATACTATCAAATTTATAACAAAATGCAAAAACCGAGACAATTCACTCGTAAAAAAAGAAGTAAAACAGAAACATAAGCTATTATGTAAAAGAAAATATTTTAGAAGATAATTAAATAATATTTATATAATATGAAAAAAATAACTGAATATTTTAAAACTATATTTAATATTTTTTAAGACTTAATAGTAGAATTTAATATAATTTTGTTAGACCAGAAATGAGAAGTGCATCCTTTTTGAAAGACGTTGAGGGAATTTTTCGTAGTAATAAAAGAGATGCACTGCAACTTTTAGTTTTAGATCTGATAAAAATAAAATTATTCTGTACATTTTAATTAACTTGAAAAATGCAGTTTTTCTTTAACTTTATTTCATTATTTTCTTCTTTCTATTTTGTATTTGTCGGAAAGCGTGCACTGTTTCGATTAGCGATGGCAATGGTGGAAAAGTTTGATTGCACCATTTAAGATATAACTGCAACAAGTATTCGCACCTAGTGCAGAGATTCACAAGAACTTTGAGAGTCCTCTAGCTAATCTGAAAATAGCTAAAATTACGGTTATAATAGTAGCAATAAAAAGGAGTAATATTTATAGCTTTTACTTGCCTTAACGGAAAAAATCGTAAGATTTGTTTATAAACTAAATTTTTTGTCCTTTTTGTCAAATGTTTAATACTTAGCTCCCATGGCGCTATGCAGGAAATGGTGGATTAAAAACCAAACTAAAACAATTAGAATAAATGGCAAGACTCAGTTTAGTAGTAAAATTGAGTGCCGTAGAAGTGGTTAAATTGAATACGGTAGAAGTAGTTACATAAAAGATGTGTAAAATTTTACATAATTTTGTGCAATAGTTGATATGAAAGGAGGAACACACGTAGAAATAAGAGCAAATATTTCGAAAGCACAATATTGCTTCAAAAAGTTGGGAAAATTTAGATATTAAATAATTTAATGCTAAACCCTAAAATTAATATTTTTAGTTCGATGGTAACGATTGTACTGTTACATGGTTAAGAAGCATGGGAACTAACAAAACTATGGAATAAAAAACTAAGCAGTTGACAAAACAGATGTTAAATAAAATATTCCAAAAATACTCTAGCCTCAAATTACACCCAATGCAGTGCTCCACGGTCAAACCAAACTAGAACCAATCACTCTTAATATAAAAAGAAAAAGATGGAAATTGATAGGTCCCATTTTGATAATGCCTCCTACAAGATTACCGTCAGTAGTTGGCGCCAGATGGCCAATGAAAAAGAGGTTGACCTATGCTCACAGACAGCAGACAAGTGGACAAAGAACAAAAGCAGGTGAGATGAACAAACTGGTATAAGGTGAGATCGTTTTGTGCTGACCGAGTGAGTTGGAACAGGAAGTTAAGGCTCTTATGTGCCATTGAGCACGAAGTAAATAATAAAAAAAACAATTATGCTTGTTTCGAAAATTTTGATTTTTTTTAAATAATACTAGTTGTTAGATAATAAAATTTGTAAAAAATAATAATAATTCAGAAAGTTATTATTAATTGTCTAGTCCTCTATTTTAAAGAGTTATTATTAATCCCATATTTTAATTTTTTTACATATTTAAACAGCATATTCATTCTTTTATAAATACTTAAGCTTCTAAAAGAATGCATATGTTTAAAGAAAATATTATTAAATATTCTGATTAATATATTTAAACTAATTAAAATTCTTTAACAAATTCATAATCAGGAATCAAGAGTTAATTAAATTTATAATAATTATATTTAACTAAAAATTGTATTCTGCACGTATTTCCACCTCATCCTCCTTTATGCAATAATAAAAAGTATATAATAAATACTTTCCTTTAAAAAATAAAGCTTTAACTAAAAGTATATTTTTTTTTTGTAGTTGAATAGAATTCACACAAATTGATTAAAGACTTAATTAAATTTAAATTTCAAATGTTTTCGCATGCTTTACTTATCAATTAAAACTGATTAAAGTTTTAACATTTTTACACAAATAGTTGACTATTACAAATTAGAATTTTATCATAAATATGAAAATGACAATTAGCAGGATGATTTGTTGTTAGAAAATTGAACAAAAATGCCATTTCTTTATTTTTTAAGTTTATTTAAAATGTTCTTAAAACCGCATATAAAGTTTCTAAGAAGTGTTTTAATTGATCGATTCTAACAACGAATTAATATTACGCTTTTTTTTCTTTTTACATTTTAATGAGACTTTGAAAAACTGTTTTGCTATTTTAAGATAGTTAATCTAATTGCGGTTTTGTGCATTGAAGCTAATTCTTTAATAAAATACCTGGAGATATAAATTTAATTTTAACTAGACATTAGGATATAATCAGAAAAATTCTAATTCTACAAAGCATCTGCAAAATGTACAAATAAGAAAATGTTGCAGCCCACTGAAAAAAAAATATGCATGGTCAAAAATTCTAATGCATGGAAGAAGGTAAAATTTATCTATTATTTAAATTTTTATATAATTATATTATTAAAATTATACTTTATTGTAATAAATTACAATAAAGTATGATTTCCTAATATGCGATAAAATTTGTTAAACGTGGTAAAGTTTAGTTAATTTTTCACAATATCTTACATCATGGTATAAAAAATTTTTATTCGACTAAATTTAAATTTCAATTTTGTATTATTTTATTAAATGTGTGATAATAAGAACTACGATTTTTAAAGCCAGAATTTCCGATAAATCGTTATCATAAGAATGAAAAAATTACCAAATAAATGGTTTAATAAATAATTGTGGTATTTTTATACGATTTCAACGTATTGTGGTATTTTTTATACGATTCTAACGCATATTGTGGTTTTTTTTTAATATGGTTTTAACGTATATTGTGGGTTTTTTTACGCAAATTAGGGTGTTTTTTACCCAAAAATGTCATTACCACATTTACTAGAAAATTTAGGTCCTTGCCCGAGTTGACAAAAAAAGAAATTTAGATACCAGCTTTTACTTTTTTACTTACCTTATTTTACCAACATAATTTTATTCTTTTAAAAACAACTAAAACCATTTTTCAAGTTAGAATACCAAGCAACACAAATAGAAAACTAGTGCAAAAGAGAAAATCAACATGTATCATAAAATTACTATTTGGAAAATAGCTTGTAGTTAGATAGTGGAAAAAAAAATCTAAGAAATTACAGCTAACATTGAGAAAAAACTTTCTGATTGATCATTTCTTACAATAAATTTATATTTACACTTTTTAAATTACCGCCTGAAAAGTTATTTTATGTTATTTAAACGGATGATGATTTCCTAAGCGAAATTAATTCCTTATTAAAACATCTGATAAAATAAATTAAATTTCAGTCACACCTTTGAAGTTGATGCGGAAAAAAATGGCTGACAAATATTAATTCCCATTCCGTAACGTCTGTAAAAAAGAAAACTCCAAGAAAACTCCAACAGCAAGATTTGACAGAAAAAGAACGAAAAAAGAATTTTACTCATTCCAAACCAACATACAAACTAATATTTTTCTTTCAACCGCAGCCAAAACCATCTTTCAAATTACAAGCCGAGCTATGAAATTCAGCTTAACAAATTTAACGTGGTTGTTCTTTTACAACTCCGTCTTACTTTAGGGTTACGACGAAAGGAGCCATTTTGCAATAGAGTTTTTATATGTGTGGAATGGCAACGATTTCGCCGTCGTTAATTTGTGTCTCGTCGTTTTGACCCGCACGAACGACTTTCGCTAACGAAGCGCCTAATTGCAAAAAGTTTTTTCGTCTTAGTCTTCGTTCATTTAAATCGAGCTTTACAAGGTGATTTGGGGATTTGTGCTTGATTATAAGACGATTTAGGATTCGTAAAATGAGAATTGTATTTTTTATTTTTTTAATTAGAGGTAGAAGCAAATTATTTAGAAGTGTTATGCTGTACTTTAGATGAAGATTTTTTTTCCCTTTGAAGAAACACACTGTAGGAATTTTTTTTGCGTGGATTTAATTATTATTTAATACTCACATGGGGAAAACTCTTCGGCATACTTTTGCTAATGAGTTTTAACATGAGTTTATTTTCTAATGAATTATGAAATAATTAACTGTAAATTTTTCAACTGCAGTTATCGATTTTGCTTTTTTCAATTTTGAAGCTGAAATTTTTTACAAGAATCATAACACAATAAGAATTAGAAAATTTTTTTTTTAGTATTTTAATATGTAATGAAATCCATTCTCAACTGATTATTCAAATATTTGTTTTTAACAAATCGAATTTTGTTAAAGCATTAAAACAAGACCAGTTGAATAACTGCTGTTATTGCTGCCAGGGGAGACTTCTCTGAGTACTGATTCCTCAGGATCTAAATATCCATATATCCTGAGAATTTAATCCCTTATTTTTCCAACTATAATGTATGTGCCCAACAAATATTATTCTGCTCTTTGCATTCCTTCCTGGTGTAGTAATTTTAATGGCCAGTAGTGTATTATTAAAACGTCGAGTTTCATGGAGGCATGAGAATAAGGATTCAAATTTTTGTTCAGCTAATATCTTATTTGGAATAATTTATTTACAGAGTTATATGAGTTATTATATAGAGTATTTCTATAAAATTATTTATAGAGTTATTATAATAACTTATATAGAGAAATTTATTCATAATAATAACTTATATATAGAACTAATAGGTATGCATATAAAAAGCATGAAACTAATGGCATTTCTTTTCTCGCGTTGGCAACGAATTTCACTCACTGAGTGAAGGAATGATAAATGATTAAATTGACATACAACTAATCTTATTAGCGAAGTCAGCTAAAGTTCGATGTACTAATGTTTCGTTTCCAATCTCTCAAATACATCAGATGTATGTAAATTTAATCAGAAATTAAAATATATAATTAAATTTGTATAACTCAAACTGTAATAGAGTACAAACTAGGTAAAAATACTAGATTTAGCAATATTTATTAGTCTCATATTTTGAGAATTTTATTTGTTTCTTTTCTGTATCTTGATGGAGGGTGAGTGTATAAAATATTTGTGGTAATCGTTTTAACTATCATTGCGGTAATTGGGATGGCGTAACAACTATATAAAATTGGCACAGTGGTAATAGGTTTCTTTCTGCCCCCAAAATGGAATATTACTTTTTATTTTAAAAATGACTTTCACCATTCATATGAAGTTAAAAAAATTACCTTAGAATCCAGTGAGCGTGAAAAGCAAGTTCTAATTGCGGAGCAATCCGAGGAGAACTGTGTAAACAGTTCCAGGCGTTGGAAAGCGTAGCAAGCCAGGGGTTGATCCCACTATTGTAGTTATTATATATGTAAATATAATTAGTTTATTTTTAAATTAAGCAATTAATTCATTTCATTTCCAAATGTTTTCACGAAGAACATTTTAATAAATGAAATTATTTTTAACTATTTATTAACAAAAAACAAATATATCTTGATAAATGTAGAAAACTATAGATTCAAAGCAAAAATAAAGTATAAGACTCGTAAAATTCATAAAATCAAAAATATTTTTATAAAGTAAAAAAAAAGGAGTAAATATACACATTATAATTATTCTCAAATTATTGCTCTTGAACTTGAACTTTAATTATTTTAAAATAGGATTCAAAAATTTCAAAGAAAATGAACTTATTGAGTTAAAATATGGCTCAACTGATATTTCTCATATTTTGAAATATTATTTTCAGATAGAAATATTATTTTCCTCAATAAACCCACTATAAAAAATTTCATAAGCCATTCAAGATGTAAAAAAGAAAAAAACCTAACTACAAATAGTTTCTATTTTTTTCTTTTTCGTATAGAGTATTATTTTAACTTCCTACTAATCAAAAATACCTTTGGTAAGGTTTAGTTTTTTTTAGTAGAAATACTTATTTTTCTCCATTGAAAACCAAAATCTCTTTCGAAACATTTGCAAAATGTTTGATATAAATATTTTTAGAAGAAAATATACGTAATCTATACTTTATGCATTTGAGAATTCATAGCGATTATCAAATATACTTCGAAAATAATTACACATAATAAAATGTTTCAAAAATATTCGCAATATTAAGTCTATTTTTGAAGCGGTCTGCGTAAAAAAATATTTTTAATTTCAGTAAGCAAAACAAAAAATTAACTTACAGCAATGTTTATTGACAGCTCAATAAGCACAATCTAGTTTATATAAAGCGTAAATGTACCAAAAAAATAAGTGAGTCTGCAGTAAGAGTTGCTGTAAATAGCAGACTTATATATTTAAACAAAAACAAATTATTTTCTGAATCACCAATTTTGTTCAAATGTACAATTTGTGTGTTTTCTTTTCCATAGTTGGTCCCCTAATTAGTTTGTGTAAACACCAAATTGTTAAGTCAAAGAGAAAGAGGGAACCAGAAAACGAAATATCGAAGCACTTTTACAATTCCCCAGGGAACAAGTAGAAAAAAAAAATATATATAGCATTCCAAAAGAGTCCTTTTCTGTTCGAGAACTGGCAGAGGTCGCAAATAGGAGGACTGGAGCTAGTTGAGTTAGCCCTTAACCGCAGCAGATCAAATTAAGATCGAATTTGGAGAATGGTGACCTAGTCTTTTCGACAAACTTTCCGGACTTCCCTGTTTGATCTTAAACAATGAACTACGAAATCGATGATAATCAGTTATTCTGAAAGGAACCAAGAAAGAAACAGTAGATTGGGAATCTATAGAAAAAAAAGACGATTTAAAATCATTACAAGTGAAATTACAGAACGTAATTGGTTTTTAAGTACCTCGATGTCATAAATACCTTTTTCATGATTTTTAACAGGTGATGTACATTTGCATAAAACCAGTTGCGGGTAATAAATGTATACTGCATTTTATTATCTTTGGAGAATTTTTAGGGTATATTTTTTAGCAACAGAAATCAATGTAAATGCATTAATGATTATTTAATTAGCATCACGATTTAATTAGCATCATGATGCTTAAAGGGAAGTAAGTAAGGGAAAAATCTAGAAAATCTTTTTTTTAACAAAAAATATTAATTATTGTAGATTCTTTGTTATAGAGTTTTATATGTTTCTTTAATATACTTAAGAATAAACGGCTCACTAAGAACTTAAACAATTTACACGTCCCAAATACACTGCTGAGCTTACTAAAACGTCGGTTATAACTCACTATAAGACGTTAAATGTTACCTTATACCTTACCTTACCTTACGTACAAATCTTACCTTAAATGTTACCTTATGTTACCTTATAAGAAATGAAGTAATCTTTTTTATTTCTGTGATACGAATCACGATGTTCTTTAATAATTGTCTGTCGTCATGATATGTGTCGTTGTCGGTACTAGGAGGAGTTAATTGTTTAACACCTCATGGAAATTGAACCAATCTTAACTATTTATATGATACTAGCTGTACCCTTCGTGCGTTGCAACGCTTTCAGTTTGAATTTTAATTTTGTATTTAAGTGTATAAAGGAAATTTGATTTGAAATGAGAATTTTATTTAATGGCGAAAAAAACCAGTGATAGTATCAGCAGTTAAATCTCTAGGATATCGTTAGTGCATTTTCAAACAGACATGTATGGTGATGCACACGGACCATGAAACATATTTTGGATGATGATCTGAAAAAAGTTCGGATCAATGGTGACATCAGGTATTCCTGCTGATATGAGCTCACTAATTTGTCATGGTGTGATTTTTTCAATAAGCCAAATTATGTGGCAATTCTCTTTTTTTGCCATTCAATAGAATACATCAAACACCGTGTCTCTCCAAAAACATGAAGCTTCGCAATAAAACCAAGTATAGAGCTTAATAATTGTTTTAACTCACGTGCGGTAATGCATCATGAAGATCCGGTGATGTTTGCCTAGGTTACAAAAGCTCTTTAAATTTAGCTCAAGTAGGATTGCATGTGAATGCAATAAATAACTCTGGCTGCACATACGTGCACCGATACTTGTAGCACCGAATGAAGTCATTTGGAAAGACATATATTCGGCAAGAAAAGTTTCTATTGATTTGCTTGACCCACCCGATAAAAACGTTAATAATGGCTCAGCTGGCGACGTTAAATCTGGTAGTTTCACTTTGCCTCCAGAACAGCAAATTCCATCTGTCTCATTTTCAAAATTGAGAGAATTACAAAACATACATAATTGTTTCATTTTTCCGATGATGACGCTTGGGGGAAGACTATAGTCGGTTGTCGGATCATAGTGAAATGCACTGAGATTCAAATCAGAGTATTGGCAGCGTCTGAATAGCGAAGCGCGTTCTTGATTGCTTTTCATTCTTGCATCCCGTTGCTCTGATGTTTCCGTCGAACGGGCTTGCGTAGTGCGTAGTAGATTGGTTGACAGTCTTCTTTCCTGTTGCTCAGACGTTTCTAAGGAACGGGCAAAAGCATTCTGTTCTCAATTAGTTTCAAGTCTTTTTTTCCCGTTGCTCTGATGTTTCTGAAACACGGGTAGTTCTCTTTTTGCGCGCTTGAGATGTCGATCGACTAAGAGCGAAAAATTTGTTTAGGCGGCATATTTTTGCAAATATTCTCTCTCTATTCAAACGAAAAGAAATGTAAAAGTTGACAGTGGTAGCAAAATCACATACATATTTAAAATAATAAAAGGAGCAATGAAAAAGAAATAAATAAGAAATATAAAAATTATAAAATTTAAAACAAAAATCTATTTTTTAAATGAAAGAAATAAAGTGGATGAATTCGAGAACTTTGTATAAATAAACAGTCTAATAGTTTCAAATGACAACTGTCACAGCAATGAAATCTTCGAAAACTATACTTAATTGTGTTAACCTAAAATTGCATACTGAATATAAATATTTTTGAAAACGTGCAATTTGAATGAAATTTGCTTTTGTCTTTTTATTTATTTAACAGTTTTTACAATTCGTGATCGCAACACTCGAGTACGCCATCTAGCGGGGGACTGTAAATATCGGGCATTAGTTCCCACATAACCATTGGCAATGACGGACGCCATTTTCTTAGCAGCAAATAGGAAGCAAATATTCCCCAAGGAAAAGGTAAAACTTCTTGAAAAAACTAATCAGAGCATGCTAAGCATTGAAGCAGAACACGCCAAGCATTTGAAGAACAACTTCTCAATAATTTTTACCTTTCTATTACCAACAACATAACATGATTTCATGATCACTTGCTGTTACAGATGTGTGTATTGCGGTAAAATAATTTTTCTGTCTTCAATTCATTACAAGTTAAAATGAAGTCAACATTGCCGGACGTCATTCCAATGAATAAATGTGTTCCAATGAATTCCATACAGAACTGTAATAGTTATAGAATATTCTTCTTCATAGAATAGTATATATTTCTGTATCTATATAATTCAGAAAACAACAATAAAGAATAATCCGAATTACTTGAAAAAGTATCTTTTGTGCTGGTTATAAATAAATTTTTTATCGTTTTCTTGGTAAGTGTTTTTTAGTTTTGAAAGAATTTCAACTAGAATTCAGCTATTCTGTTTTTAAGCTACATATTAAAATTCATATCGAGATCTTACAATTATAAAATTTTGATGTGTGGTATGTTACCTAAAAGTAATGAAGGGATAAACTATGTATATATTATTTGAGAATAAAGTTTTCAAACAAAGAACATATCATTTTGGAATTCTCCGGACTTATAAATCAGGAAAGTGTGATGATTTTTATAATAAAAAATTTGCTTGTAAAAATTTTTTTTTTCTTACTTCATGATCGTTCTCTACAAAATGGTTTTTTTACGTCTGATTAAATACTATAAGAATTAAAAAAAAAGAAACAATACGAAAGTTTTTATTGAAAAATGAGGAATTTTTAAAATTGTTTTTATCCTAAGAATTCTTTATTTTACGTTTTTTAGTTTATAGTTTTTTGATAAAATTGCTGTCAAATTACTTTTTTTGAAAAATGGTATTAAATTATGTGTTTATGTATACTTCTTGCATATTCTAATATTTGAAGAAATATGATTCAGAAAAGTATGGAAGAAAAATTCGGTACTTACGTATTAACCACAGCTACAGATTTGGCAGATTTTTAAATGCTGCCAATCTACACTTAAAATTTTTGGAAAAAATCTTAAAATGAAACACTTTGCTTAAAATCAAAGTAGTCAATCGGATTTCGGTGAAAAATGGGCCGATATAGAGTTTAGCATAGATTCAAAACAAACTTTTCTCTCACCTGATTCTATAGCCATTATGAACTCTAATAAATAAGATTCAAAATGAAATAACATTTCCAAAACGGACGTTTACTAAGACAAAGTTTCATGTTATGGACATTGGTACATTTTCGTTATATTTCACTCCATAAAATATTTCGCTCCTAAAAAAATAAAATTTCATCCTGTTTTGTTTTTGACAGGTCCCAAAGACGCATTTTCGTAACACTAAAAAATGGCGACAAAAAAAGAATGGTTATTTTTTTGTTTTAGTTTCGTTAGCATTCTTTATTTTACTTTAAAATTTAAATGGGCCTTTCATGTTATACCATTAAATTTAGTAAAACTATTTCTCAGGCATTAGGTTTGAACTCTTATAAGAATATACCTATTTTTTTCTCTTTATTTACAAATATTTTTCCGATGTGTTCTGGATGTTCCTTCTCTAAAAAAAAAAAAGAGATACCATTTTGTTTTCGTTTGCATAAGAAAGAAAACAAACATTTTTCTTTTTTAAATTTAATCAGCCACAATAAAGATGAAACGTTACAATGCTACATGCTACATTAATGACGTCTCCAGTGTAACTGAATGACTGTTCATATAGAAATCGCAGGGATTCGGCACATACAACAACGCCCCCTATAGTTCGTTGCGATCGCGAATAATGAATCCGTGATAGGACCAATAATTAAGAAATCTGTTCTCGTTGATTTTACTTGCTTGTGTTCATCTGACATAATGAAACTTGCTCAAATTATATGTAATTTACTTTAATTTACTTTTCAACATAAGAAAATATGACTATTGTTATCTTCAAGATATTTGAAAACTGAATCGTTTATAGCAAAATTTAAAACAATGGCTAACTTTTAACCAATCAGAAAATTCCATTTCGATTTTCGCTCATACCACTGGAACGGCTTTTCGCAGAATGTTCATGGCGACAGAAACCTTCCTCGTGCTTGAAACTATCTAGTTGCCAAGTTTCATAGCTTTCTGTCGGTTAGTTTAGGAGTCTATAGAGGACAAACAAACACACATTTACTTTTATATATATGGATGAATCACGAAGGTTTTTTTATTTCTGCAATAAATGTCTACCCCCGTGTACAACGGGTTGTTGTTTGTTTAGGGGCAGAAGAATCTTGACGTAATGTGAGAAGCTAAGTGCTCAATACCTTATAGGAATCGAATGAATCTTTTCTGAACGACGATCTTTTTGATTTCTATAATAATTGTCTTTCGTCTTGATATAGGACGTTGATGACTATTTTGTGTCAAAAAATCATGACAAACTACGAGGTGTTCAGTATCTTATTGAAATTGAAATAATCTTTTGTATTTCTATGACATGAATCCCGATGGTCCTTTTTATTCCTGAAATAACTGCATTCCCTCTAGAACAATGTCCTGATGGTAATTTTGTGACAGAAGAATCGTGAAGCAATGTGAGGTGCTTCGTGCTCAATACATTTTAGAAATTGGAACAATCTATCCTATTAAATTTTCTCAAACAATGCATGTACTAGTATATTTGGTACCCTATTAAAACTGCCCAGATTACCATAATATAAGTAGCTACGGAAAATAATTAAGCATCATTAGCCTCTATAATAGTTTCGAAGTTTTTTTCTACACTTCTACTAAAAGGATTAATACCATTTCTTCATCAGTTTGACTTTTTAATGCGTAGCTTACTTTTCTATTTCAATTAGTACTCATTAAAAAAAAATTTGAGTATAATTGATGTGAAAAATGGCTTGACGATTTTTTACCTTTTTCCTTAATAAATTAGTACTATCTTTCTATTAATTTGGTTTTTAATACAATAGCTTATTGTAATTTGTACCTATTATCATATTAATAAAGCATCAGTGGTCTCAAAAGTGAATGGCATGGAGATTTTTTACTTTTCTCGGACACGAATTAATACCATTTCCATTTTTTTAGAACATAGCTTATATTTTTGCTTCACCTAATACCAAAATTTAATAAGGATCATTGGGATAAATAATTGTTTGTAGATTTTTTACGTTTCTCTTAGTGAATTAGTACTATTTCTCTATTAATTTGGTTGTTAGCACAGCAGCTTACGTTTTTTTTTTTTTTTTTTAAATTAACAATATTAAAATTCAGGTGCTATAGTTTTTTCCTCATTTTTTACGCCGGCAATACTGCTAAGATAATCTAACACTATGTGTAAGTGTTCTGGTGAAATAGTATATATAAGTGTATCTGACAAAAATAAATAAATTAACAAATAAAGCTAATTAAAAAATAACTTAACAGAAGGACTAGGGTACCTTTACAAAGGTTGCAATAAATAGTTATGGTAGAAAAATATAATACTTGTTAGAAGCAATTTATATGTTATTATTTCCGTAAATACGATAAACATTATTTTTTAAAAATGTTTAATAAATTTAAATCTCCAAGAATTTTTTCAACTGTATAAATTCTACCTATTTCAATAATAAAATCATTATATTTAAGACAAAGTAGCAAACATATCTAAGTATTATTGTCTGTATTTTTGAAGAAATAAAAATTCATTCTTGTTTAAAATTGTAAAGAAATTCGTAAAATTAATCACATGCAAATGAAACTGTAACAATGACTTTAACAATGGTTTCTAATTTTTTTAAACAATAAACGTAAATGTTACTTCTATTATTATGTTGTCAAGTCATTTATTCTTCTGAAGTCAAGCTAGTTGGTGACTTCGAAGTCAGCCAGAAAAATGTAAGTTATTTAAGTTCAATTTATGTATTCAAAATAATTTGTTTTACGTAATAGTAGAAAAATATTTAATCTAAATTCTTCGTAGGATTCATTTTTCTCCATAGTTAATACTTAATCGATTGCTATGCTAAATTTTTATAACTAGTAAAAATATTTTTTGGCGAATTAGTAAATATTAAAACTGATAGGGAAATAAATGTTAGAATTAACAACAATTTTAAAGTCATCCGAGGAAAATCTTTAAAACTCAATTTAATAATCAAATAATTTTATCGTTGAGGTTAAAAAGTAGTTTTCTCACATTTTTATTACCAATTTAAGTACCAAATTTACTTTGATTGAATATTATAAAAGCAATATTTTAAGGAATGATAAGTTAATATAACCAAAAAAATAATCATTTTGAAAAATAAAAAGTTAACTACTAAAGCATTTTAAAGAATAATAATTTAAATGAAATTGAATAATTTTTAACATAAGAGTTAAGTAGTAATCAAAGATTATAGTACCGCTATATTTATATTTTTTTATATAAATCTAATTTAATAAAAAAAATTAGTGTACTAAATAAATTAAAATAATTAAAATTATATTTTGATTATATTTGAAATAAATCAAAACTGTAGCAATCATTATTTCATATTATTATTTAAAGGTAAATTAATATTTGCCTTCGAAGACTACTACTATTATCGCCAAAACGTATTTTCGTACTGAAAGTATTATCACTAAAATAAAATTTTAATTAAACCAATATAAATGATGGTTTCAATAGTTTATGTATTAAAGTTATAAAATTTTACGATAATAAAAATCAGTACTAAATCATTTAGTAAGATAGTTTAAAACCTTGTTTTAGTATATTAAGCTATATTAATACACATTAGCTATATTAAGTACCTACATTAGCATACTAGGAACCTTTCACTACCATTTTTATTACTTATTACCTCAATACGAATAGCGCCGACTATCACAATAGATTATGCATTACCGATTATATAATAAGCCACTAATAGTTTGGTGGATTAGTACATATAGATATTAGTATATTAATACTGATAGGGAATAAATTTAAGAATTAGCAGCAATTTTAGAGCCATGAATGGAAAAACTTTGAAACTCCCTGTAATATCCAAATAATTTCGTCATTCCTGTTAAAAAGTACTTTCACATTTTTTTTAACAATTTTAATACCGAATTTACTTCGATCGAATATTACAAAACAGTTTTTTTTAAAAGAATAATAAGCTAAATTAACTTAAAAAACATCCTTTTAAAGAATAAGAAGTTAACTACAAAAGTATCATTTTAAAGAATAATAATTCACTTGAAAATGAATTATTTTTAATATTAGAGGTAAGTAGTAATAAATGATTAGTACCGTTAAATGTTTTATTAATATAAATCGCATTAAATAAAAAAAAATTGCTCAAAATAAATTAATTAAAATTTAATTATAATTTAATTCTATTAGATATGCGATAAACTGTAGCTGATCATAAATTCAAAACATTATTAAGGTTACTTATAATTTGGCTACGAATACTACTAGTATTATAGCCAAAACATATTATCAACAAAATAAAACTTTAATTTGATGTCTATAAATAATGGTTTCAATAGTTTATGTACTAAATTAAAAATTTTTTCGATATATTAATAATCAGTACTAACTCATTTGGGAAGAGAGGTTAAAACCTATTTTAATATTAGCAATATTAAGTAACTATATTAGCATATTATGAGCCTTTCACCACAATATTTACACCCTCATTACAAATAGTGCCTATTATCACAATACATTATGCATGACTGATTATACAATGCGACTACAACAGTTTTGCCAAATTAAGGCCCACTAAAACGGATAAGTACCTAAAAACCATCACATAAGGTACAAGACAATTGGAAAGTAACCCCTGTAGTGGTTAACTGCAACCCCTTTTGTGGTTGGGTTAAAGGATGATCCATTTTCCGAAAATGTCACCTTTCAGATATTGCGCAATTTCTAATTTAAACAAAGCTATAATAATACATTTATTTCTGGGTATTTGAATTTTTTATCTGTAAGATCGAGACATCAAATCCATGCTATCACTAAACAATAAAAAATAATGTCTAAAGGTAATTTCATTTATATACTATAAAGGCAACATTACATGGAATTTCAATTCTGTCCTCAAATCTAAATACTACGAGTTTATAAAATGCTTTAAATAATTCAATTTCAATTTTTATTAAAAAATGTCATAATTTTAAAACTAATGAAATAAAGCGTTTGTTTTATCTCCGATGTCTACTATAATACGAAACTAAGTTGATGTTAAGCATTGGAAAGGAGGTTTAATGAAAAAGAGGTTGCTTTTGAACTAGAATACTTCAATGTTGAGAATTAATTATTCTGACATAATTCAACATACTGACATGAGTTTCTATAATATTTAAATACAGCATTATAAAGCAAAAATATTAAAAGTTAGAAAAACATTCTGAATATACATTCAATTAATTCCCTTCGAATTTATATCTTTAATCATATAATTGACCTCATTTAAATATTAAATTAACTGTTATTTGAACAAAAAGGAAAAACATCCAAATATTGTTGTCAATATTTCTTTAACAAAGAAGAATTCAGTTTTGTATAAAAATTTAAAACAGATTTTAGTTATTCTAACAATGCAATGAAATACTTTAACAATTAAAAACATAATTTTTCTTTCATTTGTTTACAAGTTTGGTCAGTTATTGTTTAGAATTTTAATAGCCATTGAAATCCGCGAGAAAAACAAACGTAAGTCGTTTTACTTTAATAACTTTTTAAAAATGTTTTTACTATTTTTTTCGCTTTGTGTTAAAAATATTTTTATTTACATCTCATTCATAAATACTTAAGTAATAGAAACCTTAGTATCAATCACTATACAAGTTCTCGAAATTTTATTGTTTAGTTTAGTACAAAGCGAATGCATGATTTTATTCAAACAGGATTAGTTTCCTAAATAAATATTTTTAAAAAATAAATCATTAATAATAAAATAATTGAAGTATCTAAACAAATTTTATTAGTATTAATTATTCAAAAAGCAATGTCAAACTAGTTTATATAAATGCTTTAAAGGACAATTCGTTAGTTTTAGTTTCATATTTTTGTCAAAAAAAAAAAAAAAAAAAACAATTACATATGAATCAAACAATTTCAGTAACATATAAGGTAAAATGAAAAGATTTTTACGAACCAAAGGAAAAAAACTAAATACATAATACCGTTTTAATGATGATTTCTGTAGTTGGCAAAATCTTTAATTACATGTTGACTTAGTCGAAACACAAATGTGTTAAATTTAGCTGATTTTTTTCTGAAGTTAAAATTTCAGAATTAATATAAAATTCCTATACACATTAACCGCACTTAAATAATTTTACTAAATCTTTTAAAAAAATATAATTTTGGATATCAATTGCTATAGTTTGCGAACTAAACATCTCTGAAATATACGAAAGGCTAAAATGTTTCCTTTTAAATTATAAATTTTATTTTATAACATTTCAAGACACGTTTTAAAACTAGTAAAAATATTAGTTTGTTGAATCTGTGAATATTACGACTGATGAGGAAACAAAAAATTACACTGAGGAAAAAAAGTTCAAAACTACCAGAATATGAAAAAAATTACTGTGTTTGACTCTATTAAGACACTAAAATGTTCGATAATGTTTAGCGAAGCTCCTGAGGTATGATTTTGGGAAAATTCATAATGAGGATTATCAATGATTTGGTTCACAACTTTTCCTAAATGTGTAGTAATAAAAATTAGTATTTTGAAAACCAGAATTTCCGTTATACCATTACCACATGAATGGAAAAAAGTACCGAATAAATTGTTTAAATTTTGAATATTTTGGAACTGAATATTTTCGTTTTATTAAAAAGAATTATGTTTCATTTTTGCTAGAAATGTCATTTACACAGTTTGTAATTTTAGCAGATTCTTTTTCTCCCCGTATTAGCTATACTAACTTTAATGACTTTAAAAATACGAAATTGGCAATTATTACCCTCAATGCAGCAAATATAATCAAATAAATTTTCTTGTATACTGTCAAAAATTTTGATGTATCTAAATAGCAAAAATGGCGACAACTATTGTACACAAAAATGGTGTTTCACCAAATTCTCTAAATACTCTAAAACCTGTCAAATTTTGTTTCTCACTTTTTGTTTCACAAATTTTATTTCAACCTAGAAAATTATTGTATTTCATATTCTTATATATGTAATATTCATATTATAATTTAATTTTGGGTTTTCCCAATTTATAAGAATGGCATTTAATGAAATAATAAGTGTTTTAAAATAAGTATTTTTTGGTAAAAAGTAAAATATTTAGTTTAAATATATTGTTATCTGAAAGAGATACAAGACATCTCAAAATTTTCTTTAGAGACGTGCCAGGTAAAGGTTTAAAAGGAGTTCGGGATACATGGCCTAACAGCTAGTATTCTGATCTTAGATTTGTAAAAAACAACGTGGTTCTAGTGCTGTTGGTTTTGAGATTCTTGTTATCTCCATAACTTACTGAACATAAAGGTATCCAGAGAAAAGTTTTGGAAATTTAAACTAAATTAAATTTTTAAAGAATATATTAACATTTTATTTCGTAAATTTTTCTCCTAAGGATTTTCTATTTATAAAATGAATAATCATTTCTTAATTTGTAGATTTAAATTAAAAACTTTAATGCATAAAAACTTTTATTTCTCCCGTAGCAGTTAGCGTTTTAAAGCAGCACCTGGCGAGCGAAATCCTGAAATGACACAAAAGTAGTGGATGTGTAAAATAGCATTTTGGAATGAAACTGTATAATGTGGATGTTCAATGAACTATAGGCTACTGAAAAAAAGCTAAGTTTCTTTGAATTCTTAATTTTTAAATTGAAACTTAGATTGAATTAATTTTTAAATAAATTTTTTAACTGATAATCTTCTAAGATAATATTTTTTAAACAGAAATTTGCATGCTGAAGATAATTGTTTTATTTTAATTAATATGCATTTACAAAACTAGTTGAGCACCATTGGTGTCAAAAACTGTAGGACGATATTTACTCCTTTACGAAATAGCACCATTTTCCTATTAATTTATCCGTTAAGTACGGAGCATATATTTTTATTTCAAGTATCTCCTACTTAAAGAAATCAGGCATCATTAGCGTCAAAAATTATATGGGTACGTTTTATGTTTTCTGAAACTAATTAGTACTATTTTTTCGTTTATTTTATTATCCAGTATATATTTCAATTACTATTGATTTTAAATTAATTATTTAGTTTTATAGAAACAATTTTTAAAATCATAGCTATAAACAAAGCTAACTCATAAATACCTTCAGCGGCCCTATTTTAGCAACCTTGTCTATCTATACTACTACGTTGATCATTAAATTTATCTTATACAACGAATAAAAAATTAAATTGCAATAAATCTCTTAGAGCTATAAGCTACCAACCATCCCTGAAGTTGCATTAAAAAGATTTATATGTAGTTTAATTTTTATTAGTGGTGATTTCTAGGCCAATGAAAAATTCTCTCTTCGAACGATCTAACTGAAATTTTTGATTAATTTTTTTATGATCGAGACCTAAAACTACATCCATGGTCCTGATTTCTGGACGTAATCTAAAATTGTTCTAGAATTACAAAAGAGTCACACAAATAAACTCCTTATTTTATTACAGATACTTAACAAGGTTCTTAACGGTTATATACGCCAATTCGTTTAAACTTTAAATTTGAATTTCAAAAGTTTAGTTTTCCTAATTTCAAAAGAACTAGTGTTAAAACATTATGGATAATAAGCTCAATATCCTATATTTACCCTTGTTATCAGCCACATAGTACATGCTTATAAGCACACTATTTTAGGATCTAATTTTATGATGCTATCAAACTATATGATGAGGTCATAAAGCTGGAACTCTCTAATGGCCTATGACGCTTTGAGAAATCCTTTCTCTGCAATAAATATCATATGTAATAAACCTCATGACTTATATATAGGGATGTCGTTCAATATATTCTATGCTAAAGATAAAAACTTTCTAACAGTACAACTATATTCTTTTTATTGTAATTCAGCTATATCCTCTTATTGCTAAAGAGTTCACTGGAATGGTATTTTTCAAGAATTCCTAACAGGGAGATAGTTAAGTTTAAAAAAAAGAAGATAAAATTTTTAAGCAAATTCGTGTGACATGACGAAAATGTTCTCTTCTAGAGTTTTTAGTCTTAGTTCAAAAGGTTCTCGACAGAGGGCGATGCAGGCAATAGAAGGGATATGTTAAAGAAAAATAATTGAAAATCACGACAACGTTTGTACTATATCAATTATTGAATATTCCATAGCTGTATTTTTAAAATACTAGCCATCAACCAAAATATGATACGTAATTACTTCAATGTGATTTAATATTATTTTTCTTCGTTTCATTATCTGAAAGATCATTTAAGGAAACCTTTTGAACTAAAACTAGGATTTCTGAAAACAAAACAGAATGTTCCCTAACATGATTTTGTTGAAAGTTTATTTCTCTTAAACTCAACTATTTTTCTGTTAAAACTTTTTGAAAACTATTAGACAAGTAAACTGAAATTTAAGATCTTGCATATGTGTTTCCATTATCTTAAAAATTTGATTTAATGTTTGTAGAGATAATGTTAATGTAAGTTAAGACATAATTAATTAAAAAAAAAATATTATTAAACGATTGAAAAACTTATAGAGAGGAAAAAATATGAATACCGTAAAATAATTACCGTAATGTATGGCAATGACATTTATGGCAAAAAATACAATGATTCTGGTAATGGAAGCAAAATATTTTGTACTTAAAGCATTGAGTTGGTAATTTTTTGCTCAAATTTTAATGAAATATCTTGTTTTTAAAATTTCTGTTCTTATTACGGCATATTTAGTAAAAAATAAATATTAAGAAGTATTTTTAGCCAAATAAATGGTTGTTCCAGTGCATCACGATGAAATGAACAAATTTTATCACATTTACCAAATTTTATCACATATTTTAAAACCGTACTTTATCGTTAGTTTTACCTAAGTTTTACCTATTACCACAGCGCTTAGATAAAAATTACCGAGCTTAAATTTTACCATATTTAGATTGTTTTTCGCATACTTTTTTTCTTAGTTGAAGGGATTGATTGAAGTTGAGGGTAAAAGAACTTTACCTATCCTTTTATGACATTAAGATAGGAAGCTTTTTTGATAATAACAATTTTTGTTCAAAAAATCATTAGAGCTAGATTTTTTTATAAGTTTATAATTTCAAGAATCATAGTTTTATCTTTCATAAAGAAATGTGTCATAACTTCTACTAAGAAAGGGTCAGGCAGTCATATATCAAATGAATTCCTTTATTTTAATTAAATTATAACATAACATTGAGTTGTGAAGGAATGCATTAAGAGTTTTATTTTCTTTGCGAAAAAGTTAATTTAGTTATAATTTTTACATGTAATTTGAATTTACAACAAATAAATCATGCACTGCAATAGTATGACCACCCACCAACATCCCATAAGGGGCATTTATTTGAAATAATGACCTTGCTAAAAAGAAAAAACTCCAATAAACTAAAATCAATAAAATAGGATATCACAGACTCTATTAGCCAGTTTTTGCTTGTATGTTATTCGAATGCAAGTTTTAGAATAAAATTATTATTAATACTGAGATAAATAAAATAAATAACTTGAAAACAGCACAAATGAAGCTACTTAAACGTGCTGAAACGCGGAATCAAAATTGGGAAACACAGAGAAACAGAAAAAAAAATGCGAAAAAGAGCAAAATAAATATAAAAGTTTAGATTATTCAGTAGGGATAAAGGGGAGATTAAGATTGAACAAAATAAACAACTGAAAAAAACTGATAAAAATGTGGTAGTTGTTGGTTGACACAGCTCAACTTTAGAGTTATTTTTAAGTAGTTTAGAAGGTAAACTATATGTTTTCAACCAGTTTTATTTTTAGAAACAATTACTGAAAATTTTATTAATTAATTAAACAAAAAGAGAAGGAGGTAGAAATGAACGATTAGTTGCATTCCACCATAAAAAACCACAAATTTATTCTTAATAAGTTCAGTTCTAAAATTATTCATAAATTATATCAGCAGATAGCACCGTTAACTGCAAATAACTGTAAACAATATCTAAATTGACATCATTCGCTTAAATTAAGTGACACTTTCTGAGGTCGAAATACACAGTAACCCGTGCAAATATGTCTGTTAAAATGGTCTGATATGCAACAAAAAAGCAATATTTTACTATTCGAACAATCAGAAGTCGCCATTTGTTGAAGAACTTTCTAACTAATTTTGAAACTTGTTGAAATTAAATTGTCTTATTTCCTAAGTAGAATGCAAAGCGTACATTTTTAATGCCTTCTATTTTTTAATTGATTTTTCAAATTATCGGTCATTTTTGGTGAATTCTATTTTTCTCTAATCGTTTTTTTTAAAAATTATTTGTCATTTTGGCACACCTGCTAAGAATTGAAAACTGAAATGTTTTCAATTTTGAAAATTTTTCTATTAGATTCTTAGAAAAAAATTTAAATACAAATGAAATATATTCCAGCACACTTTAAAATTGCCTTTCGAATGTGAAATACTAACGCCTTGTGCCATTATTAAAGCTAAGGTTCTATCCTCGAAAGATAATATTCGAAATATTCCAGTGACAGAAATAGAGCAAAAGTGACATAAAATCTGATTCTACCATTTCCATCTAGATCGAAATCCCAATGCTTTAGCATAAATATATATCTAGACAAATATGTGTATAATCTGAGCCTCGAAGGATTACTTCTACTGCAGATTCGCTGCTATCAGCGAATTTTGTCCACCAAACGATAATTGAAGATCAGGCTAAATCGAATAAAATGTGTGATATCACCGCGCACTATTCGCTGATGGCTTCTAGGGAATGGCCAATAGGAAGCAAAGTTTGGAAATCATTTGATCAGAGAACATTGGTGTTTTAATTATATTAATAAACAGAACTTAAACTCCGATTTTGATTCCATTCGATAAAGCATTGTTTCCTCTGCTGGCTATGAAGTAAGGCAGATTACTCTTAATTTATTATAAATGAGTAATATGGTGTATAAACGCATGAATTATTTTAAAACAAACAACGAATGCGTATTTGCTTACAATGTATCGAAGTGAGATTTATCAGATCTAAGTTAATCAGATTGTACGTTGTTACACAAGTCACTAGTATATCCTAATTATACATCTGTTGCTATTTCCGAACAGAAAGGTTTTCAGAAATGATTCTCTCATACAAATAAATCCGATTCGATTGCATTATTTAGTTTGAAACAGCTTTGTTGCTATTGGAAATCAGCATATTTTGATAATACCGGATGTTTGAGTAAAACTTGAAATAAATTTAATATCTAGTAAGAGAAATGATTGATTTCTGTGTATTGGTGTGAATATTTGAAAGATTGAATTCAAATAGAAAGAATGAATTCAAATAGCTAAATATTACGAAGACCTTTCAATAGTAAAACGTTTATATTTTTATTCTAATGCTAATTTTAAAACATTTATTAACCTCTGATAATATTATTTACATGATGAAGTTTTAACGCATTTACTGAGTTAGGAGTAGTTAAATGTATTTCAATTAATGAAATCTAACAGAAATTGTAAACAAAGAAATAAATCGTAAAATAGAATTGGAAATAAACATGTTTTTATTTTGTTTATTTTAATTTTATTCTCTTTTCTAGTTTTTATGCTATATAGTTTCTTTGATACCGCCCCATTCCATATTTAATTACATTTAATCACATCAGATTTCATTTTATATGCTCCTATATTTTGAAATATTTTGCACCAGGAAAAAAAAAAAGGAAATTCATGTTTTGGAGTTATAAAACCAAGTATCACTCTATGATTTTATGGATGTGTTTAGCATTATTTGACAGATTAGATAATTTTAATATTAGTAGTTTTAATATTGTGATGGAAAACCATAAAATGATGCATTGTGCTATTGTACTAACAACATCCTATGTTTAATTTTGGAAAATGATGCTAGACAAATTAATTGAACTACATAAAAAATGAAGATTTTGAATTTTCAGCTATATGTGATTTTAAAATTAACTTTTCGGCACACTTAAATGATTGCTAAAAAACAAGAGACATTCAAAAAAATTATCAGAAAATTCATACATTCAGAAACATTAAGGACGTATTTAGAAAAATAATAATTGATGATGACAAGGTTTTATAAAGAAATAATACTATAATCATTGCTCGGTACTTGGTACATACTTTTTTTAAAAAAATTATATTTAAATCTAAGTTATTACCCATTGGCAAAATGTGTCTTGTTTTGGATTTGATGGCGTCCTCACAGTTTTCAACTACAATAATCAAGAGTAATGGTAAACAGTGCGCATGCGTCGTCATTGCATTGTGACAGCTGCTGCTTGATAATTTTTTTAGAATTTTTTTTTCACTATTAATTTTGTTATGCATTAAGTTGGTGAGTTTATTTTTTTACGCTCTTTTTATATTTACTTATAATTTACTGTCTTGACGGTGATTTTATTATAAATATGAATACTGAAGAAGGAAAAGTATTTTGTGACATCTTGAAACACATATATAACAAGGATATGAAAACCATTCCGACGACAAGCATTGATTGAGCCGGTTTTTGCAACCCATGATTTGAAATGTTGTGGCGTTTATCGGGATCAAACCAGAAAAAAAGCATTTGACGAATGGGTAACCAGTGATCGTATTAAAGTGATCACACATTTTTCTTTTTGATTTTTTTCGTATTATTTGTTTGAGGAAACAAGCGAATAACAAAGCAAATATATAATTATTAACAAAACAAATATTAAATGCAGCAACTAGTAATACGTATGGAAATATGTTTGAAGTTTTAAACTAATCTAAATAACTGCTTACAAAAACGGTTTTATGGCAAGTAGATCTGAAAACTTAAGCTCTCAATAGTACAAGGCATCTATTTTATTCAGATACCCTTCACAATTTTCTATAAATTATCAATAATATATTTATCAATAATTAAAGATAAAAGTAATTTTATAAAAAAAGATTAAACGACCTAATATAGTTTTAGTTTGAGTTTTCTTTTTAATGAGTAACTCCTCTTTCAGTTTTAACGTTTTCTGAAATACCAACTATGCGAAGAATGAACCCTCCTGAGGTCCATAAACATTTTTTTACACTCTGCAAAGACCTCATTGAAAGTGGAAGGCATATCTGACTCTAAAGGTTCCAAAGAAGCATCTTCAGCCAGTGAGTCCGCCATCTCGTTACCTTTGATTCCAACGTGTGATGGAATCCACAGGAAGTGTACCCTAAAGTCCGGGGAGAGCTTCTAGACTCTAGAGCATCCCCAAAATTGAAGCAGCAGCCCTGTCTCCAACATTCATCCAGTGGCTAAGGTGTTGAATTGAAGATTTGCTATCTGTCAGTATCCATATATGCTTAAAGTCTGGCTCAGCAACATTCTCTACGTGTCTTAGGCCATTTTCAATCGTAATAAGATCAGATTTGAAAATCGAGCAAAATTCAGAATTTCTTAGTTTGAGACTGAATGTGTACGTGGGTGATTTAATAAAACCCCCACTACCTGAATGACCTTCGTCTCTCTTGTTGACATCTGCGTATAATTGTAAAGCATCTGTTGGTATTTGGCTAATAGTTTCAAGAGCCATTTGTCTCATAAATTCTGGGTTGTCCTTACTTTTATGGGCCGGGTACAACAGCTCCGTGTGGAAATGGATACCAGAAAAATCAGTAACAGGGGCTAAAACATAACTTCAAGGAATGAGGTTCAATTCGGCAGGGATACTGCAAGTCAATAAGATGAATTGATGTGGGCAAAGAACTGTTTCTCTTCAGTCTATGGTTAGTTTTCCAATTTTTGAGATAGGAAGAGGTTCTGTTCTGGTCTCCAAAACTGATGAGCTTATTGTAGTATTTCCCGAGACTTGAGTTCCTTCTCATGTATAACAGCTGGAGGTCAGACTCAAGCAGTACAATTTTATCTGGACAGCTACGCCTCAAACCAGTAATAGTTTTTGCCGCACAAATTTGAACTCTTTCCAATCTATTCAGGTTTGTCTCTGAAGCACAGGAATAAATAGACGCCCCATATTCCAGAATGGGCCTAATAAGTGCGATGCAAGTTATATGTAAAGTTGTAGCATCTGCTCCCCAGTCTTGCCCAGATATATTTTTTAGGATATTTAATCTCGTTCTACTCCTCGATTCCAGCAATTCGATGTGCTTATTGCCAAGAATCTCCTGGTCCATAATAAAACCAAAGTATTTTGCATTCTTTTCATAAGGCAAATTTTGGCCCTTATTCTATATTTATTTAATATATCGTCTAATTTATCCAATCGTTGAATTTATATTATATATCGTCTAATTTAACCAATTAATACATTAACGTAAACAAGGGCAAACCGGTTCCAGTCACGAAAAAACAATAAAGCTGTATAGTATTACAAGATATTTGAAATTTTACATAGAATCCTAATATATAAATATATATATATATATATATATATATATATATATATATATATATATATATATATATATATAAGCCCGAAGTCTGGCCAAACTCCGAAATAATTGAAACGATCATTTAACATTTTACTTTGGCAGCCTTCTATAATTATATAAATAATTCTTATTAATCTTCTAATTTAAAAAAAATAAAAAATAGAAGTTTTTAAATTGTCTATTAAATAATCATTAATTTAATCATCATTATTAAATTGTCTATTTAATTGTCTAGTCATACTAGTCATACATACACCAAAGGTCTAGTCATACTAGGTATAGTTAAGTGCCACTGCCCGGTATACATTTGCTCGGTATACCCTACACTGATGTTTTTTTAAGGTTCAGTGCCCCTGCCCGGTATACATTTACCCGGTATATCCTACACTAATGTTTTTTAAGGTCAAGTGCCCCTGCCCGGTATGCATTTGCCCGGTTTGCCAGGTGTAATGATTTTTTCTTCCAACTTTGGCTGATCTTCCCATACCAATTCGCGATTTGGGCGGCCAATTCCCAAAATCAAGAAAAATTTCGGACTTTGGCCTGCTAATTTACAGCGCTCTTGACCAATCACGAATTGGACGACTTCGGAATTTTGCCGTAACATATATATATATATATATATATATATATATATATATATATATCAGGCTTTAAACTTATCATTTAAAAGTAATATTATGTATATTTTTAAATATAGAAATCTTATAACATTTAATACATGTAAATAGGTTTTATATTTATCATTTATTAGCAGAATAACATAACTTTTAATTTCTTTTTTTGTTTTGTTTTTCTTGTGTGATAGGCCACAAAAATTGATTGCTTTATATGTCACATAACCAGAACGTAATGATTTGAAGGTGATAAAATTTAAAAAAAGATTGATCTTAAGCATACTGATACTTAGAAAGAAAATTAATATATAGAAGTTGCCTAGTGAATATAGTAAATGTGTACTATGTATAGTTTTTGCGAAAAATAGATAGAGTTACCTGAATTTTTTTGCTTGAGATGGAAAAGAAAATTCAAATCTATATTATAAGAAATCTGAGTTATTTTTTTCCTATTAGAAGAATAGAATCTAGTTGAAATATATTAGGAGTTAAAAAATACTTCTAGAATAGTGTCTATATTTTTCTTTAAAAAAAGATAACAAATGAAAATCGAAAAAAGGCAACTAGGGAAATGGCTGACACATTGCTCTGTATCAAATTCGAGCAACCCCTTAAGCCTAACTCACTTCCTATTTTTACCATTTACACAGCGTGATCCTAGTTGACTGTGTTCCAAAATAAAAATGGCATAACTTGCTCTCAATGGCTTACCTATTACTAAAAAATGACAGATGAGAACTATGAAGAAAAATCGATTTTTCTTTTCGAATATAAAATTTCGAGCCAATTTCACTGTTATAAATTGAAGCCATTCTTTTTCATTTACGAAGTTTCAAAATTTCGTATTAAGTGTTCTTTTTTTACCCCTTTTCTTTCGATTTGAACCTGGAAGAGAATATTTGTATGTGATAGAATATTCTGGTTGATAAATTTCATTATTCAAGTGACTCAATTTCTCAGTTGCGTTCTCAGTTATTATATTTCATATACTCTTCCATTTAAGATAATTTTTCATTTCTTCATATAAATAGGATCTACATCAGCTTCATTTACTAAATTGAGTAAACTTCGGATTCAATTTTATTTTTCGTATTACATTTTTATTAGTTTATATCAATCATTAAGTTATAATAGAGCAAAATTATTAATGGTTCTTCACTGCGGTAAATCAAATCATGAAAAAAAAATTCTCATATTTCTTCTATTTTTAGACTTCTTTAAATATTAAATTTTTCTTCTAAAACCAGTTGTAAAGAGCTTACAAATATATATTTTTTAAATTAGTACTCAATATGACTGTAGTGTTCTTTCAAATATTAATCACGTGTTTACAGTTGATATAAATGCTGCTTCAATGAAGGTATTAGGCAAAACTTAAATGGAGTTATTTGAAAAACAACTTACATTTTTAAAAACATTGCATCAACCACTTGATTAGAAATATTGTTTAAGTTATTGATCCTTTCGTAATTGATAAATGAGATAAAAGTGTGATTATTTGTTCAAAGAATTGTTGTTAAATTTCTTTGTTGTATTTGTTAGTATATTACAATGATATATGTAAATATTGTGTATACATTTATTTAAAAAATTGATAGATTTCAATAAAAAGGATCCAATTGTGTTAAAATGATTTAAATCACTTTAATTAAATCATGATTTAAATTCGTTTTAAATCAGGTATTTTTTTTTTCTTTAAAAAAATTGTTAATCTAGATTATAAATATATTCTTAAGAGTATATTTATGATTTGTTACATGTGATTTGTTTCAAAGTTGGATTTGAAGGATATTGGAAATTATACCAAGAAAAACAATGACAGAAACAGTTTATTCAGTTCAAACAGTTTATTTGATGTTCAAAATAGACAAATTTAAAAAAAAATTGGTGTAAACGTCGATGCAACTATTGTAAAAGATTTCATTATTTTGAATGTTATAATTTTCCTTCATATATATGTTAAATAATTTTCCTCCATAATGAACATATTTCAATCATAGTTATATGTTAAATTCAATACCTGTACTTCTAAATGTTATGTATATGTTATAAATATGTTTATAAATAATAAAAAAAAAAGATTTGTTCGGGCTTGAGAAAAATTCCATATACAATTTTTATTGATTCCAGATCTAAATCATTTCATTTTTCATTTGATATCGAACAGGTAAAATGATTTTAATCCTTAGAACATAGAAAGAGTGTTTGGTACCGAGAGTAAACAAAAATGGAATTTTAATTGGATAGTGATTTGTTTAGAACCAATGTGTGCAAAATAATTTTATTATTTTTATTTTTAAAATAAGTTGAACCTTCATTTTACTAAATATTATTAATCATTCGAAATCTTCTTCTTTGTTAGTGGAACAGCCTCCTGCAGGCCTTGGTTGCCTCAACAGCTGACAAATGCCAGTGCCTCCTATACTGGCAACTCCCATCCAATTTCTAATCTTTAGGGTTTTCAGGTAATTTTCGATGTCGTTGAGCCATCTAGTAGGGGTGTCTTCCTCTGGAACATGACCCCTCGGGGTTCTTAAAGGTTACGATTTTCATGGCACTACTTTCTATTATCACTCTAAATACAATTTAGAATTTCGATTAGTAATACAGGAAAAAGCAGATTTTTTTAAAAAAATCTTTTACCAAAGTTCTTTGCTAATAATTTTGGTAAATTTAACAATGAAGTATGGTTTTATAATATGGGATAAAAATTGGTAACTGTGATAAAATTTTGTAATTTTATCATGATAGATTAGAGCGTAGCAAAAAAACTATTTTCAATTTGCTTTTCAGTTTTCTATTTTTCATTAAATGTGTTGTAGGGGGAAACAAAAATAAATTCGTTACCATACTACAGAAAAAATACCAAATAAATGGTTTAAATACCAAATAGTCGGTTCATTATTCAGAATTATGTATTTTTTTCGTCAGAAATGGCATTGCCATACAGTTATGGTTATATTACCAGATTTTTTTTCTCCGTGTGACAAACTTTCATTCATAACGTTCTCATGTAAAGAACTCTATAAATCACGTAGATCATTAAATCTGTTAAATCGCGTAGATCAATAAACTATTTTTTTGTAGTAATGAGTCTGTAATCCGTCCGAGAAACAACACGCACGTGGTCACCATACAATTTCAATAGATCACGATTGCTTAGCAAAATTAAAACTCTACGATAACAGCCGGTTGTTCTGACAGAGAGATTCTGAAGGTTAAGACTCAAGGTGAAGAGCGACAGTGAGGTTGACATTCCACGTCAACCACCTTTACATTCGAGACATGTTGGCATCCATCAATCTGAAGGTGGGCAGACTTCGTACTATCACCAAGGATCGAGCCTTGATCCTATACAACAGTAGATCAATGATTTTAACACAGTGCCATCGCGCAGCCAGTTATTAAAGTAATATTTATTAACAAAAGCAACATAACACTAAAAGAAATTACCAATTGCATTACAAATCTAAATTTAAAATTATTCTATTTTAAAATTTTATTTCTTATTCAAATGTAAAGCAAAATGGGCCTTTCTTGTTTTTAACAATTTTTTTTATCAAATTTGATATAAAATCCTTAATTATTTGATTAATTGAGGCGTATTTTTAACATCTTTAAGATTGTATTTACTTCTTTAACGAAATTGCACAACTGCGGTGACCAGCATACATATATCTGATCAAGCAGATTGGTGTATATAAACAAGACTTAGATCCCTATTTCCGTCTCACATGTTGGCGTCACGTGACAGGGTAGAGTAGAGTCGAAAATGGTATGGGAGGAGTAAAAGACAAGATCCAGAACAATGGATAATTGGGGGATGCGGATAAATCCAATAAATGGAAAACGCCGGGGCTTTTATTTTTATTTTCTCATGTCCATTTAGTGATGGAATTTTCCCGCCACGTTACCATCGCAACGCCAGCCACACATTAATACGTAATCGACTGTGGTCGCCCACACAAAAAGACAAAAAGAGAATTGAAGTAGGAGATGCCGGGAATAATCCTGGAAAAACCCCTCACCCTCAGAACCCTTCCACTCCTCATGCCATTTCCAAACGCAATGAATATAATAGACACGCTGGAATTATATCCTTTTCTTTATTCCTAAAGCAAATAAATTCTCTCCTTAAAATTTGGTTCCCTATCGCCAAGTTTCGCGCTGTTTTGGAGAGATTAATCCGTAAGTATCAGTTTCTGAAGGAAAGGCAATATTTAGAGATGGGAGTAAGAAAATATACCACAGTTAAAGAGACCCAACTAAATCTGCTAAGAGGCTTAAATAGTTTTCATATAATCGCCAAAGGTGCCAGATAACTCAGAGGACAGGAGATTATTCGACACTGAAGGTGATAGAGACGAACATTCTGGCTGAAGTAGATAGTTTGAAGGATGTCTTTAAAGTGAACTGTTAAATGAACTTCAAGTTTGATGAAATGAATAATTTTAATAGTTAATTTAACGAACCAACTTAAAGTCAAATGAATATTTTGCGTTATTAAATAAGATAACGTAATAAGATAAGATTAAATAGAATAAATAAGATATTATTAAATAAGATAACACTGGGGAACACATTGTTTACTACATTTATAAAAAATATTTGATCTTGCTTAACATGGGTTTATGATTTCAAATTTGAAATCAGTTTTGCTCTTAAAGCTATAGATTTTTTTTTAAATGACATTTTTTGTTAAAATGTACAAGTTTAAAAAAATATGCATCAAAGGGTTGCGTAAATGTTGCAACTAACTTCTAGAGGAGTTAGAGCATTTCCTCAGGATTAAAACTGCATAAGAACCTATGCGACGAAATATCACTGCACGCGGCTAGGGGCGCTTCCTTATTATGCCTATTCAAAAGCACTTAAAGAAACAGTTCATAATAGGCAAGGGCTACTAGCAGCGATTCTAAGTAATTTTAATCCTCTCAGAGCTTGTCGCAACATTTATGAGACCCCCTGTTATATACATCGTTCGTTTTTAAACTTGCACTTTTCGACTAAAAAATTGACTAAATGTCCTTTTTGCGAAGAAAAAAAAACTGTAGCTTGAAGAGAGAAGCGGATTTCAGATTTGAAATCAACGATACGAAAGTTTTTGAGGTATGTTAAAAAATATAATGCAATTAATAAAAATCCCCAGTGTAAAAATAAAATCCCAGTGTAATCTCCCCTATGTAAACATAATTATAATGTTACTTTTAGAATATAGATCATGTTCCAATATTGCATATTATTTATAGTCTTTTACCCGATATGAATTCCATCGAACAAAATCCTGCTCTTGCAGCACTTTTGCAATTATGGACATCTATGCAGGCTGCTTGTCTGAATTTTCTTGCAAGATGCTTCCAATAACTTGCCATGTTGCTGCGATTCGTAGAGTTACAGGAGGTCCAATATGATATTAAGAGGTATCCCATGACTTTTGTCACATTTGTGTGTTTTAACGGAGGGGTGAAAAATTTCCCTCTTTACAAAATATTAACTTACTTTTCGTTAATTTTTGACTTGGAAGTTGGACTTTGGGGTTTTGTTTTTGAGAGAATTATGTATTTTAAAATGAATGAAAATATAACCGGAGTTTATATAAATTTATTTAAAATAGAAAGTTAACAGGGCAACAAAACTAAAGAATTTTAATGATAGTAAATATGTCTCTTTTAACTACTCAAATCTATCTGTTGGTAATTTATTAGAAAATAATAAATTACCAATATAATAAATAAATAACTGAACAAAAAAAAATTTATTTTACTAGCTAAGGAACTAACTAACTAATTGACTTACTAACTAGCTAACTAAGTAAATAAATAAATAAATTTATTTTAATAAATTTCTTACAGATCAAATATGTTATTTTTAGTTTTAAAAATCTAATGATTACTTGTATTTTATTCAGTCTTAGTTTTTTACATTTAACGTAATAGTAAATATTCTCACAACAATAACCATGATTGAAAACAGCAATCAAATACGTGCAGAGTTCACCAATATGAATGCATTACTGTTGTTTCACACTTTAATCCCGAGAAAAATAATCCCATTTCCTCTAAATTAACGTTATAAGCTCTAGTAGCTAACTCACGAAGAGGGAGAGAAACTCGCCTTAGACATATTTAGAATATCATTCAACGCCCAGCTAGGAACTTGTGTAACGGCTTTCCGGCTTCTGGCAGGTCGGATATAAAGCTACTAACTACTCACCATTCCTCCAGGCTTGGTAGTGTCTGTACCAGCTTAAGATATTGCGAGAGCGCTATTTGCACCTACTTTAAATACCCCCTTGAATATTATAATCCCTACCAAAATTCATAACCCTGCTTTTAAGATGTATTGGGTAAATCTCTCAGTTAAACTTGATGGTCTGTTTACCAAAGTTGTAAATTTTAGAGGAGTAGTGAATTAAGTATGTTGGCAAAGGTAGATAGGAAAAGAGAGGTAGTTTTCATGTATCGTTCAAATAAAAGATTGTAATGTCTCTGAACTTAAATGGCATGTGATTTCAGTTTCTGTAATAGTGTTTATTATTCTATTTTTAGTGTTGTAAAAGTAAAAGAGTATTGTAATTATGGAAAGTTATGAAATAAAATGTGGACAGAGGAAGAAAGATATATCTGATTTTATTTAGGTGGTCAAATGAAAATTTTGTTTTGGTAGAGACATAGGACATTATAAATATTTGCATTTAAAACAAATTGTGCGAACAAAACAAGGACAATTCGATTCGTTCTGTTCTATTTCTACATAACAATATATAGATCATAGTAAAAAAAAAGTATTTAATGCATATTATTAAACACAAATTTAAAAAAATAATGTTGTTGATTTTGTTTTTTATTCTTTGAAAAAAAAAATTTGTTATTCATTTATTAATGTGCTATTGACTCATTAAAGGTGCGTATCAAGAATCCTATAGGTCTGGTATTAAATTTTTTTATCAACTCTTACTATTCTCAATGGTCATCAATTTAACTTCATTTCTTTAAATCTCAATTTACTTGAAATATTTCAGACACTTGGAATTAAATAGTCTAAAACTGTTGTTTTAAAACGCTATTTAAATTGTGTTTACATTAAAGAGGGAACAAAACAATGCAAAATACACAATATATTTAAATTAGTAATCTTATTTATTTAATCTTCAAATACATTTTTTAAAACAATTTTTAGACAAAAAGATTAAACAATAAAGTAAAACTAATGAAATTTTTTTCATTTAATCTCCAACGGAATTACACTAAACTATAGTTTAAAAAAGGATAAAGAAAGAGATTTGAAAATTTCAAACATTGAAGGTTTTGCTTCACTAAGTGTCCTAAAGTAAATTATAGTGATATTCAAACGCATTTCTTAAAACACTTTTTACATAAAAGTATAAAACAAAGCAAAACTATTACAATGCGATTTTTCTCAAAAACGAAATCTTACTATTCATAATTTAATAAAAATTAAAGAGTTAGTTTAAAATAATATTTTCAAGCATCACAAAACTCACTTCCGTAAGTGCTCTAAAGTAAATTCCACTCATTTCATCTTCAAACACATTTCTTAAAACACCTCTTAGATAAAAAGGACAAAGCAATCGAAAAAAAACTATTGCAATTCATTTTCTCTTGATCTGAAATGAAATCAAACTATGCATAATTTAATAAAGATTAAAGAAATAGTTTAAAATAATATTTTCAAACATCAAAAATCTCGTTTCAGTAAGTGTCCTAAAGTAAATTCCACTCATTTAATTTTCAAACACATTTCTTAAAAAAACTGCTTAGCTAAAAAGAACAAAGCAATAAAAAAAAAACTATTGCACTTCGTATTTGCTCGATCTAAAACGAAATCACACTATGCATAATTTAATAAATATTAAAGAAATAGTTCAAAATAATATTTTCAAACATAAAAAATCTCGCTTCAGTAAGTGCTCTAAAGTAAATTCCACTCATTTAATCTTCAAACACATTTCTTAAAACGCCTCTTAGATAAAAAGGACAGAGCAATAAAAAATATATTGCAATTCGTTTTCCTTTGATCTGAAATGAAATCAAACTATGCATAATTTAATAAAGATTAAAGAAATATTTCAAAATAATATTTTCAAACATCAGAAATCTCGCTTCAGTAAGTGCTCTAAAGAATATTTCTTTAATCTTACTTCAAAATAATATTTTCAAACATCAGAAATCTCGCTTCAGTAAGTGCTCTAAAGTAAATTCCACTCATTTAATCTTCAAACACATTTCTTAAAACACCTCTTAGATAAAAAGGACGAAGCAATAAAAAAAAAACCATTGCAATTCGTTTTTGCTCGATCTAAAATGAAATCAATAGAGAAAAGATTCTCGTGTCTGAAATGTGAATTTATCGGTCTATCTTGTAGAGTCATAATGCTGCATCTATTCAGTGATCCAGAAACTAGATCCATGACATAAAAAAACTGGTGCGTTTCCTTTACAAGACGTTTGATCTCTGTGAAACCTCTTGATCGATGTTTGTCGCGCGAATTCAATATTTCAGAGAGATGCAGTGCAGCTAGATGGATCTCTCCGTCTCCCTCCCATCTCCCTACCCCCGTTATTTTCAAGCCAGTTTCGATTTCCTACAAAAAGGAAAATAGTGTAATGTTTTCTGAATTCTTGATATATATACTTTTCACGTTCTGAATCCAACGTTCCTCTTACAATGGCAGAAAATAAAATAGTTTTTACATGATTTGAATTCTGCACTATAGTTAGGAAGATTTCCCATGACAATACGCTGTATCTTATTTACTTCATCTAGTATATACAATAAACTCTTATATATATAAAACTAACTTGTTTTTTCCATAGTGACCCTTACAGTAAGAGTCAAAAGTCAAAATATGATATGAATCTATGGAAAAGTTAAAATATGGTTTTCAATCTTTTGATTCTCAATAAAATAATCAAATAAAACTATGCTTTAGTCAATTTCTGTTTATTTATTTATTTTGTTTATTAAAAACTAACTGCTGCTGATGACCGGCTGATCTATGGTAAACACGTTTCACAGCTTCCCTTTCCCCAGTGCAAAAGTAGACTGATCGTAAGACACGGTTATCACGGAATACAGGCATTACTGGGAGTGGTCAGTGCGCGGGCAGGTGACCGCTTTGATTGAACTGCAAAGGAGTTTAGGGGGCGTGATCTTGGTTCTCATTAAAACTATTCTGCCGTAAATAGTTCGACTTCACTCGCATGTCGTTGGACTATCGAAGTGGGGGATAGAACTCAAAAAGTACGAGAAACCTGTTTTTATGAACCTGTTTACTTATTTTTTTCAATTGTTCCTTAGTAATTATACTAGTAATTAAATAATAATAATGATATGCAATTTTATTGTAAATTATATGCTGATGGTATAGTATGACGCAGTTCTTTAAATTATATTATGTATTTTTAGGGGTCACAATATTTCAATAAACATTTTAATTTTAACTACGAAATCGATTTGTAGCTAAATAGTGTTTTAAATATAATCAATAAATGAATAATGTGGTACTATTACAAATGCATTGTTTTGCTTTAATTACATCATTATGTTTTATTACGTAGTCAAATAAACGTTTACAATTTGGCTGCGAAGTCGTTTAAGGAAAACGGGGTTTTGCTACATTATACAAAAATTACTGATTTATATATTGAATAATGTGTATTAAAAAGATTATATTATTTGAGTTGTGAACGAAGCTTTATTTATGTCTGATGGAAATTTATTTTTCATTTGTTTTAAATTTTATTATAAACTGAAAAAAAAAAGAATTTATAAACAGTTAGTTGAAGTTAGATACGCCAAAAAAAATTTTAAAAAAATAGATCAAAGAAAACTGTATCTCTCAAGAACACGCAGGAAAATAACATTAAGTTAATTTGAAATTACTAGCACAGTAAGGGTATGGGTAAAAAGTGCTTAGAGCAAATTCCAATAATATATCCTAAACTATGCATTAAATATTTAGCTAAGTAGAATTTTAAAAGATATAAAATTCAGTAGTTTTAAGTTCTGAAATTAATAATTATGCGGAGAAAATTTATTGGATAAATAATTTCCAAAAATTGAGAAAATTATCCTTGAACCCAACCTTGATGTAGATTTCTTGTCAATTCGAAATTTCGACAAAAAACTAATTTTTTGATTCATGTAAAAACAAGAATTTCTTTTAATAAAAATAAAACGATTTTAAATAAGTTATTTAAAAAATTTACTATGTCTTACATTTTCGATTTCTCCTTATATTTTGATTTTCCAACTTCTCCTGCTTTAATTTTGGTTCCTTAATTAAGACTATTTCAACTTTTAGAAATAAGCAGCTTTCCAAACCTTCCTACCGCATTTAGTAATTATTCCGACTACATATCACATCGAAAACTATTTCACTAAATATTAATAGTTCCAATGTCTATTAAATCTCACATTCCTTAGACATACCAGATTTTAACCCTCATCTGTTTCCCCAATCATATAACCACAGAATTTCTGTAAGTGAAGAGTTAGGGCGCAAACTACCCCTTAGCCAGCAATTGTGAGAGGGTTGCTGGAAGCAGGGGGTTGTAAAAGAGGGAGGAAACGACGGCACAGCCCATCGAGGAGAGATTAGAACTAATTAGAAATCGGTATCTGGCAGGGCTCTCATTACAGACTGCGGGAATCTCGGGCACTAAATGGAAATTGGAAACAGTACAATGTGTGGTACTACTCGTTGCATCCAAAGGTATCCTCCCTATACCTTGACGGATCCATCGATAGTTGCTGCCGGAAGCGGAAGTCCATGGCAAAGCGAAAGGGGTAGAGATTAACTTTTAAAGGGGACTGAATCGAGAGGGGGGGGGAGTCGTCGAGTCATTAAAATCGACCTGGGGGGATGGTTTATAGAAATGGCTTTTCCATCTTATGCTGAGTTAGGAAGAACGTTGGAATGGAATTTTCTGTGGCATAGAATTCCGGAACATAACGGATTTCAAAAGCGATATTTGAGTTGGGGTGTGGTTAAACCATTAGTATTTAAAATCGAATAGAAAGGTTTAAAGTCGTTGGGTTTTTATATTGTAGCTTAGTGATTTATTGAATAGATTTCCTTTCATTCTTTTAATTATGTGCATTTGCGGCACAGGACTAGTTAATTCTGTTTTTTTTTTTTTCTATACTGAACTACCAGAATATAATTATAAATTTACTGTGTTTCAGATTCTATGGGAACTCTAAAAACTTAGTAATATTCACTTAAACTCATAGGTTATGATTTTGGTTAAATTAACAGTAAAATAAGGTTTTATAATGTATGATAAAATTTGATAAATGTGGTGAAATTTAGTAATTTTATCATGATAGCCTAGAGCATGGCATTAAAAAAATTTTTTTTTGGTTAAATTTACTTTTCAGTTTTGTATTTCATCAGTTTTGCATTAGTTTTTTAGCTTCAATAAATATGCGGAAAAATATGAGCTATAATTTTGAAAAAACAGAACTTTTGTTAAACCATACAATATGAATGGAGAAGTTACCAAATGAAGGGTTTAAATACCGTATATTTTGTCTTATACCGTTTTTTTTTTACTGGAACTTTTTTTCAACCTGAAATGTAAAATGTAATTACCGTACAGTACATTAATTTTACCAATTTTTATTTTCTCCGTGTGATCTGCATTTCCATATTTTTTTCATATAATCTATCTATGCTTACTTTTTTACTACAATCTACCGTGATATCTATCGACGAATAACCATATCTATCTATATATGTGTAATCTGTCTATAAATAACTTTTTACCATAATTTATTTTATCTATAATCTATTTTTTAGTCTGTATCAGTGATTTCCAACTTAATTTGGATATGAAACTCAAAATGATCAACTTTCACTTAGTAGAACTCCGAATTTATAAACAAATTTCATTAGCATGTGAACATATCAATCAAAGAAAGAGTACAAATTATATATTTTGTAAAGATTTAATGTCAAGAAATAAATTATTTCATTCATTAAGTTTTGTCTTGAAATTGTATTTGATGTGAGGCAGTTGAATTTGCAGGACTTGCGTCTAGCCTAATTCTGAATCCGTTTAATGCCTATTACTTTTTAGTTTAAAAGTTCAATGGGAAATATGAATGTAATTTTTTTGAAGGCATATATTTTTCCTAATTTTATTGTATTTAAGAAAAATATTATTTTTTAACATTTTCGCATTTCCTTTTTTTACTTACATTTTACTTAAATGAATTTAAAAAAAAAAACAACTCAAATATTAAATAATGGATTTACTGAGTAAAAATGACCAATTCTTGGAACCTTCGTGACCTTTCCTCGAAACCTTAGTGTTCCGAGGGCACCTTCTGGGAACCACAGATCTATAGAATCAAAAAGTAGGACTCTATTTGTATTATTAATTAAAGAATGTAAACACAACGCATGCTCTATAACTACTGGTCTTATAATGATGCTTCGATTCATTTTCAATGTAAAAAATTAATACTCAAAATTCTATTTGTTTCTAATGAAATAATTCTTGGGAATGCTCCGTGCAAACGCATTGTCTAATGAACAAAATACTTTAGGAAATGCAACACAAAATAAAAGAAGCTAAAGTAAATAAATACTCTGTTATTTCCAGGAATCAAACCTGAAAAAGTTGTTTGACGAACAAGTGCAATAGTTTATGTACCATCTTGTTAAAGAGTATAAACGATTTTAAAATTGTTGATGGGTTTATGAATGTGATGACAAATGTGTGAGGATGCAGTTTTATAAATATTTGAGAGTTCGCTTTTTTTAGAAAACTAAAAAATCATGCGATTACGTGGCGTAATAATTTTTATAACTAAGATATACTTGTCTATAAGATATAATCTATAATGACCTGTATATCTATCATTTATTATCACGTATAAGATATAACTAAAAATCACAACTACTTATAAGAAGGTAAAAATAATAAATTTTGCTCATTTGAAACAAAATATAGTTAGTGGCAGTTAAATTTAAATAATATTTTACTTCATTATGATAGGATAATAGTTTTATTTTATTTTTGATAGAGATTTAAAAAAAATAAACCTTTCTCGTTGTCATTAATGTTGTTTGAAGAATGAGATTACTTTTTTTATAAGATTATTTCATTTTAAATTCAATTATGATATGCTATTACGATACGATTTGGGTTATATAATAATAACGATAATCAAAACAGGAAGCGTTTTAAGAAATGATACTGATATACAAAGCTGTCTATCAAAAGAAAGTTAAAGAAATATCAATACGAAATGTTAAAAATTACATTATAAGGCTGTATATAATTTTAATAAAAAGAAATATTTCACAATGGAACTTCGTTTATTGCATGGTTTTTGTTATGCAAAAGGTTTTTAACATAATTATTTCCAAAAAATATATATTATTTAATGATATGTTTTTTACAAAGCGCTGATTGTCTGATAAAATTTTATTACAGTAAATTGTAATAGTTAGTTTCTAGAAAAATATTTCAAATATTATAAATAATTAATGTAATTGTATATTATACTGAAAAGGATAACAATGCATGATTGTTTGTATTTAAATTTGTATTTGTTATTAGTTAATTTAAAAAATTTTATTTAGTTTTTAAACACTTAATTCAATTTAATTTTAATATTTCAGATTATTTATATCCAAGTACTAAATTTGTTTTGTAAACAAAATAAATGAATTCAAAGGAAAAAAATGTTGACATTTTTATGAAATTCATTATTTCTTTTTTATGTTAGATACTTTCCTTTTTATGCTAGTTTCTAGTTTATTTGCTGAAAATATAATAACTTTAAGAAATTTATATTGAACTTAATATACTTATTTTATATTTAACTTATTAACTTATATTCAACTTAAAAATTTATATTTAACTAAAGAAAAAAAAATAATTCATACATTGTAAATCCAATTTGAATACTTTTTTCATTATAAGATAAATTTGAGAAATCAAATTAAAGAATTTTTTGAACATTCGTTTACTTTAAATATTTAAGAAGAAAATTTCAGAAAAATGAAAAAAAATTCTTCGAATTTCTGTTTAAATAAATTTTATGAATTTTACGTAAAATAATTGTTAACATAAAGAAGCTTAAAATAGATAAATCTTCACAAAATTAGCTTTATTTATCTCACTTTGTTAGTAAAATAAGCTTCTACACAGAAAAAAAAAATATGGTCAAAACTACTAGAATATGATAATTTTCCCCGCACTTTAAGCTCAATGGGAACATCAATAAGCTCTTTAATTTTAAAGAAAAGCACTTTAGTAATGACTTTGATATAATTAGCAATAAAATATGGTTTTATAATATGTGATAAAACTTGGTGAAAGTGGTACAATTTGGCAATTTCATCTTTATACCTGAAATCATGGCATAAAAACCATTGATTCGGTTACATTTACTATTCACTTTCGTATGTTTTAATAAATATGTGATAATAAGAACTATAATTTAGAAAACTAGACATTCCCGGTATAAACTAAGGAATAAAAATAAATGGTTTAAATACCGTATATGTTGGTTTTTTAAGCCAAATTAATGTTTTGTTTTCTTTTTACCAGAAATATAATGACTAGGCAGTATAGTATTTTTACAAGTGTAATTTTACTGTAATTTTTATGTGCTTATTTTTTATGAAATTATTATTAATACGTGTAAATTTTATGTGCTTATTTTTTTATGAAAAAACATTGTAATTTTATGAAAGTCCCACGTGACCTCTTTATTAAACAGGAATGAGATCACATTTGCAATGCAATAGCCGATGCTTTATAATAATCAATCAATCAATTAATCAATCAATTAATCAAACATTTGAACTCAAATACACAGGAAAGCTTGTTTTGCTTTGCATATTTTTTTTGGTATTCTATTTTAATTTCTAGAATACCGAAATGGATTAGTATTCTCATCAAATAGAGAGATTAAACTGAACTCAGAGAGACAACAATGGAGAATCTATAGGGAAATGAAACTCAACTTACAGTCGAAACATGAAAACACAAGAGCAAAAACACACGAACGTATCTCAGCACCTTTCATTTCCTAAAAAGTATGCGTATACATACTGATTTATTTGCACTATGCTGTCCTTATATAAATTTTATGCAATAAAAGCATTATTCAAAAAAATTTATGTATTTTCTTATATATTTCTCTTACGAAAAATTGAAACATTTTGCATCACATTGCTCTTACTATTTCTTGTATAAACAATACCTGAAAAAATACTCTGAAATAATATATTTGCTTTAAAGGGTAATTTTTTATTTCTCATTTTCATGATACAACACTAATTCTTATGTTGACTAGATATTTGTTAGGATTCCCGTGTTTAAGTGCATAAAATCAAACTTTGAGAGAGAAATTATAGTCAAATGTTCCTTGATATCAAAATAAGTAATTTTTAATTATTTATAATACAATCTTGTACATTCTTGTATGTCTGAGAAATGAAGAATATAAACCTACTCACTTTGCTTGTAAGTAATAATGTTGTTTTTGCACTATTAGGTGGAAATTAATACGAAACGGAAATTTATGACTTATATGAAATAAATGTCATTAAATTATTAATGACACTTTCAATGTAAATTAAAAGTTTCGGTTTTGTAATAAATTAGAAATAAATTAACGCAAATTTTGTGTTTACTTATTTGATAAATGTGTGAAATATTTTTTTTTTGGATAAATGTATGATAGATAATGAAATTTATTGTTTAAAAACGCCAAAAAGTAGAATGTAGTTAGAAAGAATTTACCAAAACCCATATAATGAATTGAATCACTATGACTGATTGGAAAGATAATTGTACTATTACTCAAACTGAAAACATGATATTGCACGCATTTGAGTTTTTAAGAGAGTGCATATTTTTTTTTAAAAATCAAAACATAAATTTTCTTTTAACTATGTGAAAAAAATCTAACTTTTTATAACTTTTTTAGATCTTAAAATGAAGATTTCTTAAACTAATTTCCTCTTACAATAGTTTTATTTTTCTATATTTGTCTTTTAATTGGCATTAGTTAATTTTTTATATTTATTATACTATCTTTGCATTGTTGTCTCAAAAAGTTAGATATAATGTATCTTTGTAAATAAAATTTAAAAAAACAGAACTTTACTTAGGTTAAAATCAGACATACTTTGCTTTTAATTGTCTAATGTTGATTTTGCACTTTTAAATTAAATTTTACCACTGGCACTTTCAGATGGAAATTAATATGAAACTTAAACTAAAGACTCATTTAAAGTAAATATCAGCATGAATATTAAAGGCACTTTCAATGTAAATTCTGTTATTTATTTCAGTTATTTATTTCAATGTAAATTCAGTTCAGTTATTTAAATAATTAGAAATATATTGATATCGATTATAGTGCTTGCTAATTAGATAAATAAATAAAAAATATAAAAATAGCTAATGAAATTATTGTTCAAAAACGTCTCAAAGTAGTATATAAATAGAAATAATTTATGAAAAATGATAAAAGGAATTAAATCGTTACGATTGATTGAAAAGATAACTGTTCTATTACTAAATTTTTACAATTTATTTAACTAGCTCCCTCAAATCGAGAATTTGTTTTTATTCTCCTTGACCTACAATTATATTTTTCCTTATTTGTTATTTTAATTGATGCAGCTGAATCTTAAAGAATGGTTTTTGCGTTTTTTGCTTTAAATGATTGTTTAATTTTATCGTGCAGCATTTTTTATTAGATATATTTCAAGTTTAATCTAAACTCACATTTAAAAGATACCAGAAAGCTTAGATATCCTTTATTTCCGAATATACAGTACTCCTCGCCAAAAACAAGAATGGGATTTAAAGTAATCCCCAAGCAGCAATTAACGTAATTCAAATAAAAGAGGCTTTTAATCCAAAGAAATTTATTTTTTCTCCCAATCTAAAAAAAAAAAAAATTGAAGTTTATTAGTTTTAGGAAATGTATGTAAATCGATCGAGTTTTTTCGTTGGAGAATTGAAATGGAATAATATTTTAGTAGTTGCAAAATATGGTTAAAATAAACAAAAATTTATCATGATTCAACTCAACTAATGAAGTATACCTTGTTGTCATGCTATTTTTTTGAACAAAGATTTTGTCTCGTGTTATGTATTACACTGTTAGAAATTTCTCGGAAAAAATGCTTAAATAAAAATTTATTAAATGGTTATTTTATCATATTTAATCAACACAGTCAAATAAGCATAAATAAAATGGTAATCAAACTGTTAAGTTTGAAAAATAAACTGTTTATTAACTGCTTTCACCTAATACTGTTAAACAACCAGAATTTTATCGCACCAGCTGGAACCACCTAATGAATCTACATAATTCTTTGCAACTGCGTACATATCATAGCCGAGCGGGCTTATATGTCAATCTCATGGCTGGAAGAACTGGAGTTCGAGTCCTCGTGTTGACACCACAATATTACCTCCATCCCCTTCAACACATGAAAAATTTCCAGTGTCCGACACTCTCCAATGCCCATTACCTCACGAGAGTCCGAGCTCCTTTGTCTAGTTAAATAATTTTGTTTTACTAAACATAGGTTTGAGTTGATGCTAGTGAAAAATTCAAGTTGTAAACGGTTAAAAAACCGTATAGTTTTGTATTCAGGGTTATATAACCACACTTTTGTAAATTGTTTCAAAACCATAAAGGAAAAAAATGTTCTTTACTGTAAACTTTACAGCTAATCGGATGGACAGACAGCTGCAAGTTATTTTACTATAATTTTAGAATGAAAATTTTAACAGTGTACCATTTTTGGAATTAGCCCAAACACAATTTGTTTTTCCCCCATCATTTTCAAATGCTGCGTTTTATGAACATTTGAATGAGAACACGATCAGCTTTGTATGTAATTTACTATAAAATTCATTTTTACCGGATGTTAAAAAAAATCTGAAATACCGTAATTTTTACAGTAGTGTTTATTTATTAGAGTGATTAATTGATTTTACGGTAATTATTACTGTAGGAACTACGGTATAATATTTTACGGTAAAAATGTATTTTACGGTAAAATGGGCTTTACGTATAGTATACCCAAAATGTTAGTAATTTTATACGGAATTTTTAACAGTGTTGTAAAATCAGAGTTTGGATTTCTAATAACTGGATTTTATGTAATTTTTTAATATAAACCATTTTTGTCAAATTTCTTGTTAAAAACTCGGTCCAGTAAAATAAGAGTTTGCATTAAACGGGTTTAACCAAATGCAAAAAATAATACAAATACAATGGTTTTTACAAAACATTTAAAAAGCAGTCAGCGTCACACCTGTTATCACAAAACGAACACAATTTTATAAGAAGTTCACGTCTTGTTCTTGCAAAAAAAAAAGGTTTTATTTTTCTTGTAATGAGCTCAACAACCAGATTTAATGGAAAACGAGAATCTATTTTTTTGTTAACATGATTAATAGCGGTTTTCCAACAAATACTTGGTTAAACTTACTTAAAAACAAAAAATACTTACTTAAAAACAACAAATACTTGGTGCCACTTTATCGTCTCAAAGTAAATGGTTTCAGAAATTCGTTCTCGCGTTTGTCACTTTGGGTGCATGTTAAAAAAATCTGATATACCGTAATTTTTACAGTAATCTTTATTTAATTAGAGTGATTAATTGATTTTACGGTAATTATTTCTGAAAAAATTACGGTACAATATTTTACTGTAAAAATGAATTTTACGTTAAAATGGGCTTTAAGTATAATGCACCCGAAGTGTGCATAATTTTTTACAGTGTAGTAAAATCAGAGTTTGAAGTAAGCGAGTACTTCTAATTAGTGTATTTTATGAATTTTTTAATATTAACAATTCGTGTCAAATTTCTCGTTAAACACTCTGTCTATTAAAATGAGAGTTTATATTAAACGGGTTCAACTAAATGCTAAAAATAATAGAAGTGCTGTAAATTGTTTTTTTCACAATAGCTACAAAACAGTCAACGTCATGCCTGTTATCACAAACAAAACGAGCACAATTTTATAAGAGGCTCACATCTATTCTTGCAACAAAAAAACAAGTCTTATTTTTCTTGTAATCAGCTCAACAACCAGATTTAATGGAAAACGAGAATCTATTTTTTGTTAACATGATTAATAGCGTCTTTCCTACAAATACTTGGTTAAACGCGGGTGCCACTTTATCGTCTCAAAATAAATGGTTCCAGAAATTCGTTCTCACGTTTGTCACGGTGACAAATAAACATTTATTCTAAATCCTTTGAAAGAAAGGGTAGCGAAGAAAAATAAAAAAAATATATATCCGATGCTATTAGCAAATTAAAGGAGAAAGCAAACGCCGACATAAAGAATTCTCTTGTATTTTATCTAAAACTGTCACAATTTCTCTATTTTTCTAATTGCAAAGATACCAAACTATTAATACTGTTATACGTTGTTCTTTATCTCTTTATGTGTTATTTAAAACAATTTAAAGTTATTTAAAATCACAAGATGTGAATAAATTGTATATAAAATTTATGTTCAATCATGATATGCGATGTTATGAAATTTTTTTTCTTTCTGTTAAGCTTGTTTTGACAAAGTAAACTTTTCAGAGAACAATTACTAAAGCTATTTGTTTAAAAAACTTTATTTCTCATTCTAAAACTGCGATCGTTATACATTCAAGAGGAAAATTATTCTTTTCGGTAGCTTTGATCATACTTTTTTTTTTAGTATTTACTTATCTGCTTCGTGCCAAACTGGTACATAAGGCCTCGAGTCTTTTTCTACACACACTCCTGTTTTTGACTGGGCAAAGAGCTTCCTCCCATCCAGTTAATCCTGCTATACTTAGATCATCTTTAATGCATCTTTGCTCCTTTTAGTCTCCTTCTTTTTCTCTTTCCGTCAGGTGCCCATGAGCTTGCAACAATTGCAGGATTGTTTCTATATGTTCTTGGTTTATGGCGGAGGCATCTCCATCTTCGTTTTAAAATTCCTTCATTAACAGATGGGTTATCTGCGCTTATTAAAAGGTCTTTATTCGTTGAACGATTGAGACAGAAGATTCTTAGTATTATATTTAATCATCTATTTTGTCAAGTTTCAAGTTTTTCTTTTTCTAATTTCCGGGGACTCCAGCATTCGGCACCATACAGACGAATGGAACGCACGGTAACCTTATAGACATTTATTTTTAATTTAATTTTACATTTGAGGCTCTTCAAAAATTGTACAGACCTCTAAAACAGGATCTAGCTTTTCTGATTCTCTGGGAAATATCATCGCTACTTCCGTCCTGTTTATTAACAATAGCTCTGAGATAAGCAAAAGAATAAACCTCTTCGTTCTTTTCAGAGTTGATTTCTATGCTTCTATTAGATTTCGCATTTATTCTCATTATTTTTGTTTTACTTTTATTAATTTTTTCCTTAGTACATGCTGTTATGTGTTGCTTTTTTATCTCTAGCAATAAGAAAAGGAGAATATTTATTTATATTTTTATCTTCAATTCAAATATTAGAATAAAAAGTTCAAAAGAAAGTCATTTTTAACAATTTTTATCTTTCAGCATTCTCAATTCCATATTTATATTATATAAAAATATTTTTATTTTAGGGTAGATGAATACTCTCATAATAAAGTTATACAAAGATATTAGTCCATCATTTAAAAAAATGTTTTTTACAAAAATGTCTTAACATTTTCCAAAATCGGGTTTGAATCATAAGAACGAATTTTGTTTTTGTTTTTGTTTGTTTAAGCAAAAAGAGCATTGTCTGCGTTTATTTCTTGTAGTTTTTGGCAAGCCAATTTGAGATGCAAGTAGCTCCTTTGATGAAAAATTGTCGAAGCTGAAATTAAAGAACTTATGTGAAATATGCGAATATTTAGGAGATCGAAAAAATTCAGGATTTTATAGCGTATATGTTGTACAAATGCAAATTGGTTATGTTCTTGCCACTTATGCCGACACATTGGTTTGATGGAAGTATCTACACAACAATTTGCGAAGTAGAAAAAACTTCCTTTTTAAGGGAGATTTTTAAGGTTATCAACTATGTTAAAACTCACTTTCGTTTATGGTACTCAAGAGGAAATTGTTTTTTTGGCTTACATCTGTTATAGCAATGGTTTTATGAACCATCTCAAGAACTTTTGGTATTTCTTCTTTTTTACGATTAAGCCATCTCTACCATCTTACATCTCTAATAGTAATGGTTTTATGATCCATCTCAAGAACTTTTGATATCTCTTCTTTTTTACGATTAAGTCGCAATGTAGCAACGGGTAAAATTCCTTCCGCCTTTTAGAAAGTGCTGAAGTTAGGAAATTTTTGGTTTTATAAGTCGTTTTTAATGAATGAATTGGTTTTATTACACATGTTCACAAAGATGCATAAATTTGTTTCAGCCACCATCTTTTCCTACTCTAAGAAGAAAAAAAAGTTTGTTCAAAACTACTAGAATGTGGTAAAAATTTACCGTGTTTTTGGCTCTATAGGAGCAACAAAGAATTTTTGCCAAAGCGCCTTGTTAATGATTCTGGTAAAATTAACAATAAAACATGGTTTTAATTATAAGGGATAATATTTATTAAATATGAAATTTAGAAACTTTATCGTGATACTTTAAAGCATGGTATTAAAACAATTTATTCTGTTTAATTTACTTTTCAGGTTTGTATTTTTCACTATATGTGTAATAAGAACATTAGTCTTGAAAACAAGAATTCCTGATAAACCATTACTAAATAAACGGGAAAATTACCAAATGAATGGTATAAATACCTCACATTTTGGCTTCATTAACCATTGTTTTTTTTTTTTTTTTTTTACCAGAAACTTCATTACTGATATTAACCAATTTATCCAATTATTCATGTTTTAAAATTGAAAAGTTTAAGTAATAAAACTGGTAATAAAAATAAATAAGAACAAGAAGATTCATTTCAAGGAACAATATTTGGAAGGTTGCCATCATGCGTGATTTTGCCAAGCAGAAGAATTGTTCAGGACAGACTTTGACAAATGGGAGTTCGTTTTCTAGTTTTTCTTACATATCGTGACAAGGGGTGTTGTTTATCATAAGTTGACTTCTACTTCACACAATATGTCAGGAATAGATACTTTTTTTATTTGTGACATTATGTTGAATTATGGTTGAAAGCTCATGCAAATATGACTTTTAGGTTGGAGGCAAACAAAAACTGTTTTAACTCTTTTTCGAATCAATAAGACGAGAATTACGTGACAAAGTATGCGTTGAATATTCTTGATAGATTCTTTCGACACATGTCAGTCGATGTAAAAATAAATGATTTTTTCAAATGCGTGAAAGTTTCTGTTACATTGAGATAAAAAAATGCCGATTAATTAGTAATGGTATAAAAAAGAAAAATTCAATATCCGAAAAAAATATTTGCTTTTCACAGAAATTCTAAAAATGAGTATTTTGTAAATTGTGGATATTAATTTCAAAATTTGTTTGAGGTACAAATCTCATCAAATGCAAGTGGCCAAGCCTCGGTGGCTCATAGGTAATGAAGTAACCAATGAAGTAGCCAAGGTTCGAAACACAGCGCTAGCTGATTTCGACTCCCGCTGACCACAGTGCTGGCATAATATACCCTCAGTAGTATAGGTATCATCGGGCTAACCATGGTAGGCTTACTGTTTCTATGCAACGCAAATGCGGGATGACTCCATTAAAAATTCCTCCACGAGGGTTAGTTTTGCCCAATTCTTGATCCATGAGTCCCCTAGTCTTCTGGGTTGGGTTCAAAATTGCAAGGGGATGGAGATGAACATTGATAGTCGTAAATTCAGAATTGGATAGGATGTTCAATACCGATTATAAAATATAACAAAAGGCAATTGGATGAGCAGCGTTGACTTAGAGAATAAAGCGTTTGCCTCCGAATGGGGTGACTTGGATTCGAATCCTAACGTTGGCTGGTCGATATGAATTTTGCTCCCAGCTTACATCTACAACGCACTGACATAAAATATCCGCATTGGTAGATCATGGGTAAGCTAGCTGTGGGAGGGTATTGTAGTTTTTCTTTCTATGCAATGTAACTGCGAGTATGTTTCATCAAAAAGTCCTCCACAAAGGCTAGCTTGTCCTATTGCTTAATCCAGGAGTTTCCTTGTCTTCTTGGATTGCTTTCAAAATTAAAAGGCAATGGACTTGAAATATGACTGTCGTAAACTTAAAATTTGGGTTCAATTCCAATAATAAAATAAAAAAAGTGCGGCATTATAACGTATCCTTAATATGGAAAACACCGTAATATAGAAACAGTAGAAATGAATGAGACGATCGAAACCAAGAAACTTGTTTAACGAGTGAGAACTTTGAACTCTTTACCATCCCGCTTTACTGCTTAAATGATTTAAAATTAGAATACAAAATATTGAAGTACTCCAAGAATTCACTTAGATTATCCACAGAAAGTAGTGCCGTTAAGCATTTGAAAGTTCGTATTTCGTTAAGAACCACGTGATTTCATGACAAAATGATTGTTCAAAATAAGGAGATAGCTTCAACCACTGAAAGTCAAAAATTAGAACTTCAATACTGAGAATGTATGTTTCTTTTTATATTTTCCTCTTCGCTCTTTCGAAGTAAGTGTTTAAAACTTCAATTTTTTTCTTATTTTTTAGAATTAATGTAAATTGTTTTATAGTGTACAATGAACGAAAAACAAACCAGAATTTATTCAGCTATTATAAATCTTTCTGCATATTATGTTTGTTCATTTTTTAGATAAATAATAAGTCATTAACTTTTAATTGTTTTAGTTAATAAATCATGTTATGGGAATCTGTCAAAAATTTGGATGTTTTATTTGTGGGTATTTTTCTTATTTGTTCATCTTACATTGAAAATAGTTTCTGCTATGCACTGTAAAAATCAAATCCATTTATCTATTCATTACGATCGAAGTTTTTCTGTACTTATCTATCTCCTCAAGAAAAAAAAATTGAAGCAATTCATTGGATTCTTTTTTAATTAACAAAACCAGTTCTCTTTATAGAATAACCAATTCTCTATATAGAAGAGTTCTCTATATAGAAAATAGTTTCTGCTATGCAGTGTAAAAATCAAATCCCTTTATCTATTCATTACAATCGAAATTTTTCTATACTTATCTATCTCCTCAAAAAAAAAAATATATGAAGCAATTCATTGGATTCTTTTCTAATTGACAAAACCAGTTCTCTGCATAAAATAACCAGTTCTCTGTATAGAATAACCGTATTGAAGTGTAGATTTTCTATTAAATTTTTTATTGATTAGTCATAGAACTTCCCAGAAAATTTCATATTAAAAGAAACGTAAGTTTAGAAACAAACTATGATTGAAGGAAAATTAACTTTCGTTAAAACAAAGTCAAATTCTACAGCTGAACTCTCGTTTTTGAAATTTTTTTGGACATTCCATTTTTAATCTTTGACTTAATTCTTTTCTTGATATAAATACTTCTAATCATGACATGTTAAATAAATCGTAAAAAGTACTTAAAAAATACATCATATTTTCATTAATTATATCTATAAATGTATTATCATCAATATACCCAATATTTCCATAAAGCCAGCTTTCTGTAGAATACCTCGTCATTGTATAGAATACCAGGCGTTTTTAAGCAAAGTTTGAAATATGAGAACGATTACGAACCTTTCTTTTTTCATTGTATAGAATTCGTATAGATTTTTCAATAATCATTCTATTGAATGTAAGCAATGTGAAAAAATTTATGGTTTTCTACTTAGTTGATCAATTATAGTCAATCTATAGAAAGCTGGATTTCATACATTGAAGGTAATAAATTATGATTATAGTTACACACAATAATATGTTTTTATTTTAAGATTATTTAAATCTGTAGTTATAAGTATAAAATTAAAGGAAATAAAAAATTAACAAAACTTATAACCAATACATATTATCAACAAGAATGCAGCTAGCATTTCTTATAAAGTTTAACTAAACATTTCAGAACATTAAACATCTTGCGTATCTTACGTACTTTCTCTTATGTACCGGAATTTATCTAATAATGCACATAATGCATTTATATTCGAATAAAGAAATTGTATAAATGCAAAATGCTTCTAAATTTTTTCCTTTAAAGATTCAGATAATAGTTTTATTTTACCTATTTCAAAAATAAATAAAATAAAATATTTAAATTAAACTAAAATAAATTTCACGAAATTCAGTTTAGTCACTCTTTTGCAAATAAGCAGAGAAATAACACTAAATTAATTCGTCCGATTATAAAGAAAATTTCAAAAAAGTATTATAATTATGAAAAACAAATTAATAATCATAACTGCTGGTTGTTTACCAGAAAATGTGATTATATTTTTGTTTACATTAGTAATACATTTAAATAACAGACTTAGTTTAATTTTGTTTAAAGGAAATATTTTAAAATTGTATTTTTCTTTCTCAACATTTGAATTCTCTTAAAATAATAACACTTCAAAATAAATAAATGAAATATAAAAGTGAGAAAAATTTTTCGAATAAAATTGCAAAATATAGATATAAAAGCAGTTAATTAAATTAAAATTTTTTCATAGGATTATTTTAATTTCTCTCACAGAAATGTTTTTAGCTTCTTTTTTCTTGTACTTTTCAAATTCCGACGATGCAACATAATTTATTTAAAGATTCAAATAATTAGTTGCAATTATCAAAGTTAAAAAAACTTATTTTTAATCATACCAGCCCCTTAACTTCCAAATAAAATTATTATGATGTCATTATATTCCAAATTCATTTAAATAACAGACATGGTTATTTGATAACAACGTGGTTTGTTATTAAATTATCCTTACTAATTATTGAGTAGATATTTTTTACTTTAAATATCCTAATCCTTTCCAAACCAAAATCTTAAAAATTAAATAGGAAAAAAGGATATAAATAAAAAGTAAGACTAAACAAAATTTTTAAAAAATATAAGTTACAAAAAATACAGAATACAATAAGTTCACCAAAACCATTCCACACAATCTTTCGCATTTAATCACAGAAATGCTTCTAAATTGCTTTCATAGGATTATTTTGGTTGCAATGATACTCTGTTTTTTGCTCGTTTTCTTGTTTCTTACAACATTTGATTTCCGTGTGTCAGCTGTTTCAGGCATTTCTCGTGTTTGCTTGGAAATTGAAAAATCCCCTTTTTTTCTACTTTATGGTTCGGTGCGTTTGACTAGGCAATTCATTTTTTTCAGTGTTTACATCCCATCTTACGACTCAAGTAAAATGCTTTCTAACATAGTATTCTTACAAACCTGTATTTTTGATTTGATGCAAATAGTTTAATCACAATTGCCATAAATAGATTTATTTGTTTTTGTAGTTGACACATTTATTGAAAAAATATTTCCTTCAAAACATATATATAAAACATATATATATATATATATATATATATATATATATATATATACTATAAAACTATACAATTTTTAACCATTTACAATTACTATGGTTTCAAAACAATAAAAGGAATCTAAAAGACATTGGAGATAATTTAGCAACTTTATGGGCTGCCATCTACGCATACACCTGAATGTGAGTACCGTATTCTAATAGCCAAGGTTTACAAATTAGGAAGTGTAAGACTCTTGAAACCCTTCCTGTATTGGTGGGAATATTGTGGTGTCAACGCTGGGACTCCAACCACCGTTTTTTCTGTCACGAGATTGATAGATTACGTTCTCGGCTATAATATGTACCCATCTGCAAAGAGCTAAAGGGCTTTTTAAGTGGGTCTAGCTGGCGCAACAAAGTTCTGCTTATTGAACCGTATTAAGTGAAAGCAGTTAAGAAACGGTTATTCTGTCAATTAACAGTGTGAATAGCATCTTATTTATGCTTATTTGACTGTTTTATTTGAAAATGGTAAAATAATGAAATAAAATGTTATTTAAGCATTTTTTCTGTAAAATTTCTAACAGTGTGGGTGCTGGTGAATAAAGCGAGCAGAGGTGGATCCCCCTGTTGTAATGTATAAAAAGTACATCAACTAGAAAGAAAACTTAAGAACACTCCAATTTTGAGAATGACTACTCTATCAAAAAACAAACGCGTTTTACAACTAAGCGATAAAGTTAGAAAATATTATTTAAAACAAATACAATAATTCCATATCTGTTTTGAATATGACGGATTGAAAAACACAAGTTTAATGTTTTCAATGTAATCTGGGTATTTTTGTTTTTATTTTAGTAAATTTATTTTATAGTTTGTTCGGATTTCTCATTCTTTAAAAAGATATAAATTATTCATGAGTTGTTTTTTCATTTAACGGAGATGTGATTTTTGTTATTCATTAATTTCTACAAAACGGAGTTCTTCAGATACCTGTATAAATAATGACTTTACATGAAAGGTGAATTGCTGAATTAAATTGGAGAATTTTATAGATCGATGGATTTAAGAATTTTTTTTTTCTTAGAAAATCCTGAAATGTTGGAGTAAATGCTTACTGGATCGAAATTTGAATCTCATTCTTATTCAGATTCAATAATTTTTATGTATTTATTGTTTCTGTTATGTAAACGTTTTTATGAAATTCTATCGATTGAATACTTTAACGCTCAATGCCACTCTATCTAGAGTTAAGTTTCAGAAAAATACTGTGTGTGTCACTGTGTTAAAATTTTTAAAATGTAATTTTTTCAATGAATTTATTTCACTATTTTCTTTATGAAAATAATTTTCATGATTCATTTCATAATCGGTGTTTAGCATCCGAGCCATTTTCAGACTCATGCTGTAGACTTGTAATTGTGAACCCGACCAATGTGATTTCTCCTGGTTTCAACAATGGGGAAAACTTAACTAACTTTTTTATGGAACGAACTCGCATTTGCGTTACACGAGGAGAAAAACAAAAAACGAAAATCTCCCACGGCTAACCCAGCATTTACCGTGATTTTTCTACCTCTAGGTATATTTTACGTCAACACTATGATCGGTAGCTAAGATTTGAACCAGAATTTACTTCTTTAAGAAACGAACTCTCTTTCCTGTGAGCCACCGCGGGTGAGATCATTATCATTTCATAACAACATCACCGAGTATTTTTTTCTTCAAAATACTGGCATTAAATAATGAACTACCTCTTAATTCAATAATTCTAAACCTTCTATAGATAAAGCATCAAATACTAAATTATTTTTTTGCGCATTTTGATTTATTACTTTAATCAAGAAGTTGCACTGATCAATAAATGAATGACCATGAAATTACTTTTATCCAATAATTGCTTTGATCAAGGAGTTAAACTGATTAAGCAATGAATTATTCTGAAATAACTTTTATCCAAACATTAAATAAAGTAATGGATGATTATTAAATTTTTTTATCCAACAATTATTTTGATCAAGGAGCTAAATTGCTTAAGAAATGAATGATCTTGACATTACTTTTATCCATGAATTACTTTCACCAACGAGTAAAATTGATCAATCAATGGATTATCCAGAACTTATTTTTATCCAAAAATTACTTTGATAAAGGAGTCAAAGGGGGGATCAGACGATGGATGATTCAGAAATTACTTTTTTCCAAGAATTACTTTGATCAAGAAAGTAAATTATTCAAGCAATGGATGTTCATGAAATTAATTTTCAGTAAGAATTTCATTGATCAACGAGTTAAATTGATCAAGCAATAGATGATCCAGAAATTACTTTTATTCATGAATTATTACGGTCGAGCAGTTAAATTACTTTAGTAAGGGATGATCTTGAAAAATTAGGCATAAAAGTAATTTTATCTAAGAATTAATTTTATCAACGAGTTAAAAGTATGACTCAATGATATTATCTTGAAATTATTTTTTTCCAAGCATTTTGATAAAAGAGTTAAATTAATCAAGCAATAGGTTGATCTTGATATTACTTTTATTCATGAATTATTTTGATCAATCACTTAAATTGATCAAGCATTAGTTACTTCGCTCCGAAATTTACTTTGATCAAGACTTTATGGTTGGATTGAGTTAGGAATAATTAAAAACTTATTTTAAAACTAGTAGTTGGGGGAATGCAATAAATGTATTCTGTTTAAAGCTGGTTATTAAATGAAATAATGAACTATTCGGCATGAATTATTTAACATTTTATTGTAACTCTTATAAATGTATAAAATGAAATCGAAGTAGAAAGCAATAACACAGCAAAACATGAAAGTCATTTCTTCAGTTAAACTTGTTTTTCAGTTTTGTATTTTTTACTAAATATGAGATAATAAAAATCATTGTTTTGAAAACTAGAATTTACGGTAAACCATCATCATATTAAAGGAAAAAATACCAAATGAATTGTTTAAATACCGTCATTAACAAAAATTAAGTTTTTTTTACAAGAATTAATATTATTATACAGTGCGATAATTTTACAAAAATTGTTTTTCTCCGAGAATGAGATTTTTTATAGTTTTAAAGTTTATTCAACAATGATATAATTTGATTGTAAATATAATGTTAATTTTTTTGTTGAAACCTTATTAAAACATATATAAAAATAATAGTTATACAATAAAACTTTGATTCAATTTTTTTAAAACTTTTTTTTAGTAAGAAATAAGAAAGATTTTCGAAATCAACCATGTTTTACATTTAAAAGAATATGTTTTTATAAGAATTTTCAAAACTTTATTTTCAACTCAAATTATCAAATACATAAATAAAATTTTTCTGAGTTAAGTTCACATTTACTTAAAAAATAGAATGAAATAAGACGTGTTGTTGGAAAAATCAGTGTTTAGATTTACAGAAAAAACAAATATAAAGCTTGTAATTTATTTAATTGAATCTTCTGCATTAAAACTAGTTCTCACATTTGAAGAATTAAACTTAAAGAACTTTTTACGTTGCTCGCAAATTATGAACTTGATTTTTAAATTTGAATATTTGAACATTTGCAGGGACATTTACTTATTTCTATTCAATAATAAATATTTTTCTTTATAAAATATATTCGTTGTATTAGTAAAATTTTTACTACATATTTTTTTATGACTTACAGATACTGAGACGGTAATTGAATGTTTGAGTAAAATGACTTTCCTTTGAATAACTATAAGTTTAAAACAATTAATTAATGAAAATTTTCAAGTTTTTTTTTAGAAAAATACTACATTTTGCATTAATTGTAATAATAAAAATAAGTGAAAGTAATGAAAATAAATAAAGTATTGAAAAACATATAAAAGCAATAAAAGTAAATAAAAGTAGTAAAAGCAAGTAAAGCTAAAAAATAAATAAATAAAAGGGATAAAAAGAATAAAAAGAAGAAAAAAAAACTAAACTTCTTTAGACATTATTTTATTTTATTGTTTATTTATTGTCTCAAAAATATAGAAACTACATTGCTAATTTATTTTCAATACAATGAACAATACATTAGCATACTCTCGTTGCCAAATTTAAAATAGAAGTGAAACTTAAAATAAAATACTCACGTGAAATTTAAAATAGGACTTTTTCATGACAGAATATTTTATAATGTTAAGGTCTTGAAATTTTTATTAAAGTGTTTGACTGTTTTTTGGACCCTTCAAGTAAAACTAGCTCTTTTGAAATAAATATTTTCCAATTTAAATTTGTTTTTCAAAATGTTTTGCTTACACATACTCAAAACTCATGAGAAAATGAACAATGCTTTTATATTTATTAAACAATATATCAAAAACAAAATGCAACAAGACAAAATCTTTTAACATTAAGTTCGAATTAAAACTATTTGTAATTATGTTTTGCATTATCAGAGAATTACATTCAACAAAATCGTGTTTCATCGAAAGCAATCGAGAGTCATTTTATCCGATTAAATTAAGTTTCTGATTAAATTGCTGATAGTTTAAAAGCCTCAGAAATTTGCATCATACATAATCTTGAAAAGTTCATTTTGATTTTTTTTCGGTGTACTTATTTTACGAGTAAAATTTCGCACTGTAATAATAATAGTTTTTATTACCACACTATTAGTAAAAAATGCAAAACAGAAAATTAAATTTGACCAAATAAATAGTTTTTATGTCCGGCTCTATGGTATAATCAAATTACCAACTTTTACCACTTTTATAAAATTTTATCACATAATATAAAACCATATCGTATTGTTAAGTTTACCTAAATCATTAAGAAAGCATTTCGGCAAAAATTACCTGGCTTTTTTGGTGAACACGGTAACACCGTAAATTTTACTACATTCTAGTAGTTTTGACCGTTTATTCGTAGTGCAGTAATATCAATTTGAGTTGAAATTAGATACCGGAAAAAATAATGCGAATTGAGAAAACGCTGTTCATTTTTTTTATTTAGAAATATATATTACTGATCATATTTATTGTTAGCGTATTCAAAATATAAAAAAAAAAACTTTACAAACATACATGTAAATAAATGTAACTTTTTATTTTATTATTTTTAATTTTATAAGGAAACGTTTTTGTTAGACTTTAAAATTGTAACGAAACAACATTTAAATTATAATTCAGAAAAAAAACCGAATGTGGTATGGATTTGTGTGTAGGAATAAATAAAATAATTCAAGAATATGTTAACTAGAATAATAGGCTACACTGAAAAAGAATGTAGTGCTTAGCACCGAAATTGAGTAAAATAATGAAACAACACAGATTGTTCCTTGATATTTCCTGTAGTAAAATCTGTTAACTCATACGCTTGAGAACTTTGTACTTAAAAAAATAAATAAATAAAAACTAATACAATTCCTTTTGGCTTTAAATCCATGTCAGTTTGCTGAAAGGAATTAAAACTCTTTGATTTTAAGAAGAAAATACCTAATATAATTCCAAAATACAAACTAGATATACTTTTCTTCGTTTTCTTTTTCTTTTTTTTTAATTTTATTTATTTTCATGCACATGACATCAACAAGAGACAAGACATCAAAAGTCGTTTTTCACTTTGACGTATTAGCTGACGCATTTTTCTTAATTTTATGAACGAATATATTATTGACCACAATATTGTGAATTATATATCTGAGTTAATTTCATTCAAATCGATGCTTTTGAATTTGTATTATTTATTTATATATTTTCTTTGACAACTTGTGGTACAAAACTCACATTAATATTTAAGCCAAATTATACATTTCATATTTGTACCTTTTCGCTTTAAAATTATTATACTCTGAAGAGCATCGGAAACTTTTCAATATTATATTCCACCCCCAAATACAAAATTACTCTACCTTTCCTTTTTGTAACCAATTTTCCCTCCTTGTCGTTTCTGTCTTTTGATTTATTGTCATCTACAAGACATCAAAAAGTCGTTTTTCACTGTGACGTATTAATCCAGTTCAAATCGGAAAGGGGGCTTTGTCATTACTGTTTGTTCCTGACTACTCACTGCACTAAACCCATTTCTTTTCCCAATCCTTTTTTTTTTTTTTTTTTCATTCTACTAACCCTCCATTTTGGTAATCATAAGTCTCTGAATTCTACTCTTATTGTAACTTTTATTCTTAGTTTAAGAACGAAAATTACATTTTTTTTATATCGTTTATCGATTAAAAGAACAAAAAGGGATAAAATAATGTTCTTTACAAATTTTTGGACGACTATTTTTTCTGACCCGTGTCTTCAAATGACTCTACAAATGAAGGGATTCTGTAAATTATTGTTATTAAAAAACCCCGTATCCGCCTCCAAAAATAATAAAAAAATAAATGCTTTGTATTTGGAAATAAATGGGGATAAATATTTTTTGGTGAGAGTGTGTATTTAGGTTGTGTAAAGTACTACGACAAAAGCTTTTTAGTACATTATTAGAGTTGGATTGCATGGAAGATATTATAATAAAGCAGTTTATTTTGCATAATTTTTAAAATCTATATTGTACAAAGATAGAAAATTTTTAAAGTGGAATTTTTTAATTTAGGTACTAAAATCAAATATAATGGTTTCTGAATGATGAAATGTGAATTTTACTTAACTAAAATGTTTCTTGTTTTTCTCGTTCTGTTTTTATTTTTTTTTTTTCTCTCTTGGCTATTGTGGTTTTTCAAGTTTGGTTTTTTACCTTTATTTTCCCATTTTTCATTGGCTAGTTCACATTTTATATTTCAAATCCCTTTTGTTTCCTCTTATTCATGTCTGACAAGTCTTGAAATTGAGCGCCTGTATTTGATCGCTTCAAACATGTGAGTGTATTTCCATTTGTATATTTTTGAAGCGAATGAAGTTTTTATCAAAATTAAGGTGGTCATTCACTAAAGAATAACAAATGCAAATGACACTTTTTAATAATGAGTAATTAATTACTTAAATAAATAATATTATTTTGCTACTGAAAATGTTTTTAAGCATCATCATTTGCCTAGGTTTACATTTATCATATTAATTTTATTGTCTTGTTTTGCTTTTGTGTTATGTAAACTTTCTTACAGCGCGTATAGCTTACTTAATTTATGCTATCTGTAATACGTAATTACTCATATTAGTGAGATCATATTAGTGATTAAATTGATTATTTTGAGTAGAAATATATATATTTTTTGATTTTAAAGGCATTAATCAGCATACATCAAATCAATACCAAGCCTTCAATATACATGTTTAAGTTATTTGCATATCGACATGCTACAACATCTGCCACTGTTATTTCTGACTTATAAAACATATTCTTTTTAATTATATTTTGTGTAGAAAGATTAATAGATTAATCCAATTCCTGTGTTTTAGCATTTTTTTTCTTATCATTGTTAAGCTGCATTAAAATTCTTTATTTTTATTTCCTGAAGGAAAATCACATTTACACGCATAACATTTACATTTTTATGGATGCTACTCTTTTCGCTGTTAAAATCCAAAAATACTCTTATTCTTAATATCTATAAGAAAATTTTTACCTACGTGTAAAAATTATAAAATTTGTTCATTTTATACTCATCACTGATAACTCTTACTGGTAAACTGTATTAAAACTTACCATTCTTAATTTTTTTAGGAAGATCACACCGACACATGTAAAATTAGCGTTCTTTGTAGTTCATTCTATCATTCTTTGTACACTTTTAAACTATATTGAAACTGCTTTTTTATGTTTTATCCATAAAAAGATCCCACTCGAAACCATAACATCTACGTATTTTGTAGCTATGTTATTATTGATAGGTTAACTGGTTAAACATTATTAAAACTTTCATATTTTTCATAACAAAAGTACTAAAATAAGCTTTCTCTTGTCTCAATATTTTGAACCATTTTAACATTTAAAACATGAGAAATAATTAAACTTATATTTCAGTAATTCTGTTGAAAAATGCAATTTTTTTAAAAACATTAGTAATTTCAAATTTTAATGATTTCGATGAGATATTATTTTGATATGATTATCTTTTACTTCAGTAATTTCAGAAAATCTGTATTTAATGAATGAGAAACTTTGCAAATATTGTAAAGGTACTTTAGCTTCGTTCGAGAAATTTGAAATGAAAAAAAAAGTAAAGAAAGCAATAAATCAAGATTGCATTATTATCAGTCGACTATTATAGCATTTTTTACATTAATTTTTATAAACAAAGGTTTCTCAAAACAAGAACAGTTGCTCTATATTATAATCATAAATTGACACTTGAAAAATCCCCGCCTTTTTATTTTGAATATTGGTTTTTAATCGGATTAAGTAGCTTTCAATATTAGAGGTATTATTGTATTATTGCAAATCAACGTTATTAATTAATTCGAAGAAATGTTTTCTCTCAAAAACCCTGTTTCTCAATATATTACACCATAATAAACAATTAACATAGTATCTAAGCTTAACTTTATTATTTTGTATTGAAAAAATCATATTTGCGGCAATTTCATTCTGCAGAGTTCCAATAAAAAAAAAAGTCATAAGGACATTCTTTTTTAATTATTTACAGCTTTTGTTTACGAATAACATTCTTATAAGAAAGAAAAGTTCTTTTATAAGAATCAAGTTTGATTTCTTGAAAAATTAAGTAGAATTTAATTATGAAATTTAAAACGAATACATATTATTATTATTAAATCAGTTTAGCATAGCAATGTATCTTTGTTATCAGTAATATTCTAATAAAAAAATCAAAGTTCTTTTTAAAAAAAAAAAAATATTTTTCCATTCAGCTTTGTTGAACAACTTATTTTAGCACAAAGTGCTTACTTTACTTTTTTTAAGTGTTTACTTTTCGTTAATATTTAAACAGCAGTTATCGTGCTTTCTTAAAATAACTTGCTTTAGTTAAAATAGTTTTTAAAGATTTTATAGTATTGGTTTTTATAGGTCCTTAGAGTTCTTAATGAAAGTATGCATTTTATTCCATTAAAAATACTTCCAAATGCGAACGGGTATTGCAATTTTTCTTTTAGGATCTCTTCTGCAACGACATGAATTCTCATATTTTTTGTCATCCAAAACATTTAATTCAATTACAGCCATGAGAAAACTTTTCTTTTTGTTTGAAAACACATTCTTCTGGTAATTGAAAAGGAGTAAAATATTTTTTTTTAAAACAAAATAAAGATGGAGGAAAAAAAAGAAATTTTTCAATCTCATAAAGTTTGAAAATCGCACTTCATACCTTTTCACGATTTCAAAAAGCGCTTTGAGGGCTTAGAAGGTTTTTGAAGGTTTAGAAAAAGAGGACTGTTTTTGCGTGATCGCCGTTAACAAGATTTCTCTTTCCGTGGTTAAATTTCATCGTAACTTCTGGGAAAATATGCGAATTGCACGGAAGAAATGAATCAAAACTTGGGAAATTTTTTTAAAGAATCAAGATTTGGTAACTAAGAGAAACATGGAAAGGAGAAAATGAATGAAAAAATACAACATTAAAGTGAAAGAGAAATTCTTTTTTTTTTTTTTTTGAAAGAAGAAGTCATTTGGTTTTGGCTGTTCGTATCTTTCTATTTTAACTGCGAATTCATTTTGTGTGAAATCTGCCGTCTGCATGGCAAAAAACCATTAATGACGCATAAGGATATTTCTCCTTTCTTTGCATAGGAATAAACCTTTGCGACTTGGCTAATATTGTCACGTATTGTTTACTGAGTTTTGTTCCTTAAATTTTAAAAATGTCAATGGTTATGCAGCATATTGGTTTACAATATGGTTGAAAATTGCTTCAACTTAAATATGGTACTAAGTTGAACCATATGATAGTAATGGATTACATAATATCATGATTCAACTTGAAGGGAAGCATTATTCAATTCAGATTAATATTAGGTTCAGTTATTTAAAATCATAAAAAAAAATCATAGTACAAGTTATTATCTCTCTTTTGGTTCTATCAAAAACAACAGTTTCGGAAATTGCCTTATAAATCGCTTAGAAAAAAGTAAACAACTCGTTTATTTTTTAGTTTTTTATTAATTCAAAATTGAATTTTATATAAAATCATCAATTATCAAATCACTCCCTCTTGTGAAATAAGAAGGAGTGATCTGTTAGAACTTATTTACTATTCTTGTTTTTCATACTGCTTTAAGGGGACACTGGATTTTCAGAATGAGAAAATCCTTCAAAAACCAATGATTTGGTTTTTGAGATGTTAAAAAAAATTACACTTTTCTTACTCATGAGAGAAATTAGAGTTTTTCTTACCGAATTATAAGATTATGAATTTGGAAAGGTCCAATAGTAGTTCTTTTCGACGAAGTTGCTTTTTCTCGTAATTGAATATTTCCATGTCCTTACAACTTAAAATGTTCCTTAAGCAGCAGTTTTTGTCTTATAGTTATTAAACAAATTTCAGATGCTCTTCGATGTGTTTTGTTTTATTATAAATGCATCTGATTAACTCAATATCTTTATTTAATTTTTGAATAATTGATCAAATATAATCAAAGCATGTTTTTCTTTTTGGTGGCAAAATAAAAGTTTAATGCCTTGTTAAGCTATATTTTTACAAGGTTACCATAACCACTTAAACTTATTTAAATACCCATGAATAATGTATTTCGGTCAACATGCATTGAAAAAAAATAAAATTTGTTCGGAAGGAACTTTTTAATTATCAACAGTTGAAAACCATACTTTTAGCTGAAACTTCGAAGCTAATTATTATTTTTTAAAAAGTTTTGTACACAGACTTCTATTAATGCTACCAATATTCTTTAAAATTTGAAAATGATCGAATAAAATTTGCACTTTTTTGTTTGGAACGCCTTGTGTCCCTTTAAATGCATAATTTACATAATTTATGAGAACACTATAAAAACTGTGGTGTAATATATATTCGAACTTGATACTCAACAACCCTAAAAATTGTGTAAAATAATCCTTTTTTTAACACCAAATCTAGATTTAAAGGGTATATGAAAGCTTTTAATACCAAAAATACAAAAAGTAATAAAAGTAGTAAAAGTTTCAAAAAAAAAAATAAATACAAACCCTAAAATCACTCGCCTTTACACCATATGTAAAATGTTTTCGCTTTTGAAGACTTCAACGTTGGCGCGTTTTGGTTTAGTCTGCAATTTAACAGAAACCAAATTTCGCCAACTAAAGTAATTGTCCAGAAATTAAAGTTCGTCGCTAAAAATGTGTATGTAAGCTTTTAATTGTGTAGTAAGGATATTTATACTTGAATTTTCAAGTCCCTCTAAACTGTGTTAAATAATTTCATAATGTATAATTTCTATCTGCTTCTACTCTGTTAAGCCTAGTTTGACTTTGACTTAATAGTCTTCCTGCTACGCGTACATTTGATTTACAAACTCAATTTACTTTAAGCATTAGTATATGTTTGCAAGCTAAATTACTAATTCTAACTTATATTGTCTCCTAAAAATAACTTTGCTGATTCTTATGTGTCTCATATCTTACTGTAATTATAAATTATGGTGCTGCTAAATAAAAGACATGGTAGTTTTGACTACTTCTTTACATCAAATGTAGTAATAGAACATTCCATGTGTTTTTCAGCATCTGGAAGTATCCTTGGGTTTTGATGTAGCGGTACACTTACACATGTTTATAGTTAATCAGGTTAAAAGCAAATATTAACAATATGAGCCAATTGACTTTTAAATGAACATTTAGTTGGAAGAAAAATGATTTTTCAACCCTGTTTACTTTAAACTGAAACTTTATGAGAAAATTTAAAATACACAATTCATTTAATTATTTAAATGTATCTAAAATCTAAACGGTAAAATATTTTGGTGTATAGTTGCCACCATTTTCGGTTTTGAATTAAAATAAATACATTTTAACACTCTGTGCAAAAAATTACAAAAAATCAACAAAATGAAATAATTCTGAAAAGAGTAATGCGAATATATTGCTAAAAATGTGCTTTTTTTTAACGAAATGATATTGTAATGAAGCCATTAATTTGATTCTAATGCGCATGAAAATATGTGTTGTCAGTAAACAAATAAAAAAGAATAAATAAAACTATAACAGCGATAAAGTAGATAAAAAAATGTCACTATATACATACACTGTAAAAAATTTTGGTTTGTCTCAACATCAGAAATGAGGGCAACTATGCGCCAAAATTTTTTACAGTGTAACTAATTATACTCTAAAATATAAATATGCGCGTTTTCCAAAAATTTTTTAATATATAATTTAGGAGACATTTGCATGGTGAGAACAAAAATTTCCAAAGTTTTGTGTCTTTTAAATAAAAACTTAATCAAAAGAAAAATTATCCTTTAATCTTGTTTATTTAAACAGAAACTTTAATGTAAATGTTTAAAATTCTGAATTTAATTAGATGTAGTTAATTAATTAACTAAACCAATTAACTGTGTCTAATATATAACTAGCTCAAATCATAAATATAAATGCACGTTTCACAGAATTCCGAAATATATAATTTGTGCGAATTTTATTTGGTAAAGATAAATCTAAATGTTGGAAATTTTCTGAATTTTAAATAAGCACTTATTTGAAAGAAAAATTTTTGTTTAACCTTGTTTACTTTAAACAAAAGCTTTTACGTAAAAGTTTAATAAGTACGCAAAAGTTTAATTAATACTTAAATAGGAAGCATTTAACTATTATAAGGTATTAAAACATGATTTTTTTATGCTTTATCTTAAAGTGCTTTTAAAAAATCAATTATCCAATTAAGTAAGTTCCTTGTCATAATTAGAGTTAAATTGAAAGCGGGTTACATCTTAATTTAAAAATATACTTAATATTTATTTTTAAGTAAGTATATTATATTACATTGCTCTTTACTTAAAATACATTGCCCTATATCCTATTCAGATATTGTTTCATAGCCATAGTGAATTTTTAATTAATGCATTCCTTCTCGGTTGCAGCAAAAAAAAAGTTTTTATAAATTTTGAATGCCTCAATATTTCAATTCTTTTTTTCTTTACATTCTTAAGAATGTTGAAAAAACCTTTTTAATTTTCTAAATTAACTTTTATGTATTTTTTTTACGGATTTAATAACAATCAGAATATTCATTATAACAAATCAGGACAAATTTTAACTAGCATTTTATTTTTACTATATTAGATTGAACTTTATTTCAAATTAAAATTAACAATTTGACGAGTTTTAATACAAATAAAATTTAAATAATTTTATTAATTAAATCTTTTATTTAGATTCCCTTTCCAGTTTCAGATCCTGTTTCCCATTTTTTTTTTTTTTTTTTAATTTTATATTACATCAAAAAGAAAATTTTCAATTTATAATATAAATTATAGAGATTTTATTTTTTTTTAAATTATAGTTACCCTACATTTTTGCTATATCAAAACTTTTAAAAGAATTTCCAGCCATACCTTAATATTTTCTACATCGAGCTTCTTTTATTGCTAGTGTAAATGGCTCACAAGCAACAAGCAAAGAGAAATAGTGAAAATCTTAGAACAGGAATTTTTTTTTTTTTTTTTTTTTTTTTTTTTTTTTTGTAAGAAGAAATTAACTTGTATCTATGGCCGAACTACAGATGTCGATTTGATTTTTTTGTTAAGTTTTAAGTCAAGTGCTTATATGCCTTACTTACATATGTTCTACATACAGCTTTTCGATATTAAAGGCCAAGCCAGATACATTAGCCAAATACAACATTTTCTATGTAGAATTATAACATCATTAATGAATAACATTTATAAAGGTAACACTTTTGGGTACTTTTTTGGTTAGCCAAGCGCAAGTGAAAAATCGTCAAAAAAATGTGGACCTGCGTCAACTTTTATTTTTTTAAACACATATAAAAATTATTTTTAAAAATAATAGAAACTAATATAAAATAAAAATTTTAAAAAAAGTAATTCTGTGAGCTCAGCTAATCTTAATGTACCAACATTTTAAATAGAAAAAAGAATGCAGCACAAGGTTAACGCTGAAAGAATCATGCCTTAAAAATTTAAAAACAGTACTTTAAAATATCTTAATTTTCTTTAAAAAGTAATAAATTTTATAGTTTTAATAATATAATATCAACTTTTATATAAATTTTTCTGAATTTCATGCTACAGTATATCTCGATTCATTTTTCGTAATGTTCCGCCAAGATGTCTCTCATTTATCCGTTCTTTTTATTTTAGGAAAAAGAGATCGTTCCTTTGTTTGAAAAAAAATTTTGAAAATTAACTCGTTTCGTTATTCTACCAAAACAATGCAGGGGGGGGGGGCAACATGCCCCTCCCCACTGCGAAAGCGTGCCGAGATTGTAGCGATAAATTAACCGCTATGACGTTCCTTTGCCATACAAAACTCTAAAAAGACTCCTTTTGAATACTTTTGCCCTGCTACACAAACTAGGTTTTGGTAACGAATTTTCATCAAAAGCGTAGGATCTCTAAAAGCTCTTCCTTTAAAAAAGAATCATAAATTTATGCCAACGCTGTTAATCCGGCGATCTTACACAATGGATGTTGGCGACGCGAAAATAGCGGAAAGGAAAACTAATTTTTAAAGTCGAAAGATGGGGTTTAATTTGCTGTTGTATGTATCTTTACCACATCCGGTTGGTGGCGGAGGAGAGATGCAACGCGTGATTTACTCGCTGTTGAACAGTATTTAAAAGGAAGTTTTCGGAAGCGGTAGTCTTTCCTCACAATAGATTCTGTTCCGGTAACCATAGAAACTGGTAGTTAAATACAACCTTTGGTGAAAGTCATTTTGGAATAAAGTCAAATTGCTTTACGATCAAGAAATTCTTCACTGAAAAGCAAATATTACAACCATTGTTTTTTTTTAAAGTGTTATAAGAATTTTGAACGAAATAAAATATTCAAGGAGTTCTGCCGCATCGAAATCTGTCAGCTATAGTTCTTAGTAATCAAAGAGATATTTGACTTTTGTTAAGAAAAATATTTCTTTTCTTTTTCATTGGATAGATATTTAACTAAACCTGTATTTCTTTATAACTTCTGAAAGTTAATAAAACTTACGAAAATATTTTATATTGTTGAGCTAAAAAGTGTAAAAAGAACCATTAAAAAAACTTAAAAATTATTCATGAATAATTGTCACGGCCTCAAGTACAAACTTGGGGCAATTACAGAAAAAGGTGCAAAAAGAAAGTTTCATCTCTGGTAACCATAACAACGGCATAGAAAATTCTCTTTAGATATAATACACACATTGATCACGCACACAATTATATTTATATATATATATATATATATATATATATATATATATATATATATATATATATATATATATATATATATATATATATATATATATATATATATATATATATATATATATATATATATATATATATATATATATATATATATTATATATATATATATATATATATATATATATATATAAGAGGCTAAATAATTGGAGGTTATGTAGAAACACCTAACCTCTAATTCTATGAATAAAATCACAGTGGGTCAAAGATTTCTTATATTTTCCATATTTGCTAAAGTTTACAATTTTAAACTAATAGGGATGACTAAAGTGGCGTTACTCACTTACCTGGAGCTGAAAATTCATAATTGATCAATCAGTTGCAGATGTGACCAATTGGAATAAGTTTATATTGGAAGAGGTATATGAATTCTCCAATGCGAATGGAACAAATGGAAATTGATTAAATGATAGTGGAACTCTGATCTAGTCCAGCTTCTGACTTAGGCATCTCTATAGATGCTTTTTGTTTTGTTTTTATATTTAATGTGAGCATGTATATTGTGCATTTATGTAACTTATTGAGTAGTAAAAGCAACAAAAATTTTATTGCATTAAAATTGCTCTGCTTTTGAGTCCGGTTACTATCTTTGAGTTTACTAAACTAATAAAGACAATATATTTAGTTCTTATATTTTGCCATAAAAAAGCGTTTATTATTATTATTACCAATATCATTATTATTATTTTAAGAACGTCAGTTAGCTGATTACACTGGGAAACAAATGTTTCGTTCTATATATGCAAGTACTTGATCTTGAGACGCGGTGACTCAGAGGGATAAAGCGCTTGACTTCGAGGGCATTAACTTAGGTTCGAATCCCAGAGATGGCTTGTCGATACGAATTCCACACCCAAACAGCAACGATACAGTGCTGACTTAAAATAGCGTCAGTGGGTTACAGTCTCCTTGCCGTGAGGTTAACAGTGGAAGGTTTTCGTGGTTTCCCACTCGATGCAACGCAAATGTGAGTTAGCTCCCTCAAAAAGTTCTTGACACTCGTGTCAGGAGTTCTCCTGTCTTCTGGATTGGGTTCAAAATTAAAAGACTACGAAATTGAACATTTCTCTTCGTAAATTCAAAAATTAGGTAGGTTTTTCAACGTCAGTTATAATAAAAAATAAAATAAGTACTTGATCTTACCTGATTTGGGTGTGTTAATTTCAAATCTGATATCAGTTTTGCTCAGAAAGCTACAGTTTTCAAAAGAATATTTTTAGTTTAGTTTATATTTTTAGTTTAGTTAATATACAAATTTATAAAAAACGCGTTGAATTATAAACGTACATCTACACTCTTTGGTTCTCTTGAAAATAGCAGTTTTAAAGGCAAAAAAAATTGATATACGTATCTCATCATAAAGTGAAATGAGTTATCATCATTTCCATACCCCAATCTGTGTAACAGAGAAGTGGGGGAAATAAATATTCACTCTAATGAATTGGAAAAAATCTTAATTAGGAATATGTTTTTAATTGCATAAAAGTTGTAGCTTGTTGAGAGAAAAAAATTGCAGATTTGAAACCAGTAACTTGAAAATATCTAAGATCTATTCAAAAATTTTATGCAACAGAAAAAAAAAATCCTCCAGTTTTATCTATGTACCTTATAAGAGATTTAGATAAAAAGAGATTTAGTTTTATTATTCATAGTTGTCACATTACCACTATTGCTAGTAAAGTAATATTGAAGTAATAAATCATATATCTTGTTCCCATACCTGAAGACCCCAAGTATACTGAGTATCTATGTATCTAATTGGAATAGAACAACAAGCACTTAATTGTGTCAACTAAAACTTTTACATTTAATTTAACATTATTATGCTAAGAACAATATTTAGTTCTATATAGTGTCTTAAAAATTAGTGTTTATAACCATTTTTATTATTATTATTTAAAAACATCGATTGGATTGATCATCTGCTTACCTTATTGAATAATACGTAATGCAGAATAACTTTATAATTCATAGTTGTTAGATTACCTCGATTGCTATCTTTAGCAATATGAAACTTAATAAATGATGTATCCTGCGCCACCTAAAGTGTATACCCAAAGTGTGCAAGTATACTGAGCATTTATGTTGTTTATTGGTTAGTAAAACAAAAAAAAAATATTTAATTGCGTCATCCATAACTTTTAAAATATTTAATTTTTTTTCCAACTTAAACACTAATAAAATAACCGAGGCAGTATTAGTTCACATCTATCGTCATTTTATAAATAATCCGTTTTTTCTAAGAACGCCAGTTGAAAAATAATCGATGTAGCATATTGGAAAGTAACAAAGATTTAATTCCGTCATTTATTGTTGTTACATTTAATTTATTCCTAACTTAAACAATGTCACAACTATTAAATGCAATACCTAATTTTTATATCTGAAAAGTGCAAGTAGACAGATCAGTCATGTACTTTATTGGATATAAATTAGTTTTTTTTAATCAAACAAAATTAAAATGCTTTACTGCAAGTATATTAAATATTATCATTTTATGATTTATCCTAATCATATCTTAATCATAACATTATCATCAATTTCTTATCCTTCCGGGGGGAAAAACGAATTTCGAGAGAAATCCAGTTTATACAGTTTTCTGCCTTAAGGAATATATAAAACCAAATTTTATGCTCTACATAATATTAATTAATTAACATCACAGACAAAGACAAATTAATAATAATACCAACGGTAAAATCCTCTCCACCCATTCAATGGGATCCCTAACTACAAGATAATTTCTCATAACGATATCAAGGTACATAAAACAGATGAACAAATGTTTATTTATATCCCAAATCTAATTTTGTAAGTAATATAACATTCTCATCCCAAGGACAAACAATAGTGCTACCCCACCCCCACACTAGTACACTCCACTACTCAGACTCCAGGGTTCTGGCTTCTACAAAGCAAGCTCCAGGATACCAATCTAATTAAATCCTCTTTTATGGTGAATGCATGCTTGAGGGGTGGGGTAAAAAGGGTTTGGGGGAGCAAGAAAGACGTACAGCCATCGAAATTGAAATCCCTTTTTCGGTAGACTAACTGGCAAGACAGTTCAGAATGGAAGATAGAGCGAGATTATCTTCAACCAATAGGCTTTGTATGGAATGTGAGTTGAAGGCATTTGAAAGATTCTGCTCCACCTCTTCGATAGCAGCAATAAAGCTTTTATATTTGGTTGGCAATATAGCTTATGGCACGGATTTTCAATTTTGAAAAAAAAAAGTTTGTCTTTGAAGTATTCCAGACTATTAATTTAGCAATTGATAAAGAATGTGCATTGTCATGTTTCACAAACGTCTCCTTTTTATGCTGAGAGTTTCAATATTGTTTGAGAAATTTTATTGCATGCACATAAGTTTGATTTTTTTTTCTTTTGAATTTTGTTCAACGTAATAAAATGTTAAAGTGATAGATGCAGTTGAAATTTGCTATTTTTGGTCTTTTTTTTTTTTTTTTTACCTTGCTACGATATAAATGTTGCTTTGCGTTTTATTTTATTTTTTAGAAGATTTGTGTTTTATTTTTTATTTCTTGCTACGATATAAATGTTACATTCTGTTTTATTTTATTTCATCTTTATAAAAAAAAAAATTACACAAAGAGAAAAATTGAAATTCTCGTACTGTCGTCTCTGTAATAAAATGTTAAAATTTAGCAATGATAGATGCTATTCATTGTTTTATTTATTGTTATAAAATTTTATGATGTAAAGTTCATTAGTTAAGAAAAAATAGGCAAAGACTTAAATAAACTATTTTTGTCTCACAAATTTACTTTCATTTTGAGTCATAATACTTATTACCTCAAAAAAGTACAAGCCATAATTTTACAAGAAGGTTGCAATTTGTTTAATATTAACAAAAAACTTACTAAATTTTTCTTTTTCTTTTACCACTATTCTAATTGACTTCATTTTATATTGAAAAATACAAAATATAAAAATACATTACACGTTTAGGATTTTTTCTATTGAAAAATAGCAGGAGTACATTATTTGTATTTAGAAACCGAGGGAAGCATCTGAAGTATGCTTAACTATCAATGCAGTTAAATCTATGGATAAGAGACGTATGATATTAAAAAAATCTTTGAAGTACTATTAAGGTATTACTTATTGAAAAAACTTCATTGTCTTCCGAAATATGCAGAGAAAAATGAAATTTGACGTGTTTCAAGCACTCAAAAATAGGTATCCATTTTAAAGACTTGCCAGGTGTGAATGAAAAAAAGCAAGAGTGATTTGAAATATAAACGTAAAGTTAACAACAAAAAGTACGACGAATATTTTCTTTCCAGTCACATCAGCCCATCTTGATGTCCTAGAATCTTGTTTCATTTATACGAATGCTGATTCCTTATTACTTCTCCTTAGTGCATGGAAATGCTTTTTGCCCTATTAGCCACTCTCCGCTACAATGGTTTTTCATGTTGTATTTTCACCTTTATTTTTGTTTTATTCTCGGCTACTGCGGTTTTTCTAGTTTTGGTTTTTGCCTTTATTTTCCTTTTTTTGTAGTCAACTTTATGTTTTATATTTCAAATAACTTTTGTTTCTCATTATTCACTCCTGGCAAGTCTTGAGAATAGGCATATATTTTTGAGTTCTTGAAGCACTTTTTTTTTATTTCCGTAAGCATATTTTGTAAGCCAATGAAATTATTTTAATAAAAACTATCTTACCTCTTCAGTTTCTTAGGATTATTTAATTAATGATAATAAGATGTTTTATGTTATTAAAACATATTCAAAGTGGAGTCGTTGAACTAAGAAGTAATTATTTATCCTTAAGAGAGTAATGATTTATAAAATTTTATTTCTAATTTTACAACAGTAGCTGAAATTTGTAACAACTTAAAATTTTTAATGTAATCGAGAACTAAAAAATAACTATTTTCTTTAGCGTTTTCATTTGAAATAAGACTGTTTTGTCCAAAAAACTATTATTGGGAGCAAGTGAAAAATTGCTAAATTTCAAAAGAAATGAAATAAAAGTAAAATTGCTCTATACTTTTACTTTAATAACCTGTTACGGAAAGTGGAATTACTACCATGTACCATCTTACCAGTTTTTTTTCTGTATTTTTACCAAATTTAATAATTAATTTGTGAAATACGTAAACAAAGCGCATTAAAGAAACAAAAGGTAAAAAAAAAAGAGTTTAAAATATGTAAAAAAAAAAAGAAAATATTTTACTGTAAATGATGGTTAATTCGTTTCTTGATTGTTATCTTAAGCGCCATCTGTCAAGAAACTCTGCAACTAATGTTGGAACTTTGTGAGAAATAGTTACTTGGTTTCTTAAGCAGAAAGCATCAAACTATGTTTCTAAATCTTTCAGCATTTCCTTATTAATTTTGTTTAAAGTCCTGAAGTTTTTAGGTGTAAATATCAAATAATTATTTACTTCTCATATTTTTCTGCATTTTTTGCAATTGTTTTCGTTATTCGTTAAAAAGCCTTTTGAAAAGAAAATTTTTCTGATTTAAGAGCAATATTTAAGATAAATAGTTCATATTTTAGTACTAACTTTTTTATTTGCTCATATTCATTATTACATTGTTTATTAAAATACATTGTTTATTAAAGCACATTTTTGTTCCCTATAAGGTAGTTTAGAATCATCCCAAAAAATTAATACAAAAAAGTAAATTAATTGTGACTATCAATCGTGTAAGTTTTTGTTTTGCATTTTTCTTTTATAATTTTAGAAATATTTAAATAAAACATTTTAACTCTAATTTAACTCTAATGTATTTTACTCTAAGGTATTTTATTATAAAATAAATTAAACAATACTTAAAAAAAAACATAAACAAATACTTATATTTGAAAGGAAATATTTAGTAATTACATTTCTTTAATATATTCATAAGATAAAAAATTTTGGCAGTCATTAGCATCCTAGAAAACTTTCTTGCACATACTACTTTTTATAATATATTCTGTAATCATTCAATAAATAAAGATCATAAGAAATAAGATAAGTTAAAAAAAAAGTAATAAGACAAAAACATTCATTACAGAAATATTTATTTATTTTTATGTAAACAAAACAAATCTACCTTTCCTAGTGCTGTAAAAAATCAAATGTACTCTACATAAGCTTCTTTAGTGAAAAGATCATGAAAAAAAAAAGATTTCTGAAATTCTAATGATGCCTCATCATTTTATTATAGAGATAAAATGAAAGCCGATGTTTTTCAAATATCTCTAATAAGGCTTTCATCTACGCATATTTGCTTACGTCATTATTTCTCCACTGTTGCCAGCTATTGAAACCGAAATATTCAAAAATACTTTTCAGAATCAGATATGCAGTCTAATGAATATCATTATCAATTTTTCCGCTCCATACAAAAGTGGATTTAAATAATTTCTCCCAACTTTTCGGCTCCCTGCGTTCTAAGAGCAATTACAAATATTTCCGATTTTCTCTAATTAATGGCTTAATGATATCGGTTTTTCAATCATTTCTGATGACTGGAAACACTCATTAGTTTTCCCGGATATTTCCTGGAAATGACGATCTGAAAATATCTAAGTCGGAAAATGAGGAGAAAAAAATGAAAATATTCGGGATAAAAAATACGTTTTCTGAATGCATTGCTTTTTTTGTTGTTTCTTACTATACTAAACTTGCGTAAAAATATTATTATTGATTATGATTTGCTTTGAAACGCCGCATTAATTAAATTAATTGATTTGGCTTCTTCAAAAACATATTATTATTATTTTTTTAACTTTTGCAAATGATTATTTTTCTTTGTTTATTTATTCGAAACATCTATACAAAATTCGACAAACCCCAATCTTTTCCAGATATAAAAGACTAAAAAAAAGCTTTCAAAAAAATTCTTCCCTTTAAATTAAAGCAAAGAAAATACGTCATTAGTTTGTTTCATAGATGTGGTTAATGGCTGGAAAATTTAATGGTGTTGTAACAAAATCACAAATAGTTTTGAAAAATTAGTTGATGTCTCACTTTTGATTTAGTTTTTAGAAAATAATTACTGCTTTTACGATTTCTAAATCTTTTCTGGATTTAATTATTTTTTTCGAAATACAGTTAGAAAATTCGAAATCTAATAAAAATCATAAACTGTTAGTTTTTTCACAACTCTTCTTTTTTTTAAAAAATCAAATTTTAGAGCCACAATTTAAAATAAGTGCCTTTTCTGTTTTAGTACAAATTGAATAAAATATGATTAAGATACAATTCTAACAAGTACTATTTGCATTCAATTTTGACACGAAGTTTTTTAACATAAAGTTTTAATTACGTTAATTAATAGAGAGTTTTGAAAGCTGTATTTTCTTTCTTGTTTTCTAAATAACTAAGTAATCGAACATTCTTCATATTTTATGAAATACATTTCCTCAAACAATTCGATGTGTTACAAAATAAATTTTTCAAATGCATATCTCATAAAATACTCTTTGAAAATAAAATAACTTCATCTATATTACATATTCTTAACTACTGCTATTGCATGTAATACTGATTATGTAGTTTCTTGAAATACATATATTTAAAATACACTTTCTGATTACCTCATAAAATGAATTTTTAAATTACATTTGTTGTTTGTCAATATTAAAGTTTAACACAAAATAGAAAAATCTATGTAGCACTACGTTAAAAAACATATATTGAAAAACATATGTTAAAAATCACATATTAAAAACTTATATTAAAAAACGTATAATAAAAAAACATTTTTAAAAAATCAGATATTAAAAAAATATATTAAATAACATATATTAAAAACATATATAAAAAAATATGAGATAATTCTTTTGTTCGTTTTTGTTTTGTATAGAAAATTATGCTTTATTTTTTACCAAAAATAAGCATGTACTGCAATACAAAAAAAGGATGTATGGCTAATTAGTTGTATTTGAATTTGTCCTTGTAATGCTAGTGCAAGCATTGTTTTGCTATTTTTCCATGCAAATGAGCATGCTAATATAAAACGCAGTTTGCTGAGGCCTCGCTTACACCGTTGGTAGAGAGCTTGAGGTAGTGGGTTCGATCCATACAGCTGACAAAACAACTGGCTTATATACGCAGCAAATTGCACCTTTAATTCTGCGGTTGTTGAAAGTCATCACATACTTTAGAAGTATGGAGATAGAGGTGGTATCGACTCAGGCATTGTCAACTTCATCTGAGCAGGATATAAGTCATGTGACCTTCTTTCTGTAGACATTAAAAGATTGATCACTTAAAAACAGGATTAGAAGCGTGGCTATGATTAGGTGTTGTGATGCGCGCATTGCTTTCATCATTATTTCCCATATGTTAAGATCTTTTTTTAAAACAATAGTTTGTTGAATAATGTTGGTATAATATTTTCTTGAATTATTAATAGGAATAAGTTGTACGAGGGTTACTCTGAAATTTTTGAAATACGCACAGACGAGAATTTACAAAATAAAAATAACGGTTTAATTTTGAAATACAAAGTATTTTAACACAGCAGACGATTTTTTACTGACTTACTTCAACTTGTTTAGCGTAGAATAAATTTTAAACAGAAGAGAAAATGGAGTTGACGCGAGAACATTTTCGCGCTATGATTTTCTACAATTTTAAAGCAGGATTAAATCCAGAAGAAAGCGTTCAACGGTTGCAATTAGCATTTGGTGATGAATCTCCAGCTCGTGCTACTGTATTCAGATGGTTTAAAGAATTTAGCAGAGGTCGCAATTTTCTTAGGATGAAGAACACTCAGGAAGGCCGCCGTCGGCAGTAATCCCGGATAATGTGTCTGCCATACAAAAAATTTTAAAGGATGATAATCGCTGTACCTATCAAATTATACAGAAGGAACTTAACATTGGATCCGCAGCCATACACAAAATTATTCACGAAGAAATACATACGAAAAAAGTAGTTTGCCGTCGGGTTCCCAATAATCTAACTGAGCACCAAAAAGAGGAGCATGTGAGAATCAGTAAAGAAACTCTTAAATTGCTAAATGATGGTGGCCACCACATCATTTCTAAAATTCTAACGGGTAATGAAACGTAAATACCGTTTTTTGACGTTCCAACGCGTCAAGAAAGCAAAGTATGGGTCTTTGAAGATGATCCCACGCCGACAAAGGTGAAAAGACAAACGCGCACTGGAAAAAGGCATGTATGCCGCTTTCTTCAGAAGTACGGGATTGGTCAAAGCCATCAAGTAAGAAGGACAGAAGACAGTAACAACTAACTGGTATATAAATAAATGTCTTCCAGAAATTCTACGAGAAGTGAATGTTAGGGGACTAATGCATCACTATGACAATGCTACTTCACATACAGCCGGATTGTCAGTTGAGTTTCTTAAACAAAAACAAATTAAAGTGATAGAATTCACCTGATCTTGCCATGTGTGACTTTCGGTTATTCTTTAATTTAAAAAAGAACTTACGTGGACGTAGTTTCATTCAGAAGAAGAGATTGATGTGGCTAGAAATGCATTTTTTTCATCTATTCCAAGAAATTAATGGCTTGAAGCATTTAATCTGTTGTAAATTTGACTACAAAAGTGCATTGTTGCTGGAGGTCTCCTCCAGCATCAATGCACTGCTTTGAACACACCTAAAATTTTGTAAGTGTAACTTTAAAAACCTAGTTATATCCCAAAAATTTCAGAGTGACCCTCGTATTATAGGTACTCTGATGGAGATGGAGTTGTTAGATTGTGAATGTGAGTTGTTAGCGCAAAGAATAAAAATTTAAGGGACAATTTAATTTAAGGGAATTTAAGGGACAATTATAAAGGAAAAATCTGCCCTAAATACCTGTTTTAAAAGAAAGACCAGCTAATGTGAAAAAAGCAAACTTATTCGCTTTTAATGCTAGTTAATATCACATTTTCTAAAGCCTCGTTCTGATTTATCAAGATGGAGGTACCCTGTAAAGAATTCCGGATCCAATTGCAGTAAAAAAAACAAGCACTCAGTGTGCCGGCACCTTTTTACAGCAAAATGCATTTTTACTGGAACATGTTACGGAACAAAAAATTTGAAAAGCCTTTACTTTTACAGTTATAATAACCGTAAAATCACTGTATATGAAAGCATATATTGTAAGTACTATATGAAAATTTAGCTTAAATAAAGTAAACATTTTGAAAATGCGCTAATCATTGGAGCTAATGACAAGACTATCTCAGGGTTAATTTATTTTATAGACAGCATCTAGAACTTTTCGAATTGCTTAAAGAGCTAAATTTAATATTTATTAAAATTATTTATATCGTCGCTTTGAAACTAAACCGTGGTAACTCAAAAAAACAAGTTTTTCAGGAGAGCGATTTCTAACTTTCCGCGCTATTGCTAATCGCGCCAATGCGATAACGATTTATATGCTCTCTAAATTAACTTTATGGAACTATGAAGATAACAGGTTGTTTCTCTAAAAGGGTGACATTTTTTACACAAAATGACCCAAATATCTCATTTTTCGACTTTTTTGAGTTACTACGGTTTAGTTTCAAAGCTACGATATGTGTTTACACACTTTTCTCTACAAATTCCTCATGTTCTCAATACTATAAATTTATCGTCCTTATGATTCTGTTTAGACACTATTAATAAATTTACAAATAATATAAATAATTTATAAATTGATTGGTGGCTTTTATCTAAAATCATAAAATTCAATAACATAATTAATTTGGATTGTCATTAGTTCTCGCTACGTTATGAATGCATAATTTGATATATTGTAAATTTTAGGACATTCATCAGCCAGATACATCAAAAATAGGTCCTAAAACGTTGAAGATGTCCATTACATTCGATATAATATTAATACAAAAATGATGAAAGGCCTTAATATTTAAAATATTCAGTTACAAAGTAAACAATATATCAAAGATATACTTTCTATTATCACAGTATGACCGAGTGTTTGACTTAAGATTCTGAGGACCAGCACAGCAAATGTCATTTCTTGCCTTGTCTGCCGAAGACCACACCCATTTACCCTGTCATCGTTTCTTTCCTCTTTCATCAAAGAGAAAAAAAAACACAATAAAAAAATTCTTTAATAATAAAACGAAAATACAAGCAGAAAAAAAAGGTATACACCTCTCATACTGAAAAAGGAACTATCACTCTCTTCAAAATGGTTGAAGGATCGCGTGCTTACTGGCCCGTTCGTGTCGAAAATGAAGGTTCCAGAAAGGGAGTGGCTATCCGTGTATACAACGCTCAATGATCAACCCGATGCCGGATCTGGAAATAAAAAAATTAAAAAAACTACCGATATCATCAACTGATATTAAAGAATGCTGAGTTATTTTGTTATATTCTTTTCCCACTTTAAATGATTAATACGTGTCAGCATAATGACGGTTTGGAATGAATGAGAATTAACGAATTCTTTTAGTGTATTGTTTGCGCAACTGTCGTGGTGTGAAAATATCACTTTGGTGATACACAAAACAGTTCCATTGTCTTCCATGTGCGTGATCCTGGCAATGAAGGAGGTAAAAGAAAGTCGTAACCTTTTACGAGCCATCGACCAATCGTTATGTAGTTAGCAGAAATAAATTAACATTAAGATAATTAGATGTCTAATCATAGAGGACACTGCTGATGTAATGACTGTGCTGCTCAAATAGAGGGTGTTTCTTAAATGTTGGCTATAGAATAACAATAATAGTTTGAGTTTGGATAGAGCTGACGTAATTCTAAATTGCTATCATTAAGCAATATTACTTCCTTTCTAAAACTGATTTTTTTTTTTAAAGATAAAAATTCAGAAGTTGGGATTTTTTATTCATTTAAGATAGAGCTCTTAAAATCAGTGTTAAAAATTTTAGAATTTCATGCATGCGAAGTGACCTAAATTCGTTTGACTATTTCTAAAAATTCTAAACTGGAAAACTGTTAATATTTAAAAAAAAAAGAAGAATTTCTGCAGCAAATTTATCTGACAGTTCATAATGTTTTTCTCCCGGAATTCAAGGTTCCACTTCGAAATTTGTTTCATAGGTGGCGCTTCCTATGAAGGAATGACATTGGAAATTTACTAATTAGTAAATTTCGAATTCTTTTAAGAATGAAAATTACCTTATATTGTACACCAACGGTGACATTCACATTTTGTAATCGGAGGACAAAGACATTTCCTGTTAAATGGCTAATGTAGCAGCTTTACATTAATCATTAATTATTTTCTCTATAAACTACTTATTCCAATTGATCCCTATGAAAAAATGACATAGATTCAAATCTAGTGAACATGGTGGGCAGTATATTCTTGTATAGCATGGAAAATTTGAAGCAATTACACAGTTGCCAAAACATTTCTTTAAGAAGCTGCATCACACTATAGCTGCACAATGAGTCATTGGCCATGGTCTGGAAAGATGATCCGAATACATGCCATCACAATTTCGATCGCTTGCGGGGGTCCCCACTTCCATGCATCAACGATTTGCGCGTGGAGTCGAGCACTTTACGGCATAACAGTGAAACGAAGACCGATGCCGCGCACCCTCGGCTGATCAAAGTGGTAACCCGCCCACTTACTGACCGCAGGCAGTGATGCTTGACTTTCGTGTTCTACCTGAAACCGTTCTTTACGATCAGTCCACTGTGCGACCATAAGGATATAGGAGGAAAGTGATCTATCTATGTAATTTCAACAACAGGAAAAGTGTATTGAATATTAAATATTAATTGATTTCATGAATCGTGTGCTGAAGATCAAGATCTTAAGTTGTTATTAAGAACTTATGTTGTGACTTAAGTTAGTGCTGAGTTTCTCAACACACCATGCTCATCTTCCTTATGGTGTGACCATTTCCCCCATATTATAAATGTTAATGTCTTTATGTTAATATCTTTATGAAAATACGTTAAAGTATCAGCATGTTTGTATACCATTCCAAAGGTTGAAATAAATGTACTCAGTATCACTTACGTTAGCTTGATAGCTGTATTTATTTTTATTTTGCTATATTTTAAAAAAAAACTGCGAACCATCTAATCTCCAAGTACCATATTTAAAACTATTTGAAGCAAATAACACCTAACGATATATCATTAAAATATGACTGCAATATCTTAAAAAATTAATTATCTCAAAAAATGAGTTTGATTTGTTTAAATATGATATAGCTTAAAAACACTTTGCAATTTATGTTTGAATTTAGTTGCATAAATAAAGAGTATTTTGATTGGACCTTTAATTTTTTTTTTTTTTTTTTTTGCACCCATTTATATAAAAGCACCATTCTTAGAAAAGAGAACAACAGTAAGTTACATAAGAACCAGATAACCATGAAACCAATCCATAATTTTTTAATCGCTAATGTCGTATAAATTTGCCTTTTATTATATAGAGTTTAGGTCTACCTTTAGTGGCATGGAACAAGTCAAGTAAGATAAAATATGATGTGGTTTACTCTTAAATATATCTTAAAGCTGAAGTTTTTAAAGACATTATTTCAGTACACTTTTAAATAAGTTCATTGGAAATGTGGTTGCAAGTAAATGTCTAAATTATAAGTGCCAATGAAGTTTGGAGTTATTGTTTCTAACCACTTGTTTACTTTTTAAAATTTGTTTAGTATAGAATGATAAAGCATGCCCTTTCAACCCAAAGACGTTGTCTTCTCTGGTTTAAATAACTCCGTACTTATTTAAATTCTCGTTTAAACTCGTACTGTGAAAATAGAAATCCGCAATATTCTCGCCACTTAATAATAATACCTAATATATAAAACTATTTTTAAAGTCAATATCAGGATGGATTTTAATTAAGGTTAAAGCTTTTCGTACAAATATTATTAACCTGAAATAGTTACTTCCTTAAATATTTCACGTAAACTACTTACATAAAACTATTTAACAAAATCTAAATTAAACAGTTTAAAAAATATAATCTTCATTTTAGTAATTATTTAATCGATATTCACAGTCATTGGAATAAAAATTAAGCGTATTTTGCAATAAAAGTGTTAATTGATATACTAATCATTACCACTTCAAGTAAGATTATCATTATGAAAATTGCGCATTTAATTTGTTATTATAAAACGAGATTTGTTAGAAAAAGTAAGATCCATTGCATGTAGGTGGAAAAGTAATATTATATTACATATTATAGCAATACTCTTCTACCTTGAACTACCAGCTTTTGTTGCGCTGTTGTTCGGCATTTCTAGATTAATTGTGGGCTTGATATAATTGAAGCTATTCAGAATTCTTTCAAACATAAATACGCTCATTCATACGTTTTCTTAATTCAATAACAATTTAGCCGCTATAACAAATATTCTTTTGACTCGGAATTGCGAAGTTTTAATGAAATGGAATAATGTTGAAATTTTAGGGTGAATGCTGGTCATATTTGAACTTTGAATATTGAATTTGAAGTCATTTATAGACCTGAAACATATAAATTGCTTTCAATATTGAGATAAATCATCAAAAACATTAAGTCAACGATAAATCTTTTAGAAGGACTCATTTTTACGTCAAACTTTTCAGCATTGTTTCCGGATAGGCACGCTATAAGTTTCCGAAATATTCACTAGGTGGCACCACAGTACAAAAAATATCTTATATTGCTATTTTGAGTTTCGTGGTGTTTCTCAGCAAAACAAATTGAAAAATGTGGCTTATCTGTCATATGTCTCACTCCTTTCACATTAGTTCATTTAAAACCCTCTGATGGCGAGTAAAAAGTCGTATTTTAAACTGCAGTCTTCTCCGCATAGCAAGGCCGGTATTTCCATATACTTCAATAGAGAAATAGTGTATAGGGTGAAAACATTCTCCCTATTTTGCCCTTTCGTTAAACCATCAGTATGTTGTAGGACAAATCTTCCTTATTGAGTGTGGTTTCATCAACTACAAAGCTTACAAATTTCCGTACGCTTACAACTTACAAGTTCAATTTGTGTAATACGTCAATTTGAAATGATTCTTTCTGCGTGTAATCATTTAAGGGTCATTTTAATCTACCATTTTAATTAATTAAAAGCGAGGGTTTTGCTTTCAATAAAATTCAATTTTTTTCATTCCTATATTCAGAATTTATTTCCTCAGAGGAAACTGTCTAACTTAACCTATGTTATTGATTGCTAAAAGCTTAAAAGAAATTAGAATATATCCTGTTTCTCCTTCTTAGCGCCCAAATGTACATTTGGGTCGGGGTGTGGTCAATTTGCGTGCAGATAGGATTTTCCTGAACTTTGTAATTTCCCAGACTCGAGCTCTTGCAAATTGGAAAATAATTTCTATCGCACTCCATAATTCATGTGATACGTTTTAAGTACCAGGAGGTTTAGAAAGCGAACACCATAGCTATAAATCGCCTGGATGGATAACAAAGTGCTACCATGAGTGATATGAGCACTGCACGTAGGTTGTGGAATATTTTTAACTTTAAAAAAGAATGAAACACATCAAACTATAATTGCTACTTTTGTTGCTCGTTAAAGAGAATTAAAAAAAATAGCAAAATACAAGTGATTTATTAAGAGTGTTATGGAGAACTGTATTGAAATTTTGCACTACATCTAGAAATTTATAAAGACCTTAGTTAGCATAAGAAAACACTCCAGCTATAAATCGCCTAGACAAAGTTATTGATATGAAGACCGCACGTAGGTGTGGAAAATTATATATATATATATATATATATATATATATATATATATATATATATATATATATATATATATATATATATATATATATATATATAAAGAGAGAGAGATAAACTGATAAATCAGAAACAATGAAGAATGAAAAAGAAATGATATCTACCTCTCTTTACCCTTTATATAATATTTTTTGTTACATTTCCACTTGATTACATTATGTTAATAAATCGGTTTAATTTTTATGGTGCCCATTACCCTGTTATATTGATATATTTCGCTTTGGATACATTAATAAAACATCAGAAAGCACTTTTTTAGGGATAAAATCGTGTGAGTTGATGACGAGATTACATGCTTTCGTCGTTAATTTATCACTTTCTATGATTTCTTTTTAAAATTTTAAGTTTCTAATGATATATATTCTTCTTATATTTAATTTTTTTCCTTTTACTTTTTTGTTTTATTGTATCTGTACGGTATTGCATACGGTGTATGACATAAAAAAATTACCCTTTCAGTCTCAAGACAAATAATGGATTCATGAAGAATATATAATGTCGATATATGGATCTTTTCCGCAAATTTACTGTAGCTTTGGTGTAGCATGAATCCTTATTTACTTTCAAGTTGAGCGATTACGCTATGCTATTAATTTTACGATATGTCAATTTGTACAATATTGTGACTCAGAGTTTCCCTTAAATAAGAAGACTGACTCTAAATAAAATTTTTCCTAATTTAATTTTTCCTTAATCGGACACTTGTCATTTTCTTATTCAAAAATGTATAAATTTTATTTCATTTCGTACAAATTAAGAGATGACTTTTATCTAGATAACATGCGTAGCCAAATTTAAATATAAGAAAAAAGAAAGAAAAATAAGAAATTACGAAAAATGAACTCGTTTTATTTATTTTTAAAACTTTTTCAATCTAAACATTAATGAAAACATCACTGTAAAATATTCTGGATCAAATAATGGTATAATCTACCAGCACTTTAAGTACCTCATCCGTAAATTCCATTGCTCCTTGAAATATTATACAAAACTTTTTACAGTCATATTGATTTATTTAGAGTGATTCAGTGATTTTACAGTAATTATTACTATAAAAACTACGGTAAACCAGATTGTTTTTTCCATACTGTGTTCGGTAAAAATTGAGATTACGGTAATGAGTACCCTGCACCCTTTACCATAATTTGATCCAGAATTTTTTACAGTATTGAAAATATTTTTTCTACTTAATATGGTATACTTTTGTCAATAATATAGTAATTTTGGTATAGTATTTTCAGTTTAGTCTATTTTAGTTCTTATACAAAAATATAATATTCATAAACATATAACAGAGAAAAATTTAATGCATTGTTCGAAGGAATTTTTACACAATCTGAAAATATACCGTAAATAACAACAAAAAAGAAGTGATATTTTTAAAAAAATATCTTTAAAAAATACATTTAATTTAATTTAAAGGTTCTTTAATTCCTTAATTAGACGAAAGAGTTATCTCAGTTTAACGATAACATGAATTAATTTAACGTGTTTATTAAAACACTCTAATTTTCATCAGTTATGAACGAAAGCCTAAATTACAGAAAATATACGACAAATAAGGCTTAAATTTTTTTTAAAATAAATTATCTTTCGTCATGCATTTAATTACACCTTATTACTTTCATTATAATGCAGTTATTTCAAAAAGTTCAAAATGAAATATTTTAAAAGAAATATTTTAAAAGTTTTCAAATTAGCTTTTATGATATACTGAGGAATGTTTTTTGGACTTATAAGAGATTTGGAAGAATTTATTTCACATGATGAAGTTAATTTGGGAAAATTAACTACACAAGGAAATTAACTCAAACGAAAAGATTAATTATTAATTAAGATTAAATAGTGAAAAAATATATTTGGATGTCATGGAATTAAATTAGTTTTCAGGTATTTATATTAAAGTTGTTTTGAAAACTTAATTAAATAATTAAGTCGTTTGCTCAAATTTCTTTTTAAAAATCCCTTTAGAAAAATGTAATTAACTTTGTTTTTTTTATTGTTTAAGCTGTTAATGTAAACGAATTGATTGAAAATTATAATTAGTATTATTGCTTGTGGTATTTTAATACTTGAATAAGTATAATTTTCTTATTTATTATCTGGTAAGCTTAAAATCTTAATAACAAAATCTTCAACATAAACAGTGCATACTTGTACATGTATAATCCACGATGATTTAAAAAGGAACATTATTATGATTTTTTAAACAAGCTTTATTTTTTTTTAAATAAATATTTTCTGCATAAGAAGGAAATATAAGTACAAATAAAGTTATTTTTTATTTAAATTTTGACCTTTTTTTAAGTTCATAGTTTTTTATAAAGTTACTTTAGATACAAAGTAATTCATCACAATACAATACAAAATATGTAATAATGCATAAACTATTTCTCAGCCTTACGTATTTAAGTATTCGTATTTCTTTTAAAATTTTAAAAGAGTTATTACAATGTATGCAATTTTCAAAATATTTAAGGATATATTAAATATTTGTTTGCTTTGGATATTCTACATTCGTTTTTAATGCTTCGAAAATTCTATTACGTAGCATGCAATGTATTTTTTTTTAAAGAAGAACGAAAGTTAAAATCTCTATTCTTAATTTATTCTGGAAGTGTTAATGGATTATATACGCAAATCTAAAAGTACTTTTTTTATTTTCGATCACACAATATTTTAGTGACATTTAATCGAGATTTCGCGTGACGCTCTTTCGTGATTAACTACAGTTACAGTTATCTTTATTTACAACAAGATCATTCTATTTACTACCAGCTCATTTTTTCCCGTTCATGTTTACACAAGTAGCCATGGTTCAACTTTCTGGGAAAACGATATTACTCAGAAAATACTTGAATAAATATTTTATAAGTAAAAAAATAATAGAGATCTAAAACGACATTTCTTTTGCTCAGAGACTATGAAAGAATCTATGAACAGTTACATTTAAAAGCATGGAACTTAATAACTGGTTGATGAACTTAAAAGCATGAAGCTAATAAATGGTAACAAATAATAATAAAAAAAAAACATCGGCAACAACATCATCATAAAACATATGATTTGAAATAAAAGTTTCCATCATGGCTGACAGGCTTATTGAGAAACAACTATAAAGCGAAAGATTTTGGTAAAGTGTTTGGTTAAATTAGCAATTGAATAAAGTTTTATAATAAGTGATAAAATATGGTAAATGTGGAAAAATGTGGTAATTTTACTATGCTACCTTAGAGCATGGCATAAGAACTATTTATCCGGTTATATATACTTTTCAGTTTCATATTTTTTACTAAATATGTAGTAATAATAACTACAAATTTTAAAATCCTGAATTTTCCGTAAATAGTTAACATAAGAGCAGAAAAAATTACTAAATAAAATTTTTAAATGCTTTGTATTTTGGTTTTATTAATTACAATTATATTTGTTGAAAACATTTTGGATTCTAAAGTATACGATTTTGTACATGGCAAAATACAAAATTTGAGTGAATTCGGTTGAATAGTTTCTGAGAAATGGAATTTCAAATAAGTCGTATTTTAAAAATTCGCTTACTCAGGAACTATTCGACTGATTTCACTTTCAATTTTGCTCAATATATTCCTGTCTTAAAATAGAAGTCATAGTGTTTTAAAAGTTTTCGGTGAAAAATGACTATATTTTACTATTACAAGGGACACTTTAAAATTAATTTAAAATTTTTAATTTTGAAACCAATTTTTCTTTGCACCTTAAAATTTTTTCATAAGTCGTTCATTAAGGAAGTATGAGACATACTCTTAATCTGATACACCAATTTTAAAATGAAAATTAGAACATAACAATTGCTGTGACGTCCATTATTGCGTAATTGTACGTATATAATCTATGCAAATTGTTACGTAACCGCATGTGAAGCCATTATAGTCATTACATATTTCCTAGCATTTAAAATTTATTTCCTTTATTCATGAATTTATTTTTTTAATCATGCTTAATCCAGTTATAATTATTTATTTTTTTAATCATGCCTAATCCAGTTATAATCATTTATTTAATTTTATCATATTTTATGTTAAAAAAATATTTTATTCTTTTCTTAATAATCAATGTAACGGCTAACTTTTTATTTCAATATAAATCTATAACTCGTTAATTCAGCGTCTCGAATATCAATAAAAATCGAATATCAATTATTTTTAATGCTATTTTTCTTTAAGCTACTTTATTTCCCAAACAACAAAAATTTTTTGTTTACTGAGTTATATTAAATTTTAACGCCTTTTTTGGTGATTAAGCTGTTGCCAGATTATTTGAAATTTAATATTAATAATGTGAGGCTGGTTTTACTTTTGGTTATTTATCTATCGATAATTCGCCAAATTGTGGATATCTTCCTACGATCCTAAGTTTACGTTAGCAAATATTCATTTACTGGGAATTTGAACTTCTTCACGTTTGGACTCGTGGGGGTAGAAGTTCTAGGGACCTCAACCCAACCGTTGAAAATGACACACAGTTGTCATATAAAAATGGATCTGTGTTAGTCTTCGTAAAGATATGACTTAATATGTTATTTTATTTTCGGTATTTAATTATTTTATTATTCGGTATCTTTTATCATAAAATCCATTATTATGAGAATATATTACGGAACAAAACATCTGATATACCGTGATTTTTGCAGTAATAATAACAGCAAAATCACTGAAACACTCTAATTAAATAAATATTGCTGTAAAATTTACGGTATAATATTTTGTAGTAAAAATGCATTTTTTGGATGACGCACTCAAAGTGCCGTTAATTTATACATTACAGTACTTTTTACAGTGCACTTTAAATAGTAAATAAATATCCTAAAAAAAGGTAAGGAAAAACAAAAATATATCCCATTAGAAAAATTTAGTTAATTAATTAGTTATTATTTAATACATACATGCTAACTCCCGTGACTTCTATGAAAGATATTTTCAAGCCATCTTGAGGTTTTAATATATTCTTCAGGGCTTAAAAAATTTAATTTAAAATCATTTCAATTATTACAACATAAAGACTTTTTTACAAAAAAACATACCCTGTAAATTATGTCTTGTATGCTTAAAAGCCTGACAAAATTTTAAAAAAAAATTGCTGACAACTTTATTGCAGTATTTTTTCCGACTGCCCCTAAAAAAATCTTTAAGAAACAATCGTAAAGTTCGAACTATGATTTAATAAATGACACATCATATTATCTAGTCTATATATTTTTATACAATTTGTTTCACATTTGCTGTTAATTTATTTTACTAAGTGTTAAATAAATTTCTATATCAAGTATTGGCTTAGAAGGGGAGGGGGAGAGTTTACAAAGGGGGAAATATTCTGGTAAAATTACTGTACTCATTAGCAATGACATTTATACAAAAAAACAACATTATAATTCTGTTTAACAAATCCAAAGTGTACGGTTTTTAAACCATTCATTTGGAAATCTCATCCGCTTATGTGGTAACGGTTCATCGGAAATTCTAGCTTTCAAAATTATGGTTCTTATTATCACACATTTAGTAAAAAAGATAAAACTGAAAAGTAAATGTAACCGGGGGAAAATTATAACAGGCTCTAAGATATCATGATGAAATTACAAACCTTTACCACACTTTCTTTTAAAATTTTATCACTGATTATAAAGCCACATTTATTGTTAATTTTATCAAAATGAACACTTCTATAAAAATTACCAAGCTTTTGGTGTTTCTATAGAGCTAGAAACACGGTAAATTTTAGTATTCCCTAGAAGTTTTGGCCATACTTTTTTTTTTCAATGTAAAGATATTTTTGTCTATGTAATAATATTATTTAATAAATCAATGGTGAAAGATAATTAACAACGAATATCAGTATTTATTTGGTCAATTATGATATATGTTTGTCAACCAGATACATTGTGAACTAAATAAATTGTTTGTCATTGTTTTACGAAGCAAAAATATATTCTCATACAACACACTGCGGTAATAGCGGAAAATATCGAATAACCATTAATCATATTCTTATGTAACAGTTATAGCTTAAGTCTGTTGACTAGTTTGGAGGCTTACGAAATTGCCATATTTTCTCCTTTAATATTTCATTAGTGTTCCACATTCCATTCAGTAATTGTTCCTTGTTCAGGAGAATGTTAATTTTTTACCAACATACTTTGCATTCTTGCAAAAGTTAATTAAAATACTGAATCTTGTAGAGAAAGTATTTTTTTCATTGATCTTATTCAATTATGAAGCAGCAATTTTATGCTTAGATTTTATTTGTAAAGAATTTCTAAAATGACGTGAATGTCAGTTCAACTTATTTACATCTTCTTATGCAAGTTGGTGTTTTGCTAGCAACTGCTTTTAATTTTATTATTATTTAGTTTAGTGAGCTAAAAATTAACACTTCATATTATATAGAAAACAATCTTTTAATAAGAAGATGTCTTTTAATCTGTTTATGCAGAATAGTATTTAAAAAATTTTAACTTTTTTCAGAACATTAGTTAAATTATGAAAAAAAATAGTGATTTCTACTTCTTCTCACTGTTATTTGAATAGCCAATATTTAGCTTTAAAAAAATTTCGATTTTAATTTCTATTTGAATGCTGTTCATACGGAATGTTGTTTAAAAACATATTAGTAGATTTTTTGGGAATATTGGATAAATTATGAAAAACAAATACTGATTTCCATTTCTTCTCACTTTAAAATAAATAACCAACAATTAATTTTAATTATAAAAGTGTAAATCAATTAATTTACACTTTTAATCTCTTTTTATAAGCTGGCCATGCTGAATAATATTTAAAAATGCATAATTTTTTTTCTGAATACACGATAAATTATAAAACATAAGTTCTGCATATTATTTTGTAAATATTAAATTTTATACCTGACGACAGAGCCTGCGAAAAACACCAAATAAAGAAACAGTAAAATACCTAGTGAGGAAAAAAAACGACAGGAAAATTTTAAAATATGTTACCGCGTTTTCAACTGTTATGTTTGGTAGAAAGAATAGAAAAGACAGCGTTTAAGTATGCATTGTTTAAAAAACGTTCATTGAACAAGGTAACGTAAGTAAAGTTTAATAAATAAACAACATCTTTTTTGCTTGTGATTGTTTTATGTTTTATAGTCACGTGGTGAATTTAAAAGTCAAGTTTTAAAATTGACTTAAAAGTTTCCTGCAAAAGTTCAGGACAAGAGTTTTTCAAATTTCGACCCATTAAAAGCAAGTTTAAAGATGAAACGAACTGTACTTTTGTTATGTTTCTAGATCCATTCAATTGTAAAATCTAATAGTATGTTTTGATAAAACATGGAAAATTATTATAATGCGATGATGAATTATGTAACAAATCACAATAACAAAAAACTTTTATTAAATAAACTTTAATAAAATTATTATGAGAATTAAAATAAAGAAATTTTCATAATGAAACTCAGAAAAAAAAAAAAACTAATGGATTTCGATACTATTTACCCCCCATAAATCAGGTTTTGCATCTAGTTTACTTAACTTTGTTGATATATAAATCTTGGAATTTATATTTTTCCTTATTTTTCTTTGTACAGAACAAACAAGTGCAATATTTCTTATGTTTCTTCAAAGAATTTTTTTTACTAAGTAATCTCAGTTTACTATTGAATGTAAAATATATATATTACCTCCAATATTATATTATAAAATTTTTCTGCTCAAAAGATAACATATAAATTTTCTTAGAAATTTTTGAGATGTCTAGAAAATTTTAAAAGTCTCTAGAGCAAAGTAAATATTAAAAATATTCAAGACACATTCCTCTCTATCTTATGGAAGCAAGAAAAGAATTAGAAATGTGCTTTTTTTTTCTTATTTCCTGATCTTTTTAACTCCATAGAAAAATTTTACTTTCATTTCTTTGCTTCTTTCTCAAAACACGAAAAGTAATTCAATAAAATATTAAAACAATTTCATTATCAAAAAACAATAATTTTATAGTATACAAGGTACACTGAATTGATCGCCCTAAATATATATATATTTAAAACCCTCGTTAAAAAGGGTGACTCACAAGTTGTATTAAATTGATACATTAGGAAGAAAAAAAATTATTTTTAAAATCTGATCAATCATCAAAGACAAGAAGAAAATATTAAAATCAGTTTAATTTGCCGATTTGTTCAGCTAACATTCAAAACAACTTTTCATTTTCTGCGACACTAAAAATGCTTTTGGATTCTGACTATCTCAATAGTTATTCGTTAGACTCTAATTGTAATTTTTTTTTCTCTCGATGAAATTTCATTTATCTCTCTTATTTATACGCATTTTTTTTTTTTTGGCAAAGACTCTAAAAATGTGGATTAAAGATGGAAATTAAAGAACACTGAAAGTAAGAACTAATATTTTTTACTCTTTACAATGCATTTTTATTTGATAATAAATTTTTAAATAATGTAAAACTCAAATAGTGAGCAAACTTACGGCAAACGTTGTATTTGCGGCTTCTTTCGATTGTCATTATAAAGTAGACCGGTTTATTCCTGAAAAGCTGGATGGCAATTTTATTTTTTTTATTAATTAAGATTGAATTGAGGAACGCATAATGCTTTACAAGAAATAAAATTTTTCAGCTTTTATTGTAAGTCTTGTTTTTGAACTCTTTGTTTTCTTTGTATATTGTTCTCAAACACAATTATTTTGAATGATGATGTGCAGTTGTTTTAAATTTAATCTCAATATAAAATTTAATGCAAAGCACGTAGTTAAGATAGTTAACTGACGTAGTTTACGTTGTTTTAAACATGCATCGTTTTTTTTTTTTTTTTTGATTTTTTTTGTTAATTATTTTTAATATTTTCGGGGTTTTGTGATAAAGTGTTTCGGGGTTTCTGCTACATTAAAATCAAGTTTAGAATGCTATCTGTGAATTATCTTGGATTTAATTTTCAAATTTCCAAAACTAATATATAATATATATATGTCTATATATGTTTTCTTAAAAAATATTAAAATGTTTAGAAAGAAATTACTCAAAAAAATGTTTCATTACTTTTAATTCAAAAGTCATTTTTTTGAGTTTGAAAAGCAGAGATAGCGTTAAAAACAACCACAAAAATTCTCTGCAAGAATCAGAGTAGTTTCTCTTTCAACTCATTAAAAATAAGTCCAAAGATGAGAAACGTGCTTTTTTCTTATTTCTTCTTCTTTTCAATATCGAAACGTTGTTCACTTGAAAATCTGTTTCTTCACTTTTTCTTCCTTATTACAATCTTTATTCTTCTTAAAAGGGATTAAAAAAAAAAAAAAAAAAAAAAAAAAAGAAAAAAAAAAAAAAAAAAAAAAAACAGTTAGTTTTCTTTTATTTTTAGAATAGAAATATCAACGCTATTTTCTTTAAGCTGATTATTGCTCAGAAAATTTTAATCCTCGAAACGTGCTTTAAAACTATTTTCATCGACACGTTCGTAAGACCTTAAGAGCGATTTGAACTATTTTATTTTATTTTACTTTTCGTACTCAGTCTAAATATTTACTAGAAAAGCGAATTGGGGATATTTAAATTGGTAATAAACAAAACGTGTGACAGAATAGGGAGCAAAAAAAAAAAATTCCTTCAATTCTCAAGTGATATTTTTTTTTTCTTTGCTGACTTATTAGACTCAAAACATTCTGATTTTTGGAAAAGATTATTTCTTCATTATTGGATATACTTATAAATATTCAAAGAGTAATAAAAACACTACTCTTATTACTAAAATGTCACAGATGAACTTTATTAGTATCAATAAAAATAAGATTTTTTTCAAAGAAAAAGGTTTAAGGTATGCAAAAAATATTTTAGGTAACGATGTTTATAAATATGTTATAATTATGTTCTTTCTAAACTGTACTTTAATCTTTATAATTATGTAAAGTAAATCTAATTAAAACTGCTCAAGAATAAAACGTAAGGCAATTTTTCGCTAATATATGTTAATTTGAATATCCAAAACATAATTTCTATTAGAAAAACTAAAAACATTCATAGCCTTTTTCTGATCAAATAAAAAAGTTAATGAAAAAAAAAAAACTATTAGTAATCTCAGTATTATTTTGCATTAAAAAAGCTTCATTTATTAAGATGAATAAAGTCGCATTACATTTTCTTTGAGTCATGAAATTATAGATCTTTTACTATGCCGCATAAATTTTCATGAACTCAGTAACTTAAATTTTGGAAATCATTTAGTTAAAATAAAAAAAATATTTTTTTATACTTACTTCTTTGAAAAAGAATTAAGTATGACATGCAACAAAATCGTAAAATTATTAAGTTTAATATTAGTGCATAATAAATGTATCCAATGTTTTAATTCTTTGTATTGATTTTATGTTTTTATACAAATATATAACACGTTTTTCTAAAAGATATAATATAAATTCTCTTTCTTCTTGTCATTCTCAAACTCAATAGTTTGGATAACTGCATTTTTTATAATTTTACAGTTTTATTAACACTTCATATTCTATTTTAGATTAGGCATTTTCATTTGCAATAATGAAATTTTTCTCAAAATTCAAAGGAAGGTTTCTAACATAGATGTTTTTTTTTTCTAGTTCATAAGAAAAATTTCAAAAGAACTTTCATTTTTGTTTTGTTTTCCTTCTTTTCTAGTTGTTGAACATGATGAGTCACCAGATTTGTATAGAAAGAAAAATCTTTACAACAGACCTGAATTTAAAGTTCACTCTAAGAAATCTCCACAAAATTTTTATTGAGTTGACCAGTAACTGATACGACGGCTAGTTTGCTTTTTTGTGACAAAAGCTCAGTAACTGAATGCTCAGTAACAAACTTATTATATATTAAAAAATTTGACTATTAATTTATAAATCTAGCTTCCTTCTTTGCTCGAAAACGCCGTATGTCTATAAATATACAAACTTCAGCAAAATTAGTAGATTTTATACGAGTTGTAAATAAAGATTCTCTATTCTTGGATAAAAGCCCTTTACCTTGGTGTTTACAGCATCAAGCTATGACCACCAAAGTTTTGGCGTCCATCACAGCCATGAAACATATCAACCAAACTCCCTCTACATTGGTGACCTCGGAATACGCAACGCGTTCAATCCTTGCACCACACTATTTCGCCTCGTTCCACTGCTTATTGTTATTTGATAATAAAAAAAAATTTCTGCATCCCAATGATCATAAAAACTTTAACTGGTGATAACTTTTACATGCACAAAATTTATTTATGGCCAGCGTTCATATTTTTTTTATTTTTTTTTGAAAAAATAATATACCGCCATACTTGTATTTTTTATGGTCGTATTGACATTACGGTTACAAATTTTTGGCGGTCACTGACTGGAACATATTTTGCCGCCTTCGGTGAAATTTTTTATTGTTTATTAATAAATTCGCTTTCATTAAAATTTTTATAACACATAATAGAGAGACTGGATTTATCATTAATTGCGAATTTTTTTCGCTGTATTGCTTTCAACCATCTTCCTTTTTCTTTATTTAGTTAACTCATAGAAAAATATACATTTCCCTTCTTTCTTTACTACTTCGAGTAGAGAAGGAGATGCTGCATAGGACAGATGTATTACATTCAAAGACTTTAACTAGTGCATAATATCTGGTATGCATCTTTAACAGCCTCGTAAAATCATGCAAAATTATTACTTTTTTCCAAATTAAGCAAACATTATAGTCAAATGACTGCATTTAACAACATTGAAATATCTGTTAGCCTAAATACCAGAAATGTTTTCTATCATTCTTTCGTTCCCATGGTATCTAGAAAACACTTCTTAATGTCTAAATTTAATAAGTTATCTAACATAAAGGGTTAGTTTGATTCTAGCGCTCCATTAAACACTAGTGTTGATAGGCTTAAGTTATAAAAAGAATGTGTAGAAGCTGTTACAATGAAGTTTAGTCTTGGAAATACAAAGTCTATTATAATAATCACACTCTTAACTAATTTAATTACACTTTTAACTAGAGGGATGCAAGATAACATCATGTTGAATTAATAACAGTATTATTCCAAAATATGATAAGTTATTTCTTTTAATTTTGCACAACATTTAATGAAAAAAAAATTTAAACTTTACTTAAAATAGACAGAAAATACCTAAAATAGACAGAAACTTTAATAACAATTTATATTTTTTGTTTAAAGCCTATTTATAATTTTTTGGGATAAAAATAATGTCTTCTTTAGTAAATAAGAGAATATATTAATGGTACTTAAAAAAGTACATGAAACAATAAGTTAATAAGAATTAAAAGGCTACATATTAAATTCATGTAAAATTAATTAATTACGATAACAAATTTATTACGATTCAAATAGTGCGTTCTGCGTTATTAATCATTATCATATCTTCGTTCCTAATTAAAATTTCTTTGTTTAGAATGTTTTATGTAGATTTATGTTAAAAACTGCACGATTACAATTTTTATTATTCATTGAAACAATCTACTTTTTTGTAGTTGATAGCACGAAAAGTCGTAGCAAATCATTTAATCATCTCTTTTCAATGTTTGATAGAATAGGAAAACTGTAAGAATGACTGAATGCAAAAACTATAAGAATTCAGAGAACTATAATAATGTAATAAAATTAATTTACCTACAGCAAAAACCGCATTTTTCAATATTTAAAACTTGTTTTCAAAACAGTGCAGCTAAAGGACTTTTAATTAAAAAAAATCATCAAAGTTAAATCAGAAACAGCCTAATCTATATGTTGTTACTGAGAATACAGAAAAATATTATTTCCCATTTTACTAGAATCACACAAGTATAAGATAATTCATTCTTTACTGCAAAAATTTAAATTATTTTTACATATTTAAAAAATTTTAAGCATTTAATTTTAAAACCACGCAGTCAAATAACTTTTAATACAGAAAAAAAAACATCAATGTCAAATTGGACCAAGTTTAATCTAAAAGATGTTACTTAGAATACAGAAAAATATATTTCCTTTTTTTCTAGAGTCACATATATAAGGAAATTCTTTCTTATACTGCAAAAATTTAAATTATTATTCCCTTTTTCACCACATTCCTCACTGAGAAATACCAGTAATATTTTTTTTCCTCAAAATAGTCACAAAAATTCCCCAGATGAGATGCAATTGGAAAGTTTCGTGGGGGAAGACTCAGACAGGTAGTAGAGTAAATTTTGAAAAATGAGTACCAGGTGAAGTGGACCGACGGCGTAATAACATCAAATGCACGTATATATAGATATAAAGCGGGAAATATTAAACCCCTCTGAACACCTTCCAAAAAGTGTAGATTACGTCATACATGGACCGTCAATTTCTGCAAGATGACAGGCTGACTGCAATTGGGTTTTCAAAGAAATTCGAAAAAAGGAAAAAAAAAGGAAAAAAAAAATTCTTAACTTCTGTGAGCAAATGTCGTCATTTTTCTTCGAAAGAGGAATTCGAATAAGAATCGAAAACTTTAGTGGAAAAGTTTTATTCCATTTTTTTTTTTTTTCGTTTTGTAGTAAAAAGAAAAAAATCTGTTTCTTACTTCTAACTTTAACCGATACTGTAAAAGCAAATATATAAAAAAAAAACGTAAATTTAAACAACATGCCTTTTTTGAGAATTTTCAGAAAAACTCTAATAGAACTCCTAAATTAACTGTGTATTTCTGTGAAAGTTCTTAATTTAGAATTTCACTAATTGAATTCATTTAAACTTAATATAGATTTCTTTTTTTTTAAATTTATTATAAATACAAAATATATATTTAAGCAACATGCTTTTGTTTGAGGGTTTCAAGAAAAACTCTAATAGAACAGTTAAATTAAATGTATATTTTTATAAAAATTCTTAGTTTAGAATTTTACCTATAAAATTAATTTAAAATTGATATATATTTCTTATTTTAATTATTTAAATGTTATTCTTACTGCTAACTTTGCCAGATACTTTGAAGACAAAACATATAATAACTATAATAAAGATAATAATCATAATGTATATAATAATCATAATATAATTATAAATAATATAATATAATTGTAATAAAAAATTAATAAATATAATAATTATAATCAAAAGTATACTTATAAATATAATAATTATAATAAATAATTGTTATAGATACAAAACACATAGTTAAGCAACTAGCTTTCATTTTAGGGTTTTAAGAAAAACTCTAATAGAACAGTTAAGTTAAATGTATATTTCTATAAAAAATTCTTGATTTAGAATTTTGCCTACAGAATTTATTTTAATAATTGATATCTAATTCTTACTGCTAACTTTACCAGATACTTTAAAGACTAAAAAAAAATGTTTTTTAAGATATGAGGAAATACGTAAAAAAGTAAAATTAGCATTAAGGGGGGTGGTTCAAAATAGAGACCTCTCTCCTGGCCAAACTACTGGAATCATGTTATGATATAAAGGTCAGGAATCTAAATCTGGAAAATTTATGTCTGTTTTTTTTTCTGAAAAATTACGTTTTTGTGTTTCTAAGCTTAAATTTTAAATAGATTGAAATGGAAAAAAATGCAAATAAAATTATATTTAATGTTGGCTTCAGGAAATATTAAAGAATAAAATTATTTTTTGACATTCTGATTCCTACCAAAATCAATGAGGTGTTTTTTTTTTTTTCATTTAGCACAATGTGCATCAATATATTTTGAATGAAATAACGTTTAATAAATGCAAACGTGACCACCGTGACAAATTCAAAAGAAACAATAGATTTCAGAAGCATATAATCTTTCATAAATTTACTTTAAACAAAAAATATTAATTTAGCTTTCCTAACGAAAAGAATTACAAAATATAAATAAAAGTTGCGCAATATATGGAGACAGAAAAGAGCTTTTTTTAAATCTTTGTGAAGAAGAAAAGTAATGCAAATACTTTTTGAAGAAAGGAATTAAAAGTATCTCTTCTTTCATAAAAATATGAGGAAGAAAAGCTGCAAATTTTAATATCCCTTCTGTATTTAATACACGCAGTGGTGTAGTATGTTTAAAAATATCATATTAGACTTTAAAGCTTTTGAAATCTTTTATACGAACTTTTTTCTACATTTCTATGAGAGAAAAAATATTAAAAAAAGAATAAAAACCCAGCATCCATAGAGTAAATCTCAAATCTTTCTTGCATTCATTTCAATAATAGTAAATAGAACTTGGAAGTTATTATCTAAGAAAGAAGCTTAATGTATTTGTGTTTTTCTTCCTTCGCACTGAGAACGTCAAAGCCGCGGAAGTATTGAAAAGTTTCAACATCTGCTACAGCACCAAACAATAGCAACTAGTGCTATATCTTAGTTAAACATTTCAAATTTGCCTTGCTCCGTCTTCTAAACTTAATTTTGTTTTTAGAAGCGGGGGAAAACTTTTTCTGCCGTTTTCTTCTTTCTTTTATCTTCTTACCAAACAAAGTTTTATAAATAGACGGAATTGTTCCAAGCAAAAACATTTTTTTATATTTTTATTTTAAAGCAAACCGTAATGGAATTGTTAGCTTTTTTTTTTCTTTTTTGGAATCTCAATTTTCTTTTATCCTATCATATTCCAACATCAAAGACTACTATTTTTACTTTCACATAATGCACAGAGACGGAAATTTCTCTCTCTCTCTATATATATTTTTACTTTGAGCTACATATTTTCTTTTTTGTTTCGTCAATCTTCTGTTTTGAAAATTATTTTAGTAAAATTTATTTAAGAAGGAAAGTTTTTGTGAGTATTTGACTTTTTTTTGAACCAGTGTGTTAGATAACACAATTTCAGTTTTGTCTGCAAGATGAAGAAAAAAAGAAGGAAAACATTAAGGAAAACGGACAAATTATTTTGAAAACTAAGAAACACACTACCATAAAACCATGACATATCTCCAGCAGCTTGTTAGAGAGTCACAATTACAAACAAGTGTTTTTCTATTCATAACAAAATTATTTGAAGTTTAATTTCATCAGTAGAAAAACCGAACTACTCACATATCAGACACGTTGTTTAAACATAGGCATTAACTAAGAAAAAGAGACTAGCATTATTTAAAAAAAGATTTTCACGAAGCATATTTGGAAGGATAAAATGTGATAATCACTGGAGAAAAAGAGCCAACTTTTAAATTTACAAATGACACTTTTTGACTTAAAGAAATTTCTTTAGGTAAAAATGTTTTTTTTTGCTTATTGTTTTACTAAAAATAGAATTTGTAGCTATTTATTAACCATGGACTGTATTCTCCAATGTCCACAGTTTATCTAGGCGAGTTATGTGCATTGTTGTGTGCTGTTAAAACAGAACAGAATAACAGCTTACAAGCAAAGAAATGCACAAGCATTGACATTGAGATCAACTCAAACTAGTCGATCGATTTGGCGATTCTGTCGACTTTGGAGATATTTTTGGCGAGAAAAAAAAACCTGTTCTACCACCTTTCGAAATTGCTAGGCTCTACATGTATTAGAGAGTAAGATATTCCAGAATTTATCAGAAACTTGGCGACTATTCTCCTTCAAAAATTATAAATCATGGACCATTTTGCTTTTGATGTATAAACGAAGCACTTTTTATTTACATAAAATCACATAATTTCAGAGCTGAAGGCCCAAAAAAGAGTTGAAACTTGTTGTTATAGGAATAATCACGCATAATGAAATTTAGACACTTAGTAAGATTGGATGATAATAGAACAACTTAAAAGATCTTGGCTAAACCATCTGGTACCCGAAAACGAGGGAGTCAAAATTCAGATGAAACGATCGGTAAAATAAGCTAAAGTCAATTCGTTGATAATTTAAAAAAAAAATTCAGATTTCAGTTTAGGTCTGCCCAATCTAATCTTGAAGTTTGTGGAAGACAGTATTCATCCAGGGCTTTCGCTTCACTAAAGAATATATATCTAATGCATTATACAGTAACAAAGTTAATTTGACTAGCACAAATAATAAATTCCAAGATTTTAAAGTTTTAACAATCACAGCAAATGTATGTAAGATACCCTCTAGTAAAATAACGCAAATTGAAATCGTTTCATATCATGTTCCTTTTTTTCCCATATAATATTTGTACAAAATTATATTCTCTTGGATAGCATTTAATTCAGAAATTTTTAGTGTTCTACATGGAAATTCGAGAAAAGCAGTTTGGCAATAAAATTACCTGGGTATCAAGTTTTGCAAAAAATAATATGGTAATTTAGAGGAAACTTAACTTTTTTAAACCGATGTGCGACGACTTATATATCTTTGATTGTTCTTATATCTGTTTTTGTGAACTATAGCATTTTTGGTTACATAAAAAAGAAATAATGATAGATGTGTATTTAGTTCATTTCTAATAGATATTTAAAGGGTTTACGATTGCATGCATTAATATAATCTCCTAGATAAAATTATCGCATCAATTTTATTTAACTAACTTAATTTAAACGAATTTATTTAGTAATTGAAATTCACTATCTATCTACAAAAAAAGTAATCGAAAACCATTAGTAAAAATACAGTTAATCTGAATATCTCTTTCTCAATTAAGCATTTGGCCATACAACTTTTATTTGCTGGATCATAAAATACTTTATTGAAAATTAAACCTAATTTACTTCTGCATTGTCCCATAAACCTTATCTATATCTAAAGAAAGCTCTTCGCCTTAAAGGGAATTAGTTTAATTATCGGCATAATTACTAATAGAAACACCTATCGAGATTTATTGAGCGAAGAATGTTTCTAAATCCCATCGTCTACCTTCATCTGATAAAGGAAAATCCACTTAGCCACTCAGCAAAGAACGAATCCAGATATATTCTTCCAATCACCTTCATCCCATACCCTTCCTCAACCAATGGATGCAAGGCCTTCTTCTTATACGGAAACAATAATGAAATAAACCTAATGGCCCATCACCGGTGTAACACCACTACATATTTTTTTATTACTATTATTTTTAGTCTTCTTTTGCTGTCAGTATATGGAAGTATATGTCCTTCTTAGACAGGAATTTCTTTCTCTTAGTTTATTACTTTGGGGGTATGTTTTGTTTTCCTCTGCTTCGTATATCTGTATGTATTGGAAGATTTCCAAAAAGTTGTCCTGGACTTCCACTTCGCGTAATGGAGTGAATTTTTTGTTGTTTTATCATTTTTGCCTCCGTATTTGCCGTAGAAATAAGGAAAGAAATCGATTGAAAAAGATGGAATGCCTATTCCTCCTGTACATACGATATTTCACCGTGATTGAAACGTTATTGAGAACCTCATCCCTTGCGATTGGATGAAACTCCAAAACGGCACGTAGCGATAGATTCATTATAATTATAAGCAATCCTAAAGCTTAGCTCTGAATGAAAACCTTGAGATAGATTCAAGTAGTTCATTTCATTTGGGCATGGAAGAAAAAAAATAATTCCTCAGTTTCAATTAGAAGTTTTTTTACAGATTTTTATCTTGAATCGATTACAGCTTAAAGTTTAAATAACAAGTAAGCATTTAATTAAAGTGTATTTCTTTATTCTAGCAGAATTCAAATTTAAAATAAAATCCAACATAAAGTAAATTTGACATTAAAGTGAACAATTAGCTATATTTTTAATGTTTAAATTTTAATTTATATGTACTGTTACATATACATTTTAAGTTTTACCATATATAATAAGACACTTTTGTAATTTATTCCAAGTTTAATAACTTATACTAATGTGGAGTAAATTGACGTATCATGATAATTTAAAAAGAAGGGAAGTATAAAAGATATTAGCTAGCAACTTATTTAATAAAATCAAAATTAAGTATTTTTAAATAAAGGTATAATAATATATTAGTAAGATACTAGTATGAAAGGAATTAATAAGCAATTAAATAGGTATAAGAAATAAGTAATTCTAAGTCAGTGGGGCAATTTTAAGTTTCAACTATATAGTTTATTTAATATCTAATTTTTATTTAAAAATCTCATTCAGATAGATAATTTCAAAACAAATTAAAAAAAGAGTATTCATAATTAACAGCTAACCAATCGAAATTGGTAGATACTTAAACATTTTTCTTCACAATATTGTCTGACATTCTTTCTTACAAACCTACGTGTTTAAAATTGTCACAGACGTTGCCCATCTACAGCATTTTAAAATAACTAAATTTTTCTTATATTTAGTTAATTTTTCGCTTGAAAAATTTATAATACATTGTTTAGCATACACAAATACTTTTTATGATAATTATATCTAAATTCCTTTCCTTTGAGCATTTCAATAAAATACTTATAGTACACTGCTCAAAACATTTAAAGGATTTTCTAAGTCTTGTATAAAATAACGGTAAATGCAGTTTTTTGTTGCATAAAATGGAAGAATATAGTCACAAATACAAATTTTTCTTATTTTCAAGCTGCGCAGTATGCAAATTTTGAGTTTGACATCAAAGCGAAGACTACGCTTTAGCTGCAGCGAATTTGGCATGGCTTTCAACTCATTCTAAGACGAAGCGGAAAAGAATGATCGACATTCAGTATGCGCGTTATTTCGATGAGTGCGATGTCTGAACAAAGTTATTTAACCGAGTCAGAAGCTTGGATAGTTGTTGGCCTGTTAGAAGGAGTCCAAAGACGAACCGAAGAAGCAGAAGCCATTGGAGTTTCACAAAGTGTGATTTCCTGGATCTGGAACAGTTTTTTGGAGACTGGAAATGTAGGCCAAAGATCAGGGCAAGGTTTGGAGACACTGAAATATGAATGCCATTCTTCTTCAACAGCACTTTTTCTCGGCTACTGCCATAACTGTTTTGACACGAACTGTCCGAAACCACCTTCACGCTGTAGGTCTGTATGCTGACCGACCAATGGTATGTGTCACGTTAACAGCAAGGAACCGTCGTGCCCACGGGGAATATGCAACAGCGCATGTGAGCTGGAGAAGAAATGAATGATGCAATATTCTTTTCTCTGACGAGTACTGATCTTCTGGCCATCCTGATAATGGGCGTATTTTAATCTAGAGGTAACGTAGCCCTAGAAACAAACCTGCGTTCGTGTCCGAAAGAGTAAGGTTTGGCAGGGAGGGGGTGGGTCATGGTCTATGTTGGCATCTCCTTGGTGGACGCACCGATCTCCATATCATTCGAAATAGAGCTCAGACTGTCCGCTGATATATGGATGAGATCTTGAGACCTTTTGTAATCCCTTACGCTGCAGATATTGGTGATGAATTCATGTTAATGGACGATAATTGCTGGCCACATCATGCTAACTTGGTGAATGATTTCCTTTTGGAGGAAGGAGTCATACGGTCAGCGTATTCTCCAGTCATGAACCCAACCGATCATGTTTGGAACATTCTAGGCAGACGAATTGTTGGGTGCCTACCACCCGCACAAACTCTCCAAAATCTGGAAAGAACTCTGCTGGAGAAGTGGCACAGAGTACCCCAGCCCTCATTAATAGCCTAAATCGTATTAATAACCGATACCTGTAATGTGTTCAACGTTGCAGGAAGTCCGCGGTAACCATACCTCCTACTAAAAACGATTTCTTCTAAGAAGACACCTTTTTTTTTATTTTTTTTTCTCATATGCACAAATTGTGTTTTTTCTCTCCCTTTTGTACCCAAATGCTTAATAAAACGCATTTTTTCCCTTCCAAACAGATGTCATTTTAATCTCATATAGCCTACTAAATCTCTCGATAATATATCAATCATTTAAACAATTCTCCAGGTGCAAGATCAACCCACAACCTCAATATCCTTTAATTCTTTTGAGAAGTGTATATTTATGGATATAATGATGAATGATAAGAACAAATGTTTTTTTACAACCATTTATTATAATAAAACATTAATTCATAAAACATTTATTTTGTAAGACTCAAAGGTCAACAACCAATCAGCGAGCATTCCATTACAGATTACTCCATGTAAATATTCCATATTCAGGCTGCCCGGTAGTCTCAAACACATTTACCGATCTACTCTCTCAGATATATTTCTGAGCTAACATCGAGCTCAGTATTTCACCATCATTACTGACCTAAATAATCATTGTTTGTAAACATACTGTTATAAATATTATCATCTAAATAATTCAATTCACAATCAAACCTTTCAACTCGGGCACATCTTTGCAGAATTTTTTTTAAAAAACGCTCCTACCACATGGAAAAGCAGATATTATGTTGCAAGTAAGCTACTTGCTTAAACCTCAGTAAAAAGCTATGGTAGCTTGAGGGTTAAAATCTTCAGAGAAACCTGCTATAGAATTCGAAGATTGATAGCTATTGTTCCCCATTAACGCTAATATGAAATCTCAGTTAATACTTAGGTTAAAATAATTTGTAGTACATTCCGAATGCTTCGACATTTTCTAATTTTCTTTTAATGCGACCAGCACGGAGAAAAAAACTATTGCAAAATCGCACAACTATATGGTAATGGCATTTATAATCCAAAAAGAAAATTTCAGTAATAAAAACAAAAATGTGCGATATTTAATGCTTATAAATGTAATTTTTACCTTCATTATGACCTCCTTCATGTCATTCTCTTCATCATTTTCCTTCATAACGATTTACTGAAAGATCTGGCTTTCAAAATTAGACTTCTTATTTTCTCACATGTATTAAAAAATACAAAACTGAAAAGTAAATTTAACGAAATAAAAGAATTTTAGGCCATATTTCAAGAAATCATGACAAAATTACCAAATTTTTATCACATATTATTAAACCATATTTTATTTTTAATGTATTAACCAAAATTCATAACCATAACGCTTCGGTAAAAAAATAATCAGCCTTTTGGTGTTCCCATAGAGTCAGAAACAAGGTAAATTTTACCATATTCTGGTAGTTCTTTTCTCAGTGCATATAAAGTTTTTTAATGTCTCAGAAAATAGTTAAAATTATTTGTACTGTATAATCTAGTACTATTAATCATAGCACTTTTCTGGTAACATGGGACACCGAATAATATTTATCGAAGTAAACATTCTGCCCTAGAAACTTGACTTTAGTTATGAGGTAAAAGTTAGTTAATATACTAAACATGAGAATGCGATACGTTTCCAGAAACTGAGACTACTAGATATTGCGGTACTCGTAAATTTGCACGCCCACGCTTCATCGATTACAAATGTTTGGTCAATAAATGAGTGGGTGTTTTGGAGCCGGTTGCTCTTCAAATCCCTAAGAAAGAATTAGTTGGTTTTCCTAGCAAGCAGAGTTAACAAATATTAGGTCAAGTGCCAATGAAATTACGAATTTCAAATACCTTATATATTTTCCATGCAACATAAAATTGTTTAATTTAATTTATTAACAATATAGAATAAAACAATATTCTTATAGCGAGTAAAAAAAGATATTCAGTGACCGTTAACAGTCAATATTTTTTATTTTAAGATAAAAATACTCATTTTGAGAAAGTTAAAAATGAAAGGTGTGGTAGAATTTTATAATCTTAATGACATTAAAAGAATAATTTTCTATTCAACGTTTTACAGTGAAAAAAAAATGAAACCAACCAACGATGGAGAGAAACACTATCACTATGGCATGATTAATAGACGGAGAAAAAATTCTAAAAAAATTACAGTACTTTAAGGTTGCATTTCTAGTAAAAATCAAACGCAATTTTGGTATATATTCTGGTCAAAATATACTGTATTTAAGTGATAAAAATTTTTAATTCATTTCATAATTTTTCCGCTCACATGGTGACAGTTTACTAGAAGTTCTGGTTTTCAAAATGATATTTTTTATTATTGCACAATTAATAAAAAATACAATTATCACATATCAAAATAATCAAATTATCAACCTTTACCACTTTTATCAAATTTCATCACATATACATATTCTTAATTTTTGCAAAATCATTACCAAAGCGCTTCGGCGAAAATTACCGGACTTTTTTGGACCATTGAGCCATAGACACGGTACATTATACCATATTCGGGTAGTTTTGACCATACTTTTTTTTCTCAGTGTATTTTTGAGTAAATTTTTTAATCCTCTGCTTACCGTTATGTAATCATGGTTGTTTGCGGAGAAAAATATATCTGTATCGTTTGAGTATTAAAGTTATTTTATTTTAATGTTATAAATATAAATATTTGCACTCTAAGATAGAATGGTTGGAATGTTAGATAGACTAGTTATATATATATATATATATATATATGAAATGTTTCAGGGAAAAAAGGCCTATTACGGACAAATTAGTGTAAATATGGGCATCACTACAGCCGCGTGATTCATTATATTTTATTTACCTTTCGTTTGATCAAACATTTACATTTTTTGTACTATTTTTTGTCCCTAAATTTTTTAAATCTTTATTTAAATTATATATTAAATTAATTTATTTCAATTTTTCGCTTAAATTTTATCACATTTCCTTTTTTGTTTCGATTTTTTCATTACTGTCAATTGTGCTGACTTAACCATTCATTATTTTGGTGTTACCAATGTATTATGAATTAAATGTGTTTTGATAATAAGACTTTTTTGAATATCGGTTGAAGGCAAGTTAAAATAATTCTCTGATTTAGTATTTTGTTAATAGTTACGACTATGGTAAAACTTATACAGAATTTTCTCCTCAATACACAACTTTTTCATAACAACGAGAAGCAGTTGTTTTTTTGGCCAAAAAAAAAAATAACAAGATGAAAAAATAAGTTTTGTCTTTAGGTGTCGCAAGCATTCATTCGTTAAATTTCATTTTTATATATTCCAGCTCGTAGATCATCCTCATATTTTTATGATTTCTTAGTTCTTAAAATTTCAAATTTCATTTGATACATAGTAGTAGTATTTGATACAAGTAGTTTTTAACCGTCAAAATTATTTTTGCTTCACTTTGATACAAATAGATACCTTTCATGAAGTTTTGTTTAAATCCAGACAATATATGTTTTAATAGGTGTATCAGTCATGTTTTCAAAAAGCAACAAATAAAATACAGAGTTTTTACCAAATCAAAAAAATATTTTTAATTTCTTTTAAGTATTTACATTTATTTATTTTTAACTGATACCAATTAAATAAGTTCATTGCAAAATCTAAAACATTTACGTGTAATAAAAACCATGAAAAAAATCTGTTTTTGATCAGAATTAATAAACATGAAAGCAGGTTAGGGATGTAATTTATAAATTCTAAAAGAAAATAACTCATTAGAAAGAGTAAATTTAGTGGTTTCCTTTTTTTTTAAATAAATCCCTTAAATATTTTTTAATTCTTCTTATTTTTTAACCGAATTTTATTCAAACTTTGTAAGAAGGTTTGAATATTTTCAATAAAAATCATCGATCTTATTAATAAATATTTCTTCCTAATAGATTTAATTATGCGTTTTTAAATGAAATTATTATTATGCAATGAAATATTTTAGGAATTTGTCGTTAACAATATTGAACTTATATATTTTTTATAGGAAATACTTCAGAAACTTATTTGAAGCTATGAAACAATTCCTTGATTCTTGCAATATTACACATATGAGGTCATATTTATGAAATGCTTCAGAAATTTAAATCTGGCCTTTACGACATTGGTTTTGTTTCAATATTATATAAGATTATATTTAATAAATATTTCAGAAGCTTATTAAATTTATAAAGAACGTATTGCTTAATGTTATAAAATTCTTTATAAAGTTCTTTCTGAAACTTATCCATTATGTAGGTCTACAAAACATTTTTTAAATTAAATTAATGTTAAAATCTTCTCTATTAATTTAAAGTCTTCTTTATTTACAATATTCAACGTACTGTAAGAAAATTCTGTATCAAATTACGGTAAAAAAACGGCACTCAGAGTTCCGGTACTTATATACCGGCGAATAATTTTTATTATATAAAAAAGATCTTATGTACAAAAGATCTTATATACAAAAAAAAAATTCTTATATACCGTAACTGTCACAACATCGATTACCGTATAACCACCGAATCACTCCAATTAAAAAAATATATAACTTTAAAAATTACGATATAATGTTTTACGATAAAAATGAACTTTACGGCAAAATTGATTTTACGCTAAATTGGGTTTTATGGATGATGCACCCAAAGTTATTAAGCACTTTATACTGTAATTTGATCCGGAATTTTTTACAGTGTGCACACTATACGGACATATATTCAAAGAATTCTTTTTAACCTAAATTGCTTTACTTTTAATAGCATTATTACGTATGTGGTAGAGTAACTGTTTAGGAAATAAAGAGAATTTCAACTTAAAAGTTTTCTATTGTACCAAAATAATTTTTTACGCTTATACTAATTGTAAAGAGAGAAAGTATAAAATAAATAATTTTTATTTTATGTTAACTTTCACATTTATTTATATCTATCATAATAACTTTATATACATTTATTTTTAAAAATAAGTTTTCCCGAAATTGCATTTGAAACTATACTTCTGAATTCTGCTTTAGCTAAATTTTTTTTTCACCATTAATCCCTAGTAAACATAATTATTTCAGTCTCTTTGGACGCACAGAAAAAAAAATAGCAAAACAATTTTTCTCAGTGAAAATGATATTGGAAGTAAAGGAGAACAATAGAAATCTAATGAAAAAGATTTTGTACCATTAAAGAGGAAAGAAATGTTGCTTAATAATGTAATTCTTAGACACGGAGAAGAAACTATTAAAATAATGGCTTTTTTAATGAAATCGATTTCTTTCAATCCTTTTAGTTATTTCAGTTGAAATTGTTACAACGACAAATAATTGAAGTGAAAAACATTTAAAATTTTCTTTAATCAAATCTTTTGTTGAGAAACGTTTTAAATGAAGTAGATGAAAAGAGTATTTTTATTTGAAATTCAATCCGTCGGGGAATCGTATCTGTTTTATTAATTGAAATAAAACTTTCCTTTCTTTAATATCTTGGAAAATGGGGAAAACTGAAAGAACCATTTCCAAAATTTACTTTAGATTCAATCTAGGGAAAAAATAAACACAAAGGAAAATGTGTTTCGAATATTTTCAAAAAAAGTGAAATCCGCTTTTAAATTAAATGAGTATTTTTTTATGAATTATAACCACAATCAAGTTCGTAATTTATATAAGTTACAAAAATATTAATTTTTTAGAAAAAATATTTTTTTATTTACGCTCGCTATTTTTAGATTGTTAACAGCGTGAAGTATTCTTTTTTACACAGCAATTTCAATTTAAATAAATTCCCTTCAATATAGTATTTGAACAATGAAAGTTCATCGAAATATTTTATATCTCCAAATCTGAAAATTTTTCAGGCTCAGTTTAAAAAATTATAGTTTTAAAAAGTTTCACCTTCCATAATAAAAGTAATTAATTTTTGTACGAAAATATTTTTTTACTTTTGATTTGGAATGTTCTCGGGATTAATATGTTAAGCGTGAAGTTATCTTTTAACTTTAATTATTTGAACAAGAAATTTCAACATTTAATCCGCAATATTTTTAAATACCAATTGATAGTTCCGGGTCAACTGTTCCCCCCTCCTTGAGTATTGCCTAGACTACGACACACGTAAATGACACTCATCATTTTCTTAAATCGCGCTAATATGTAGTTCTTGTTCAAGGTAATAATCTATCATGACATATATTTCAAATATTACAATTAGTAAATGGTCGAATTTAAAAAGCAGCATTTTGATTGAGTAAATTTTACAGAAATTATAACATTTTATAGAATTCGAAAATTGCATAACATTTATTATTTAATTGAATATGGGATATGATTTTTGGTTAGTTATAAAATTTCAAACTATTTTCAAAAAAGTACATATCTAATTTTAAAATATGGTTGTCACGCATTGACCCGATTTGAATTTGCTCATGGCAAGAATTATATTATATAAAACAAAAGAAAATTATAGACAAATGAAAAAGAGGGAAAAAAGAAAATTAATAAAAATAAAAATAACAAAAACTGGGAGAAAAAAAAAGGGATAGAATTCTTAAAAAAAAAACAAGATATAAGCAGCCCACACAATTATCTCTGCAAAAAAGAGTGCTTTCTAATATTGTATTAATATGGCCAAAGCAAAATATATCAATACAATAGCGTGAGAAGCACTCAAAAAATTTTTACAAAAATTACAACAAATAAAATAGAACACAATAAGTAAAAATAACACGTAAAAACAGAAAATAAAATATAAAGAAAAAACAGAATAGAATCTATACAAGGAGTAGCGAAATCAAATGAACTTACATCAACGGATAATTTTTCAAAAATTATTTAAAATATATTCGTAACAAGATTGCCAGATTGCAAAATATGAAAACAAAAGCGCAAATTGAGATAGCGCAACTAGAGGAGTTTTGTTTTAAAGTGCGTTCTTACTGCATTACTGAAGTGCGTTAGATTTGTTAGTTACCAAGGATGGGTCCGAAAATGGATGTGCGAAAGGTAATATTATACTGGATAATTTAAAGAATTTGACTGTAAATAATTTTAGAAACTTATGAAACTTATTGTTTTTCCTAATTTTCTTCGTGTTTTTTTGTATTTATTTATAATGCTATATATATATATATATATATATATATATATATATATATATATATATATATATATATATATATATATATATATATATATATATATATATATATATATATATATATATATTCATGCATATATACATACATTCATGCCTATATACTTACATTCCTTTATTAAATTAAAATTACAATTAACTTCATTTTCTAAGGAATTTAATTACAGTTAGTGGATAAGGGTTCTTTTCAATCATATAGTTTTGAAAAGTATGCCGATTTCTTTGAATAAATAAACATTACTACAAATTTTTTGACTAAAAATAGTTATATAAATAAATACTTTTAGAAACATTATAATTCCATGCAAGTAGTTAATATACATGAAACGCTTATATTGCCATAAATTATTGCGAAAACATTCGAGTCATTAGTTAGTATCTTCTAAAGTTTTGATTTTGATTGTGGCAAATGTTGATCCAGACACGGAGAGAAAAATTATGGTAAAATTATCATACTGGTAAAAAAAAGTACAATTCTGGTAATAGAAACCGAAATATGCCGTATATAAACCATTTATTTCCATTAATATGACAACGGTTTACCGGAAATTCTAGTTTTCAAAATTATAGTTCTTGTTACCACACCTTTGATTAAAAATACAAAAAAACTGAAAAGTAAATTTGACTGAGTAAAGGGTTTTCATGCCAAGCTCCAAGCTACCGTGATCAAATTGCAAAATTTTATGACAATTCTGAAAATTATTACCCATCATAAAAACGTATTTAATTGTTAAATTTACAAAAATCAAAATCATAATGCTTTGGTAAAAGTTACAGAGCTTTTTAGTGATCCCATAAAGTGAGAAGCACGGTAAATTTTACCATATCTTGGTAGTTTTATCTATTACTTTTATCTCAGTACACGAATTAGTAATGTGAAAACAACTTAGAAGGATGATTTTCTATAAATAACCATTACTCTTCTGAAATATGTTTTGATAAATCTAATAATGTTAAGGTAATGGAACATAATTAGTTTTTAAAATAAAGTTACGAATTAAAAGAGCCAATTAGAACGGGAAATTTTATAGCGGGACTAAAATAAAGATGTATCTTTTCCTATCATATAGCTTTCCTCACCAAAAATAATTTAAAAAATACTAACATCATTTAACATCGTTTGACATCATTTGACATCATTTAACAGTGGCCTTTTAAATATGCTAACAGTGATGTTGAGAAATACATACTGTTTATATATATTACTAAAACAATATTTTTTTCTTCTTCAGAACAACACCGAGTTCAACAACTAATTTTAAATGAACTTTACGTTTTACTTCACATTTAAAATCTCTTTCTTTTTTAAAGACAATTTTAAAATAATTTACTGGTCTAACTCGAAACAATTACAAACTTTTAACTACAGCTACATGGTAAAACACAAACATGAAATAAGATCATAATAAGAGCAAACTTTAATTTTCTGGAGATTCCTACAATCCACTGGCACTGAATATAATTTAAATATAACTTGAACCCACGGAAAGATGGCATTTCAATCTGAGTTTCTACATCAAAACCCATTCCTCACATTCTCTCAACAAGCCTTATCGCCGTCAAAGGTATACGACAAGAATTCCAGCCCATTCTCATCAAAACGAAGTCTTCCAATTCCAGGGGAGCAAAATTAAATTTCCCTCGATTACTCGGAATTAAATCTCCTCGCTCTACAACCCTTAATTCGTCGTGGGCTAAATGTTTCCCCGTTAGCTTGTTCTGCTGAAGAATTCCAGAGACCAAATAGAGTTTGATTGGCATGCAAACAAGTCTCTCTCTGCTTGAAGACGTCCGCTTTTGGGTAAAGAGTTCCGAGAAGGGGAACAACCATTTTCCCAATTACTTTATGTTGATAAAATTTAGATATCTGATTTGGGTTTTGTTACCAACTACTGTTAAGGCAATGATATTCAAATCATATATATACGATAATTGAATATTTGTCTTTAAGTACTTATTGGGTTTTTTGTTAGAGTAAATATTGTTGTGATTATATTTGAAGTGCAATACTATTTTGAAATATTTTAAAATTTCGATACTTAGCTTAGTATACAAAGTATATTAGTTATAACAATTATTATGGTACATATCGATATTAGTATATATCAATAATTTTTCAATCTATGCTTTTTAAAATATTAAAAAAATATATGGTAAGACATCTTCGCATCGCATTTTAAGCTACAGTGACGTCACACGAATTACGAAAATTCATCTTATCTGAAACAGGACTGTTTTCTTATGAAGTAAAAGTTTTTTGTTCTTTTCAAAAACCAAGTAGTAGTTAAAAGAATAAAATATTCATTTAGCTAAAACAAATAGTCATTTTTTTAATGGGAGTTCTTTTTGTGTAGTGATATACAAATTCAGGCGTTAATGGGTAGAAAAGCACACTAAAAGGCTTTAGACTCTTTTCAAAGCTTATAAAATTTCGATATTAAATAAACAGATCCTAAATAAGGTAGCTATTACTAAAAAAAAAGCAATAAACATTTCTTTATTTTTTAAAATCATTTGATTTACCCGTAATCATATATTAAATATAAATAACGGAGATTTTCTTCGTAGACTAAAGCATCAAAACATTTACATTTATTGCTGTTTCGAATGATCCAGCAATATTATTGCAATGATGTCTGCTTAGTCGAAATAAATGTCAATAAAACAACAGTCAATGACAGCGAGGAGAGAGAAATTGCAGTAATCTAAAAGACGACATTTTTAACAGGACCATTTTTCACTCAGTCATTTCACCCGAATCATTTATTTAAACTGTACATTTTCAAAATGATGACATCATAATGAGATTGAAAAAGCGAAAGAGATACTAAAAAAAAAAGCCAAAAAGCGCCATTCGTTAAAATGGCATGAAATAATCCCAAATGTCTTTTTTTCCCTGCAATAAAAAGATGTGAAAGAGTGAAAGCATTCAAAACGTTCTTTTCTCAAAAAAATTTTATATCACCAGCAGCTTAAGATACAGGGATATAAACTGCAATATTACTTGGCGCTTTAGTTGGCGCTTCCTTATATGTTTACGTGCATCGTTTGGATGAGTATTTTTATGTGTTTTTAAAGTTTGATGGTTGAATATTATATGATATAAGAAAAAATTCTAAATCCTGAAGTTTTAACTTAAAATATATTTATGATGTACATTAAATGGAGATCGTAGAGCTAAGTGAAGTACTTTTGATAATGTGGTATGACGTGAAGTTTTTGAAGAACAACGCAACGTCAAATCAAAACAACTATGCTTAAGTTAACACTTTTTTTTTCTAGTTTCTGCTTAAAATGGAAGTTTTTAAATGAATTACTTTCTTAGTATCATCTCTAATTTCCTCTGTGGTATCAGGGTACTTCTTTGGAAAAAATCATCAATACTGCAGCAAGTAAGATAATGTGGAAATAAAAATGTTTTCAGTTCAAAATCGTTTTTGTATTAAGAAAACTATTATTAATAATATTGTGGTAAACACATTACAGTATTGTATTATTAACAATAATATCGCGAATATGGCTGAATATGGCATTTTAAATGATATGCTGTTATTAGCAAATCAGCATCTTATATAAATCTCAATAATAAGGAGTAATAAACAATACAATATAAATAATGAATTATAATTATGAAGCATCGTAAATAATGCAAAGTTTATTGCATTGTTTATTATGCTATTAAGTTATACGTTATTCAAAGTGCGTCATTTGCTTACATGTTACATTTAAAGACTAGTTTTATTTGCATTTAACGTATTTTTCTGAAGAATTTTTACAGTAATGTAAAGCACGTTTGAATATACGTAATATTTATGAAGAACTAATCATCAACAAATGAAAGATAAAACTATACTAATGATTTCGATTTAAATTATCACCTTTGTTATAAAACTTCAGATCAAAATAAAGTTTTTTAATATTTTGTTCGATACATAAATACCTAAAAAATTTTTCAAAGTTTCCTTTGCTTAAAGAAACTTTGAAAGCCTCCAGTGAGTAGGGTATTACTCTAGGAAAAAAAGTGCAGTCAAAACTACCAAATAGTGGTAAAATTCACAATGTTTCTGTCATTATGGGAAACTTTTCTGGCACTGAGTAAATTTTACCGAAGCACTTTGGTAATGATTTTGATAAAATTTACAATAAAGTATGAGTTTATACTATATGATAGTAAATAAAATATGGTAAAATTAGGTAATTTTACCATGATTATAAGAGCATGGTATAAAAACTATTTATTCAGTTGAATTAAACTTCCGGTTCTTTTACTAAATGTGTGCAATTTTGAAAACCAGATGAATGGTTCAAAATGTTCCGTTTGAAATCTCTATAAACCTCATGATGTCTAAATAAGCCATTGATCCATATGCTTGCTTTTCTCAGTTTTCATTATGTCCGTACATTCGTAATGTTTTCTATACATTTGAAACATATCAACTAAGCACAATAACATCTTTTTTCATTAATAGCATTGCGCAGAACAAATTCACGCAATTATTATATCATCTAATTAAAAATAATATTTTGGCCCAAATTATTTTACATGCTTGTATCTATAGGGGAGAGTGGGGTCAATTGTAACAGGGTACGATTGCAACAGAGCAAATATTTCAAGTGTCGGGTTCTAGATTTAGTTCCTCGGAGCCGCACAAGGTGTATTTAATAAATCTACACGTACACCCCTGCTGGCAACCATTTTTATGTACTTTTGAAAGAGTTACATCACAAAAGATATTTTCACGCTAAGTAAGTACTTTTTTTGGTATTAGAATATTATATTGTAACAAAGTAATTTTGTTTAAACAAATAAAAATTTTTAAACGAATATGTAAGTGGACACTTTAATTAACATTTAAAAAAAAATTAGTTTTGTTAATTAACTAGCATTGTTTTTAACAAATGAAGCTGAAATGGCGTCTTGGGGACAATTGTAACAATAAGTAAAGAGACGAATGTAACAGCTGAAAATAAATAATCTTATGTTTACAAACCATTACTTAACTCTTTAAGAACCACCAATAGTTTCCTATATCATTTATATTATGTTGCATGTGCATTATTTTATTTGTCACCTTTCACAGCATAAATTAAAGTTTTTAACCCCTTAAAGTAAAGTTTAACCCTTTAGGTCTCTGCTCATTATTATTTTTACTCCTAAAATATCACTACTATTTTGATCAATAAAAAATATATATCACAACTATGATAATATGTATATTTTACTATGTTTTAGTTGAATTTATGAACTGTTACAATTGACCCCATAAGTGGGGACAATTGTAACAAGTGCACGACTGTCAAAAATTTTTAATAACTAATATAATAACATTTAAAATAAGGTATTTTTTTTTCTAGTAGAGGATAGTTTACTTTACTCGTCTGTCAATTAACACTAATAATATATAGGATTTTTTGTTAGTTAAAAATAGTTAAGTAAAAAATGTTACGATTGACCCCACTCTCCCCTAAATACCATTAATCAAACTTTTCAAGCAGACATTGCTTTAAGCATTTTTTTCGAAATTAGCTATTATCAGTTAAAAACAACGTGTCACACTACTAAGAGAATGACTTTAAATGGTATATTTTATTAGTTTTCTTGAATAAACATTTATATTCGTAATTGTCAGTTTAAAAATGAAAATAATCAGTCAAAACATGGATTTTGATAATTTTTACGTGATTTTTTTTAAAAACACTGAAATTCTTTTTTTGAATATTATGTTTCATTTCGTTTTATAAAAACATATTAAATGACATATAAATAGTGATTCCGTTTCTAATTAAAAAAGTAAATAAAAAATAACAATGAAAAGAAATTTATTCTTATATATAAAAAAAGAGTTATAATTTATTAAATGTTTGGTACTTCTTATGAAGAATTTTACTCTTTAAGAACAAATATGGGTATTTCGTAAAAAACACTTGTCAAAAAACTATATATATTTGAATTCCAATTAATAGTTAAGCAATGAAAAGATAAAAACACTAGGAACATTAGGATATGTAATCTTGCAAGGATAATTCAATTAAAAAAGTAATTTGAAAAAGCAGTTTATTTAACAACTATATATAACTTATATTTTACAACTTTTATTCACTTGACTCAATGTTTTTTTACTTTAGTTAAATTTTGACCCCTTTCCTCAGACAGAGTCATAAAACACAGAAACATTAAAAATAATGACATAATTCAACTCCTTAAATGAAATTACAAATACATGATTTAATAATTAAATTTTTTCCCGGTAATAAAGCTGTTTCTTTGGAGTATTATTGGAAAATGATTTCAATTCTACTTGATATATTTAACTGCAACAGAAAAAAAATATGTAAAATTCAAATCTATAAGTGCATTAAAAAAATAGTATTTCTGTACTTCCGGCATTTTTTACGATAAAATACACTTTATTCATAAAATTCATTTGTACATTTATTTTCTTATTAACATTTTATTTTAAATGTATTTTTGTTCTGACTTTTAATTTGATTTTCTCATGTTGTTTTTCAAGTTGATTTGATTTTTTGAAAAGTCATAAAATCATCATTCAAATTATTCTTAAAATATATTGCTTTAAACGCTAAATATTTAACATAGTTTTTTACTTACGAAATTCCTTATTAAATATATAAAAAATTTCTTTTAGTTCATAATTTAATACAACTTTTTTTGTCGTTTAGTTTTCTAATAAAAAATTCTTCATGATTTGTTTCAAGCATTTCAAATTGACAAAAAAAGATCAAATTTTAAAAATTTAATAAATTTTAAAATTTTCTAGCATTGTTCAAGAAAAATATTTCTCTAAATGTTTCCTCATAATTACATTACATTCAATAATCAGTTATTTATGTCAAATTTCCATGAAAAACTGTGAAAGTAATAGTTATAATGATAAAAATATTTATCTATCAAGTTATATTACAAGTATTACTATTCGAAATTATGATAGCAAAGTTTTAATTTGTAATCTTAGTATTTTTTAATCTCATTTTGTATTCTTGAGACTTTTCTATTTTTATTTTGTAATCCTTCTTATTCTTTTTTTTTTTTTGTTTTTGTTCTTTTAACGTAAAATGTAGATTTTTCACAGAGACTAGTCTTTTTTTATAACTTAAATTAATATAATTTTAAATATTTATTTTCTATTGACTTTTTTAATGAAAAAGTATTTTTATGAATTTAACTGGTTAGGAAGCTCCACATGATCCTGAATATTTTCATTTATAAACTATTTACAAACAAAAATTTATTTTTAACTCATCTATTCGTTAGAAAATCTAACAATATTACTAAATCTGGTTTTAGATATATATTTTTGAACTCAATTGTTAAATACATGAATTGGTATAATATATCGCGATTTATATGTTTATTTATAAGTTTATTTCGATTGTATTTTTGCAATATTCTACTGCATTAGATTTATGAAAGTAGTGTAGAATTACATTATTATTTACTATTTCACTGATATAAATGAAAAAAAGAATGAGCATATTAAAATATCGAATTTTACTTATGTGTAAAAATGATATATTTAGTTACAATCTAGTGATTAAAATATAATGAACAGTGACTGAAAGATTCATATCTTAAATCATACTTATAAAAATGAATTTACGTAAAATTTTATTTATAAATTGACGTAAGACAAGTATATTGAGGTTCGTATTTTAAGTCTCACTTGGGTGTCAATAAATAGTGTGGGTAACATTTTATAAATAAAACTGAAATAAAAAAATGCATCAGAAGGATAGATAAATTAAAATCCTTCTTATCCTTCTTAAATACTTCTTATATGTAATTACATAAAGTGGTTGCTTAACATTTTATTAATAAAAAGCAAATAAAATAAGTATTGGTAAACGTGCTTTATGATTTATTTATAAAAATAAGAATTATTTCGTAAATTAAAATCCATATTTTAAATCTCACTTATTCAGAAACATAAAATATATTTGGGTGATAAAAATTGAAGAAATTAACTTAACTAAGATTCGTATTTAGGCATTGTATTTATTAAAAAGGATATAGCATGAACATGGAAAAATTGGCATCATACATTAATTTTATAGGTAAATACATAATGCAGTTCAGAAACATTTTTGCCTAAAAATAAAATAGAACAAGTATATAAAAGTTTCTTCGAGAATAATTATTTTATATATAAATACATAATGTATCTGAGTAACATTTTATTTTTAAAAATTAAAAACAAAATTGTGCAGTAATTTTCTTTATCTAAATCATACGAACATGTAAATATGGTAAATCTAATGGTATAAAGTCGCACAGTAATATACAAAAAATAATTAAAAAATAAAAGTTATATATTAGATGCCATGATGCAAATCTTATGGTACTTATCTGATTAGGAGGGCAGTAAAAAATCTATTATCACTGGACCTATATTAAGTAGCTAAGTATAATAGGTTCTCTTTATTGCAGTACTTATAACAGCAATACCAGACGTATTTATACCACATTTAATTAAGCATTACTGGAGTTTGGTGCTTTTTTACTACATTCAAATTCAGTTCCGACATTAGTTTGGCAAATATGATTATAAAAACATTAATGTCGTTGATAATTGTTTTCGGAATTATACTTAACTAATTTTTGTTTGTGTGGTAATAGGTACAAATTTAAATTTATAAAAAAAATAAAATTGTTTATTTAAAAGCAAAATTAATGGTGAAAAGATGCTTAGTTATCGACACCTTCGTACACCTTGTTATTGTTAATTTGTTAATGGGTACTACTTCTATTATGTTAATTTGTGTTTTTTTAATAAATACTACACATTTTAATTTGGTAACAAAATACTTCTGCGGAAATAGGTTTTTACGGCCCACTGAAAGGGTTATGTACTGGATAAAATTTTTGATTATGGTAATTTTTAAGTATCAGGAGTTGACCTCGAGCATTTGCATGATGACAAATGACACTGAATGTAATTATCTTTATTTAAAAGGGATGAACTTCTAAAAGCATTATTTGTGTAATATGATAACATAAAGTTATCGGGAAGGGCATGAGTAATGAATAAGTACCTGAAAAAATTGTTGACTATGGTAATTTTTGATGATCAGGAGTTGACCTTAAGCAAAGTCAGCATACCAAATGATACTGAATGTAATTTATCTGTATTTTCAATGAGATGAACTTCTAAAACATGTTTTGCTTAATCTGATAACATAAAGCCAACGGTAATGGCAAGAAGTAATTTTAAAAAATGTAATTGTTTCAACTCAATTAATTGTAGTGGTATATGTCTTTATATTTTTTGCATGATTTCTTATTGTTGATTAATATCGATTTATTGATTATTTACTTTTTCCCCGTACTAGGCATTCAGCTAGTTTTATTTATTAAAGGAAAAAGACTAAGTATATAACGATTTCTATACAAAAAAAATCAATTTTATATGCAAATATACATTTCTTAAAAGATTATTAAAGATATTAAATCCTCCCAGAAAGCGAAAAAAAAGTTCGCAAATAAATCTGCCGTTAAATTAAAGTCTTCTTTTTCCTGTTATGTCAAATAACTGGAAAACATTAAATCTAACGTTACAATTTCCGACGCAAATCCAGATGTATTATTTAATAACTCAATTGTTTCCTCGATATTAAAATTGCTTCTTTCGAGTGTTATTGGAAAAGAATTTCAGCTCTACCTGACAAATTTCACTGCAGCCGAAACGAAGAGGGGGGGGGGGGAGAGAAATCGAAATTATGACAGCGAATAAGAAAAGAAGGTCATCCTCGCTTACTCCCGGAATTTTTCCAGAAAAGAAAAACGGGAGAGCGTGACGTGTACTAGACAACGACGCAGCAATAAAAAATTTCCAAAATGAAAAAAAGGCGAAAAAAAAGGAATTGAGGAAGAAAGAAGATGGAAGAGTAAAAAAGCGACAACTGGCTGGAGCGTAAAAATGTAATTCAAAAATCAGTCTTACGTATCGAAACTCAATTTCGGAGTACACCTGGTCTACAAAAAATAAATAAAATCTCCAACTTAGAATTGCTTCATCTCGAATAAGTTTCCAGAGTCTGAAGCTGAATTGACTGAGAAATATTTTTTCACATTTAGTTTTGACCTTCTCGCAATTTTTTATTTTAATTTTACTTTTAAAACTGAACGAGTTATTTGAAGCGATGCATATATGATATCTCTAAGTCTTTTGACATATATTATGCATGAATTTATTGATAAAAAAAACAAAAACATAAGAGTAAATCTTCATGAATTCATTTTATGTAAAGTACTTAATATGTTTAGTTCGGGTGGAGGGGGATTTGACATTCGATGAATTTTAAAAAGGACGCATTTGCATTTTTTCTCACACACAAATAGAAAAAAAAATCAAGAGAAAGTTTTATTTTTTGTAACAATTTATCTCGTAAAAAGTGTTATTTACTTAATCTCTTTCCTCAACTTTATCAAATAAAAATAAATATTGTTAGCGTGTTACGTAAATTAAGATTAATTGATAGAATTGCTATGAAAACTAATAAAAATGTCCTATTTAATGAAAAAGCCTAATAGCTGATGCACTTACAAAATTTTTATAAGTCATATTTTAAAAGAATATTGAAATAAAAACTACCAGAGGTCATGTGCATGATAAAAAATATAGTGATACTTATTACACACAGCAGAAAATGTAATGAAACTTTTCATATAAATATAGAAAAAAACATTCCGCTGTTATTCTAAATATAACTATAAAGTGCCATTTATGCAACCCAATTCCCTTTTTTTTAAAGGAATACGTTAATAGAAAGTCAGTAAATTGCTTTTTATCTAATATGACCGGTTTACTAAAATAAAAAAAAGATTAAATTTTTTTTAACCAATTACCCCATTTAAACTCGTTAAACCCATTTGCATAACATGATGAAATTGTCCAGAGGTACATGCGTCTGCCTTAGCTTTTCTTGACTCAAATTATGATCCAAGTTAAATTCCTCTTTATTCATAAATTTCCTATGGATTATTTTTTTATGGTAAATATTGTATTTATGGTAAAAAATACTGGCATTTTGAGTGTCCAGTGCCTATACTTTTTATCATAAGTTATCCGTTTCATAAAAGAAAATGCAGCAAATATTTCGATGAAACATGGTTTTAACATGCTTATTCTGCTTTATGATATTTATTTTAATGTTTAACCTATTTTAGTCTAAATATAACATATTAAATTTGTAATTGTTACTTGTTCTAGACGGAATAAATGAGAAAAAAAATCGAAATTGTAATTTTATAAGATGGTTTTTCTATTTCCTAAGAGATAAGTAACATAATTTAGTGCGCAAAAATATGATTCATAATAAAAGATAACAAATAACTGTTTAAAGCATGATTTTATAATATTTAATCTACCTTTTAATATTTGTGTTCTGAAGTTTTAACCTCCATTAACCTGAACTTAACATGCCAAGTAATTATTACTTGTTCCAGATGAATTAAATTCACAAAATTATTTTTTATAAAATGGCTTCTCTATTTCCTATGAGATTAGTAACATAATTATATCTCAAAAATTTTATTCATTATGAAAAATAGCGAATAATTGTTTAAAGCAGGGTTTTATAATGTTTAATCTTAATTTTAATATTTGTGCTTCAAAGTTTTAACGTTCTTTAATCTGACCTTAACATACCAAGATTGTAATTATTACTCGTTCCAGATCGAATAAATTTACAAAATGTTATAAGATTGTTTCTCTATTTTCTATGAGATTATTAATATAATTCAATCTTAAATTTTGATTCCTCAAAAAAAGTAGCGAATAATTATTTAAAGCATGGTTTTTTAATGTTTAATCTACTTTTTAAAATGTATGTTTTAAAGTTTTAACCTTCTTTAGTCTGAACTTCACATACCTAGTTCGTAATTATAACATCTTCAAGATGAAATAAATTTACGAAATGTAATTTTATAAGATTGTTTCTCCATTTTCCATGAGGTTAGTAACATAATTCAATTTGAAAAATTTGATTCATCATAAAAAATAGAGAATAATTATTTAAAGCATGGTTTTATAATGTTTAATCTACCTTTTAATATTTATGTTTTGACCTTCTTTATTCTGAACTTAACATACCAAGTTTGTAATTATTACTTGTTCTAGAAGAAAAAATTTACAAAATTATATTTTATAAAATTTCTTCTCTATTTTCTTTGAGATTAGTAACATAATTCAATCTCAAAAACTTGATTCATCATAAAAAAAAATAACGAATAATTATTTAAAGCATGATTTTTTAATATTTAATCTAACTTTTAATATTTATGTTTTAAAGTTTTAACCTTCTTTAGTCTGAACTTAACATACCAAGTTTGTAATTATTACTTGTTCTAGAAGAAATAAATTTACAAAATTATATTTTATAAAATTTCTTCTCTATTTTCTTTAAGATTAGTAACATAATTCAATCTCAAAAAATTGATTCATCATGAAAAAATAACGAATAATTATTTGAAGCATGGTTTTTTAATATTTAATCTATCTTTTAATATTTATGTTTTAAAGTTTTAACCTTCTTTAGTCTGAACTTGACGTACCAAGTTTGTAATTATTACTTGTTTTAGACGGAATAAATTTATCAAATGTAACATTACAAGATGATTTCTCTATTTTTTCTGAGGGTAAAAACATAATTCAGTAGGCTAAAGGTTCAGCATAAAAGATGGCAAATAATTATTTAGAGCATGGATTTATTATGTTTAGCTTACCTTTCCCATTCATGTTTATAAGGTTTAATCGACGCTTGTAGAAATTTTATATACATACCAAGTGTCAAATTATTACTTGTTCCAAACGGATTAAATTTTGAAAATGTAATTTTATTAGATGGTTTCTCTATTTTCTAAGAGGTAGGATATAATTCAGTTGGCAAAAATATGATTCATCATAAAAGATACTAAATAATTATTTAAAGCAAAGTTTTATAAATTTTACCTACTTAAGACTAAACTTTACTTAACGAGTTTGTAAATATTACTTTTTTAGACATAATAAACTTATGAAATGTAATGGGTGATATTTTATTAGATGATTTTATTAGATGATTTCTCTATTTCCTATGTGGTTACTAATGTTATTTAGTCAGGAAAAGTATGGTTCAGTAAGAAAAAATTAGCAAATAATTATGTAAACTATTATTATGTAATTATAATCAAATAATTATTATTTATAAATATTAATAAGTAATTATATATTTTATCATATTCAGCCTACTTTATCATATTCGTGTTTCCAAGGTTTAACCTACGTTTGTGGGGACTTTAAATACCTACCAAGTATAACGTGTTTAATCGTTACTTGTTCTTGACGGTAAAATAATAAAATAATTTAGAATATGTTCTTTCATAAAATGCAAACATTTTATGACATGGAAAATAGATAATATGGTATCGATTTCTTGTGATGTTATAATTATAATTCGGGATTTAAATTATATAAATGTAATATAAATTATATAAGAGCATTTCCCTTAGAAGAAACCTAGATCTGAATAGAGAATAATAAAAGTAATGGGGGAAGAGTGAAAAGGTTTAGTCTTCATTCAGAATACTTTTTCTCCTTTTTTAAAAAAGACATGACTTAAATAATTAACGATAACATTTAAAGCTGAAAACGCCCTTATAATAAATAATTCATATTTATATAAAGAAGGGCGTAAAAAGATTTTGATTGATTTGGAACCTAGATTTTGTAAATTCATCTGTACTAATTTTAGAAAGCATACTTTACCAAACGGTTTGGTTATCATGACGCAATTCTTAATAATCTTTAGCTACGGTGTGCCAGCTTTCAGATCAAGAATAAAATAATTCTCTTTTTTCCCTATTTCTTGACGTAGAAAGACTGTATAGTTATTTCAGATATATTTGTGCAAATTTATAAAACGATAAAGCATATTTTTCTGGATATTTTTTCCGTTAAAAGTTCATTTTTTCAAAAATATTTCATCAAAAAATTAATTCTAATTGTAGAAGCATTCAGAATTTTTTTTTCTTATTTCTCTAATATCATTTCATATCAAAGAGAAATTCAACAAGTCAAAAAAAAAAAAAAAATGAGACAGTTAAGTACTTAAGAACGTTTAAGTACTTAGAATTTTAAAATAAGTGTATCATGATGTGATTAATTGAATCGATTAATGGCGATTAATTTCTGAAATATAAAGTTCATTAAAAAATGTTTTACGAAATAAAATGGAAATAACTTGATCCAATGCTCTCAGTCTGTAGATTTTGGCAGGATCATTAATATTTAAAATAAAAAATCTGTTTTCGGATTAATGTAAGTTCAGAATATCAGATTGTTGTGTCCGCTCGGGAATACAAATTCTGGTAAAATTATCCAACTTATATTGTAATACTTTTATTAACAAAATACCATGACTCTTGTAAAAATATATATATAACCATATATTAAACCAGTCATTTGGTAGTTTTTCCATTCGTATAGTAACGCTTTACCGGGAATTCTAATTTTCACAAATACAATTCCTTTCAGTAAAATCAAACGTATAGTAAATTTGAAAAGTAAAAAGTAAATTTAACCGAATAAATGTTTTTTATGCTATGCTCTAGGTAAAATTATCAAATTTTACCAAATTTACAACCAAAGGCATGGTAATAAAACTATATTTTATTGCTTATTTTACCAAAAGTCATTACGAAAGCCCTTCGGTAAAAATTTACGTGCTTTTTGGTGTTCTCAGAGAGTCACGGTAAATTTTACCAAATTTTGATAACTGTGACCATATTTTTTTTTAGTGCGTATCACTTTCGTAATATGTTCTAACTGAAGGGAAATACAAACTAAAGTTACTTTTGTACTCGTTACTCATAGCAACTCATTTTAGATTAATTTGTCATTTATTAATTCCATTCCCAATCGGGAATCAGTACTATTTTTAAACTGATTTCTTTCGTATTCAGTATTGCTTTTCATTCAGAATCCCGCAGCAGTTTACCTTGGATCAGTCTAAAGCTTTGTTAATTAAATTTTTACAAGATTGTTTTTGGTATGAACTTTTATATTTTCATGTTGATCTTTCTAACATTAAGCAGAAATTTATTGGTAAGAGTTAGTTTTGCAAATATGTGTGATAAATTAATTATTATAATAATTTTTGACATTTGTTCTTTTCCACTTTGTTCTTTCAACTAAAAATTCTTTTAAATATTTTGACGAAAATTACGTGTTTTTTCTCAATAATATGCTAAATCATTTATTAAAACTTATTTCAAATGGTTTTTATAACCAATTTAGCGGAATCTTCTAATTTGATTCCTGAAATGTTTCCTCCTCGATATATATATATATATATATATATTCCATTATTGCCATTTTAATTGTAGAATAACTTTCTTCCAATAACGAGTAAACTTTTTAAAAGTATATATAAATGGTAGATTGTAAAACTTTTCGCGCGGAATATTAATATCAGTAAAAATTTGATAAATTATTATTTGCAAATTTTCTATCTTATTCCACAATATATGCTTAAATAATTTTTATTGGTATGTAATAAAATTTCCTTATTGCTTTTATTGCTAGAAAACAGTACTTATTCACAGTTACAGAAATCTTTATATTAACTTAAGTACACATTGTCTGATTCAATCAAATAAACTTGGAGCAGCAGTACTTAAACTCAAAATAATGTTAGCTAATATCCTTCCAGAGAGCAACTTTAAACTAACTTTAAATAAGCATCTCCGCACTATCTTCTGGCTTTTAAATAAATCTGCGTCTCATTTTACTTAGAACGAAGTGCATTATATTGATGGTAATTTCTAAGTCAAGTCAGCTATCATCCTAATTTCCCGCCCTTTATCCGAAGCACACTCACAAATCCGGCCATACACGAAAATCCCGGAGGCCGCTTCATGGACGCTATAAATAGAGCCAGCCACCGTAAATCACTCTTGTAAGAATCCCATAATCACGGGTGTTAAGCGGCCAGATGACATACAAGGCCCTTGTATCTGTGTTCCAGCAACACTGTTTTCTCCAGGTCTCCTTACACTCTCCTCCACCCCCAGGAAGCACCCGATGGATTGAGTAATTTGTGTCCAATTATTGGGAGTTATCCGGCAAAGCGGAAGAGAGTCCGGGCGCGTCCCATTTAAATACTGATTCTCCCTGATTGTGATAGATGACTTGGCAGGAGGTTTAATTGCGCCCCGCCTCGACCTCTACTTGATTTCAGTAGATGGCAAAGGATTAGGAAGCACCAGAAGAGATTAAGTGGCAAGGCAAAAGCACTCTTTGATGCTTTTAACCAGGAGTTGTCTCAAGAACAAAGCTAAGCTTTTAGCTCTGATTAAACTGGCAGATCAAGTGATGATCAAGGTTTCCAACTTTTGATGCGAGGGGTAACTAAATGGCCGTCTTTTCATTTGGAAGAGTATGCGAGTCTACTTAGTATGATTTGGATCTATTTCATATGAGATTTTGGTCTTTCCGGCAATTTATTGCACTTCTGAAAGGAGCTGCTGAAGTTTAATTCGATTTAATTCTCTTTTATGCTTGGTTATACAATAGTTAGTCAATAATAAGCTGCCTTTTCAACTGATATATTCAAGTGTTAAAAATGAATGTAAAACTATCCCCAGTTGAAAGTAATGAAACTAATGTGTTATGTAGTGGGTAGTGTATTTAAAACAATTTTTACAAGAATGAAACAAAGCTTTTAATTTAAATTGAATTGGAAGAGATGGTTAAGGTTCTTAACTTTTAATGTGTAAGGTAACTAAGTGGCTGTCTTTTTTCCCCCTCATGATTTGATACAACATTGTGTTGTTTCTTGAACCACTGTATGTTGTTCCTTAGATTATTGGAATTTACTTCTTGGATAACATCTTTTTAGAGTATTTTTCTTCTAACCTTATCAATTTATTGAATATTCGTGCAATTAAGGCTTAGTGTTCATGTAGTCTGCATAATCTGAAATAAATCAAAACATTCATAAATGTAATATCAAATAAGTTATATACCTGTAGTATTGATATTACATACTAGATTAAAAACTTCATTTGCGTTAAAAATATACAAATTCTAAATAACAGTCGACATATTTCAAACACTCAAATAAAGGCACCCATTTTCAAAATTAGCCAGACGTGAATGAGAGGAAACACAAATAATTTGCAAAATAAAACGCAAAGTTGCCAACAAACTTTAGACTACCAGACTAAAACTTTAGAATTACACTATTTGTTACTGATGCACCTGTAGTAAAAAGTATCAACTACTTACATTTAATGCAGAAGTTCTCATCTAATGGACGCAAATATGTACACTCGTCCAAAGTGCAAAGGTATTATGCTGTCCGCCATCTCCTTTACATCAACAAAATGAGACAAAGCGTGAAAGTGAACCAATAGTTCACTTCCCAGTATCCCTTTAACATAAAATACTTAACAGTTTCATTATTTTGTTGAATAGCACATATTTTCATGATACCAGAATAGTTAACAGTTAAGATTAAAATACATAATTTTGAAGCTTTTTTTTAAATTGTGCTCTACTTTATTTCGTACTGCATTCCAAAGATATCCTTTATTTTTTTTAATAGATTTGACTATTTTCATCGTCAAAGTAGCCAAACATACTTATAAAATAATATAATTGTCAGGGTCATGTGATGTAATAACACGCATTTTCTGATGTTGCGAGCTAAAAGCTTGATATTATAGATATGATCATTTTGTTTTGTTTTGGTTTTTGAACGATGGATGAAAAAAGAATAATAAAAAATGGTGAATTAGTTTTGTAGAATTTTGCGTTATTTCTTTTGTAAAAGGTTACGACTGACAAATGTGCGGGGAAACCCCAATGGATTTCCAAATAAAAGATTGGTAGTTGTTTGTTCTATGAATTTCAAGTTGTTTGATGGAAGATAGTGAGTTATTTAGATTGTCTTGAAATTGGTTTAGGAAGTGGCATTTTTTTTTGTAAGAAGGTGCAGTTTAGAAAGTAGTAGGTGAAAAATGGCATTTTTAGGAAGAGCTTTAAAAGTAGATTTGAAGTGTTTGGCGGAAGAGTTAGGAGAAACGGCAACGGAAGACATGAGAGTTACCGAATTAAAGAAGATTATATTGGCAAGTACGGAGTACGAAGAGGAGTTTGTGAAGGAATTATTAAAAAGAATAGTTAGTGGAAGAGAAGAAATAAAGCGCCAACAAAAAGAAGATGAAATTAGGCGACAAGAATATGAAATTAAGCAACAGGAAAGGGAAGACGAATTGAAGCGGCGAGAACAGGAAAGGGAAGATGAATTAAAGAGGCGAGAACAGGAAAGGGAAGGTGAATTAAAGCGGCGAGAACAGGAAAGGGAAGATGAATTAAAGCGGCAAGAAAAGGAATATGAATTGGAGAGGTTGAAGATAGAAGCTTCATTGGTACATACTGGTACTATAGGAGAGACGAGCAGCTCTCGAAATGAAGAAACAAGAGAACATGTACCTGGTGGATTGCAAAAATTAATGCGTACTTTTGATCCAAAAGAAGGTGATATAAGTTTTTATCTAATATTGTTTGAAAGACAAGCACGAAGAGTCCATATAAAAGAAGAAGATTGGGTAACGCATCTTGTTGGATTATTGCCTCTAGAAATGGCGAATTTAATTGCAAGGGAGCCTGAAGAAAAAGCAAATGATTATAAACATGTAAAATGTATGTTATTGAAAAGGTTTAAATTGAGCCCAGAAGCATTTAAAATAAAGTTTAAGAGACATTGTAAAGCGGCTGAGAGCACTTGGCGAGATTTTGGATTTGAATTGGCGAACTATTTTAACGAATGGGTTTCGGGACTAAAAATTAATGATTTCGACAGCCTGAAACAACTTGTCATTGTCGAACAGATAAAAGAACGAGTACCTGGAGACATACAAAATCATTTTATTGATGAGTGGAGTAGAATTTGCTCAGTTGACACACTTGCTGAGAAGCTAGATGAGTACGAGAATGCAAGGAAATATAACCAAACTACTAAATTCATTGCTTCTCAACCATATAGGAACTTATACCGGGAAAAACCAAACATGGTTAGTAGAAGAAATCATACATTTGGTGAAGGATATAAACATGAGCATAACAACCATGGCAGAATTGATAAGCGGAGTTCTTCCCAAAATCCAGTCACATGTTTTAATTGTGGACGAGTAGGACACTTGGCACGATTTTGTCGAGATAATAAAGAGAGGAGAAGAAACATTGAAGGCAAAGTGGCCGAGGTTCAAGTATCGGAAGGGCAAGTATCCGAAGTTAAGGTACTCAGAAATGGAAATATCGAAAGCAAAGTAGTCACTGCAAGATTTAACGGTGAAGTCATGATAGGAAACAAAAAATGTAAAGGCGTTCAACCAAAAATAGCTGCCCTTAAGAAAGTTAGAATTTCATATAATGGAAATGAATACGAAGCTGTAGTAGATTCTGGTGCACAAATAAGTGTATTTAAAAACGATATAGTGGGTAAGGAAGTGGATTACAAAGGACATATAATACTACAACCTGCGTTTGGCGAAAGTCTAAAAGCTGAATTAAAAGAAGTGGAAATCGCGTTGGTAACGGAAGGATATATTACGCCTATAATTAAAACGATGATAGCAGCCGTCAATGGGTTAAATGCTGACATTTTGTTGGATGCTGAAACTTATGAGGCATTATTAGAACAAAAAAGAGTATACAATCCCAGTTTTACTGCTGCTATGAAGCTAAGATCAGATTCCCGAAAGGAGCAGTTATATATGAGTGCAAGTGACGGAGAAGAGCAGCAGGAGCCAACAGTAGGTGAATGCGGTGATAAAAAGAATGGAAATGAAACCGAACGATTCAAGATACAACAACAAAGTTGCGATACTCTCCAAGAAGCATGGAAATTGGGGAAGCAAAATAAAGGAGGGTATGTGATACAAAATAATATACTATGCCATGAAGAGCTGTTGGACGGGAATAGAATACAACAATTAGTAATTCCCGAAATTAGAAAAGGTAAAATACTAGAAATTGCCCACGAGTCAGTATTCGGAGCACATCTAGGAGCTCGTAAAACAATTCAAAGAATTAAATTTTCCTTTTATTGGCCAGGGATGGTCAAGGAAATTAAAGCTTATTGTAGCTCATGTCATGGGTGCCAAGGTAGAAGAGTTGTTCGTTCAGTAGACAAAATTCCGATAACACCTGTGTCACGTCCTGAACTTCCATTCCAAGTGGTGAACGTAGATCTAATTGGTCCTCTAGATCCAGTATCAGCACAAGGACATAAATATATCCTTTGTTTGATGGACCAACATTCAAGATGGCCTGAAGCAGTCCCGCTCAAATCGTTAACGGCAAGGAATACATGCGAAGCACTGCTCGAAATATTCTGTAGGACAGGAATTCCAGAAGTAATCGTGGTGGATAATGCGACAAATTTTACGGCAAGTTTAACGCAAGAGTTTTTGAAGGTTTTAGGAGCTTGTCCGCGATTTTCAACGCCATACCATCCGGAAGGGAACGGATTGATTGAAAGATGGAACCAAACCTTCAAAAATATGCTACATCACATTATTAGAGAAGTAGGAAGAAATTGGCATCGACATATACCATTTGTACTATGGGCTTATCGAGAAGTTCCAAATGCAACTACAGGAGTACCACCTTTTCTGCTAATGTACGGGAGAGAACCGAAAGGCCCGTTATCTATATTGAAGTCAATTTGGGCCGGAGATATGTTTTTACCTTTGAATATGAAAGGATCAGCGGAGGAATATTTAAAAGAGTTAAAAGGAAAATTAGAAATAGCAACCGAAAAGGCAAGGTTAACAAGTGATGTGCAACAAAGTAACTATGCCAAATATTACAATAGAAGGAAAAAATACCGGGAATTTGCGCCAGGAGATCAAGTACTTGTGCTAATGCATGATTCATCCAATTCATTATATGCCAGATGGATAGGTCCAGTAAAGGTAATTAGAAGAGTGAAACCGAATTCGTATTATTTGCAAATGCCTGAAGGAAATTTAAGATTATTGCATGTTAACAAAATGAGAGAATACAAAGCGAGAATTCAAACAGTTGGAGTTGTCTATGATATTGATGATGAATTTGGTGAAATATACGAAACACCAACTCTTCCTACAGATGTGGAAAGCTATGAAGCATTGAAAGGATTAAATTTGGATTACTTACCCAAAATGCAACAAAATCAATTGAAAGATCTTTTACATAGACGCAAAACGTTGTTTTCGGGGAAGATAAGGATAGCTAAAGTTGGGAAACATGCGATAAAGCTGAAAGCTGAGGAGGATACGATGAAACCAAAAACGTATAAGATACCAGAAAACTTAAAGGGGAAAGTGGATGCACAGATCAATGAATTGCTAGCGTTAGGACTGATTGAACCGGTGGTAAGTGAGATAGCACACCCGGTAGTATGTGTTCATAAGAAAGACGGAACAATCAGGTTATGCATTGATTTCAGAAGTTTGAATGCTCTTACCGTTCCGGATGCATATCCAATGCAAAATATGATGGAGTTGAATTTCTTAGTAGGAAAGAAGAAATTCATTACTGTGCTAGATATGTTGAAGGGATATTGGGCTATACCGATGGAGAACGGCAGCAAACACCTCACAGCATTCCGAACTCACCGAGGCCAGTACCAATGGAATGTATTACCCTTTGGATTAAGAAATGCTGCTGCAACCTACCAAAGAGCTATGTCTAAAGTGGTTCAGTCCATGTCTGATTTCACTTGTGCTTATATCGATGATTTAGCAGTATTTTCTGATACGTGGGAGGAACATTTGATTCATCTTGAAGAAGTTTTTAAGAGATTGGAATATTTTAATTTCTCCGTGAACTTGAGAAAGTGCGAATTTGCTAGACAAAAGGTTAAATACTTAGGACATATTATTGGTTCAGGTAAACATGCTCCTGACAAAGAACGAATAAGAGTAATACAGAAATTAGAGGCACCCAAAACCAAAAAACAACTGAGAAGTGCTTTGGGATTATGCAACTTTTACAGGCAGTATATTCCAAACTTCGCAAAGATTGCTCTTCCACTAACAGAGCTTACTAAAAAGAAAGTTCCTAATGAGATTCCTTGGAGCGAAGAAGCTAAGAAGGCATTCAAGGAATTGAAGACGTCGCTATGTAAGATCGCAGAGTTACAAGTCCCAGACATAGAGAAACCATACTACTTGCATACGGATGCATCTCAAAATGCGGTCGGATGTTGTTTAGGTCAGTTAGATGAAGAAGGAAATATTCGTCCCATAGCTTTCGGTAGCCAGAAGCTGAATTCAACTCAACAGAAATGGTCTACAATTGAAAGGGAAGCTTATGCTATTATTTGGGCTTTGCAGAGATTTGAAACCTTACTCTGTGGTGCTAAGATTATTTTATTAACTGATCATAATCCCCTAGTATTTCTGACGAGTGCGACACCCAAAGCCCGAGGTTGCAGAGATGGGCGTTAGCCATTCAACGCCATGATATTGAGGCAAGTCACATCAAAGGATCGAAACTTAGTAATGCAGATGCATTGTCCAGACTGTAAATATAAACTAAAATAAGACTCTGAACATTTTTTCCTATTATTATTATTAGGTGATTAAAGTAAATACCTAGTGTTAAGTTAAACCTAAGATTCAGTGAATATTTGGGTGAATGTGAAACATAGTTTGTTTATGTGTAAAGTGTGACCCTTAAATTATTTGCCATATTCGATCTTTGGATCTAATATGACTCTGGGGGGAAGGTGTCAGGGTCATGTGATGTAATAACACGCATTTTCTGATGTTGCGAGCTAAAAGCTTGATATTATAGATATGATCATTTTGTTTTGTTTTGGTTTTTGAACGATGGATGAAAAAAGAATAATAAAAAATGGTGAATTAGTTTTGTAGAATTTTGCGTTATTTCTTTTGTAAAAGGTTACGACTGACAATAATTAACTTTATAATAGACTTTTTAAAATAATTAATAATATGGGATCTAATTCTGATAAAAAGAAATTTCTCTCGAAAGAGAAAATATAATCTTTATTTTGTGTGTACCAAATTAATCTTTGTTGTATAGTATATTTTGAAAGGAGATCTCCCATTACTTGTGTATGACATTATAATTCTACGAGACAGACGGATATATCGATCTGAAATATTCAGACAGTGGATATATTTTCTTTAGCTGGAGGTAATAGTTTATCTTCAGAAACAATAAACATTGAAATAATAACTCTCTTCAACTTATCTACTGAATAAAAGATTTAATAATAAAATTGGTTTTATCTTATCAATAAAATCAATTCCTTCATCCCTGAAAATGTCATCATTTTCTATTTGGATTATATATTTCATAATTCATAAATAATTTTAAATTTAGGAATGCCTATATAAATTGCTAAATTGAGTCATTTTCTTTTTTAAATTGAACCACAGTAGAGTGAAAAAGATTTTGGAAGTGCTATATAGTTTAGTTTAGCACAATATTCAAGTTGCAGATAATTTAAAAGATATTAAAGTTCAAACTGCTTGAAAATATCAAATAAAACAAAAAATACATACATTGTTAGAATTTTCATTTTGAAATTACGATAAAATAGCCGGCGGAAGTCTGTCTAACCAAATAACCGTAAAGTTTACGGTAAAGAACATTTTTTACATTTACTATTTCGAAATCGATTGCAACTAGTAAGGTTAAGAAACTATTATTACAAAACTATATGGTTTTTTAACCATTTACAACTAGAATGGTTTCAAAACTCTTAAAAAAGAAATTTGACTCAGCATTAGAGCTAGACTTTTAGTTAGGTAATTTACATTTGAGTCAGGTTGTGTTTGAGTTGTGTTTTATCAAATGAACAGTGGAAAGTGGTTCACTTAGTTTCTTTAGTTGCTTAATTTATCGTAAGAGATAAGAAATACTTGACATTTTTTGCTAAGCCGCTATATGATATTGCCAACTGTACTTGAATGAGAGTATCAGATTTTAATAGTCCAACGTCACAAATTTAGGGAGGTTGGGACACTGGAAACTCTTCATGTGTTGAAGGAAATGGAGGAAATATTATGGTGCCAACGCTGAGACTCGAATCCCGGTTCTGTCGGTCATGAGAGTGACAGATCTACCCTTTCGACAATAATATGCATCCAGCTTCAAGAAACTTAGTGGCTGTATTAGATGGACCAAGTTGGTGCGTAAAAATCCTGGTTTTTCAACTGTATTAAGTAAAAGCAATCAATAAACGGTTTTTTCTCACAGTTAACAATTTGAATACTATCTTAATTATTGTTATTCAAACTTTTTTGTTTGAATGTGGTAAAATAACAATTAAATAAATTATTTACCATTTCTTCAAGAAATTTCTAATAGTGTAGCTACCTTTTTTCAAACTCACTAAAATGTCACAAGAAATATTCTTTAAAATAGTTAAATGTGCAATTGCTGTATGCATATTTATATATATTTTCATACGCATCATTGCGTGTTTATACATGTTCTATATAATATAATTTCGCAAGAGAAATTTATAATTCTAATATAAAAGACTCAGTCTATACTTCATTTAACTAAACGAATTGGATAACCGACTTGAAAGAGTCTTGACTAGAAAGTGATTTTTAAAATTAATTTTAACGCATTCGAATCAAGCAAAATCACGAGAAAATTTTTTTACTTTGTAATTTATAAATTAAATGTCATATATTTTTAAATCTGTTTCTTAAATTTAACTTGCAAATTTAGAATTCTTTTAAGAAGATATATCGTTAATTACGTAAAACGATATCTGCCGTTTTAAAGATAGTTTATATAAAAAAAAAATAAACATTAATTAATGATATTGTATTTTTGCTTTAAAATAGAAATATTTAATTCTATTGTGTATCTATAATTATAATTAAACACATTCATTTATTTAATATTTAAATCAATTTAATTGAACTTAGTCAAAATTTATTATAAAATATAAAACAATATCCAATATTCGAAAGTTCTCGTTATTCTATACCAGGGGTTTCCAACTTATATGAGGCCGGGGGCCACAATTAAAAACACCAGTCAATTGGCGGGCCGCAACTTTTTCAAAATTATATATAGGACTCTTTTATGTTTGAAGGAATATTAAATATTACTGTCAGATTTTCATCAAGTTGCTCAAAACAAAAGTTTTAAATTACAAATAGTAATAAATATTTTCTTAAATAAATATATTTTCTTGGGTGCAAAACCTGAGAAACAAATTTTTTTGCACAGATGCTATGTTGAATTTCACAGAAACGAAGAAATTAGTTTTTTTTTTTTAAGGAAATAAAAGTATTTTAAACCCATATAGATTTTTTACGAAAATTGTCCTCAAAGAAATGTCAACTAATATATTTTAGTTAGCGGGCCACAAACAAAGTTTTCGAGTGCTGCCAATTGGTAACCACTGTTCTATACGCTTTGCATTATATAGCTACTACTTCTTCAGAAGATCACATAAATAAGAAATATTATTATATATTCCATGTTATTCTATATGTTTTGGATTGAATTAGAACTACTAGATAATAACATAAATTATGAAAAACTAACAGAACATTTTGCGGCTAATGCTAAACTCTGTAGAGACTATAGAAAATATCATTCACAATAACTCCGCCAATTTCATCCGACTAGCCAAAACGCGTAGCAGCTTTCAATAAAAAAGTAGTTTTTGTTGATCTTTGAATGTTTATTAATTTTTTTTACACAAAATCACAAAATTTCGAATAATAAATGTTGAGTGATTACGCAAGATACTACTTAGTCAACGCCATTAATATAAATTTTGAGAATCCCAATCCAAAAATGAACTATGCCAATTAGGTATTACAAACTAATATTGGAACGAAGAAAAGCATAAATGCTATAAGACTTTATTAGGAATTCAAAATGAAAAGAAACAAAACCAGTTTGACTGCTTTGGAAAAATTTGAAGTTTCTAGAAAGCATTTTTAAATTTATTGTTGTTTCCTTTGACAGTTAAATAAACTTTGATGATTTCAGTCTGGCCTCTCTCAGTAGTGATTTGTAGGGTTATGATAGATTTTTATTTTTAATTTTTCTTCGCCCAACTATGGATTCCAGAGTCCAAAGCGTATACTTACTTAATCACAGTTTTGACAAGAACTTTTAAAATATAAACTAAGGGTGTTCATTAAAAAAAACACATCATTCTTTCATTAAGACCTCGAAATTTTTAAGCAAATATTTTAGTTTGAAAAACAAGTTTCTTCGAATGAACGTTTTGAAATAAAAATTCAAAAAAACAGGAGCTACAATGCTTTTTTTTTTTTTTTTTTTTACTTCTTTTGATTGCACAGCTATCCCCAAATGAGATATCGGAAAGTAATAACGAGATATTTTGTAAAATAAAAACAAAACCTCAAACCCATTTCCCAGAACCAAACAAAATTGAGCATCCCCTCCAAAAATAGCTGTTTCTTTTCAAGAATTATAACAAATTTATTTTTCTTTAACTTCTCTGTCCATATTTTAAACCAGGATCAACCTAATACTCTCCCCCGAAATCCATTAAAAGGGATATATATGTATAAGTCCCATCATTCCACACTGGCACTTGTCCGATTATCAGTCGGGAGGGGGGCTGGATTTCCGAAAGTTTTAACGGATGAAGTCAGGAACATTCGAAATCGGAAACCAATCAATGCAAATCGTCCGTAGCTTGGTGTACTGTGGGTTGGAGACTCCATTTCATTCCTAATGGTTTACGGGATGCCCATTTCGAATGAAATCGTTATTTTCCCTACTTGCACCATTTTCTGCTAGTTGTGTGGTGGTGCGTGTTTTTGGCATCGGGGGGGGGGGGGGGCGATCGGGAAAAGTAATTGAAAATTTTCGAGACACTTGGTCCTCGGTTATTATTTATGTACCAGTCGCAACCATAAACACGTAACACTCGAAACGTTACAGAATTGGATTGCATTTGAAGGATGTGATTTCGCAAAAGTGGAAAACGATAAGAATGATAGGAAGTGTGTAAGTGGCTCTGACCCGGCCGTTTTATTGATTGTTACCGGAAATGAGTTTCTCCTTTTTAAATATTTAATAATGAACAGATATTGATATCGTAAATCATATGCTTAATGATTTTTCTTTGCAATAGAGCGTTGTATGTAGACTCGACTCCAATATATTGGAAATAAAATATAGGTAGCCGCTAAAAAGAGTCTTATTTCGCATAAAAGTTTTACGCTCTACACTGTTTACAGTAATAAATCTAAAAATATTGTTTTCAAGTTTAAAATAATCAACCACAAACAGAAAAGAGTTTTATTCTTCAAATAATGTTGACTTTAATTTAAAGTGACATGAGCAACAATGAGTTTTAAATGATGACCAATCGCTAAAATAGATTGATAAAAGAAAAATCGAGAGTTGCTTCTATGGAGAACAATAATAAAACGGAATAACGTTTTAATAGTATAAATTAAATAAAGACTTTTTTGAGCTTGTCATTTATAATGGCAAGCCCAAATTCTTATCATTTATAATTATCAAATTCTTTATAATTATCATTTATAATTATCAAATCATTTATCATATCATTTATAATTATCAAATCATTTATCATATCATTTAAAATTATCATTTATAATTATCAAATTATCAAATTCTTATCATTTATAATTCTTTATCATTTATAATGGCTCTCTGACCCGTAAGTTTTATTGATTGTTACACGGAAAGAAGTTTCTCTTTTTAAATATTTAATTATAAACTGATACTAATATCGCAACTCATATGCTTGTATTATATATCATAAAATATAATAAATAGATCATAGATTTAACAAATCATAGAAATTTCTCGAGAAAAAGTGGTTAAATAACAATTTATTTAATTGTTATTTTACCATATTCAAAACAGAAACAATCAAATAGCCATAAATAAAATGGCATTCAAACTGTTAACTGTAAGAAAAACCGTTTATTAACTACTTTAATTTAACTACCGAGGGAGCAAGTCTGTCAATCTCATATCTGACAAAAAAATGGTTCGATTCCCACCGTTGACACCACAAAATTTCTCTATTCCTTTCAATACATGAAGAGTTTCCAGTACCCTGCAGTCCCCAATTTGTGATCCTGAACTATAAAAATGCGAAACTTTCATTTACGCAGCAGGATAAAGCTATTTAACACAAAAAAATCTAGATTCCCTATCTCTTAAGATCGATGAAACAACCAGATAAACTAATTATATTACATTCCACGGTTCATTTGATAAAAAACAATTCAACCACAACCTAACTTAAATGCCCAGTACTTAACGAAAAGTTTAGCTGCAAAATCAAGTTAAGTTTTGTATTCATGGTTTTTAAAACCCATTAGTTCAGTGTTTCCCAACCTTTTTTGTGCCATGCCCCACCTAAGCCTTTCTAAAATTCTTATGCCCCCCTATGTACCATATACATAATTTTAAATATTAAAAAAATTGAATGGTTCGCTTAAGAAACTTAAATGATAGGTTTTAGGAAGAAATCCCTAGGAAATTGTTAACGAAACACAGTAAATTTTCAAAACATATAATGAAAAACTAAAATTCAAATTAAAAATAATTTTAATAATGATTTTTCTATTATAATTTAATATTTAATTTATTGTGATCCTTGTGCTTGGTGCACAGTGATTTTATGTTAGGTTTCGATTTGGTAAGCTTCAGTCTCAAGATTCCCAGTTGTGTTCCATCCAGACGATTTTTTTATTTTTACCAGTAAATCATTTACAGCACTAAATTCACAATCAGCTAAATATGAAGATGTAAACGTTACCAATAGTTTTCTTGCACATTTGGTTGAATTTGGGTATTTGATTTCTGTTTCCTCACAAAGCCATGCATCTCTCCATTTATATTAAATAAAATTTTAACTGACTCATTATTTTGCATTTCTGCGAGTTCTTCTTGATCCTGCATATTTGATAGATCAGACAAATCCGCTAACATTGGCTGTATCATCCATATATGAAAATCAATTTGTTTTAAACTAGAAAATCTTTCTTTTTAATCAGGCGATAGAATTTTCAGATGATCGGCAATAACAAGTAAAGCAGTACCGTTTACTTCACACTTTTGGAGCCAATGAATTTTGTTGTTAATATATTTCTGACATAACTCAATAAGGGTAATGAAACCCAATATCTTCGCTTTTGCATCAACAAGAGTTTTATTTGTTCCTTGAAGTTGCTTATTTAATATATTTAGTTATTCAAAGATATCGGCTAAATAACTCATAAATGCATTATCATCGACTGCTAACAGATACTTCATTTCAGGTTTGTCGTTTAAAAAATCACTAAGAGTATCAAACAGTTTCCTAAATCTTTTCAAGCCCTTTAAAGAGCCATCTTACTTCAGTGTGAAGTAAAAGTCTCATAGGGTCTGCAGTTTTTTCTTCACAAAATAGCTTGAAGAGACGCTCTCATTTGGCATTACTTTTAATAGCATTGATACAATTAATGTAGTTCTTTATTTAGAACAGGCGAGCTGTTTTTAGCTACCAAATTTTCCCAATGAATAACACAATGCACAAAAATCTTTCCTGGATTATCATCTTTCATCAATTTTTAACAGCCATTTTTCTTGCCCATTATATTAGGATCACCATCTGCAGCACAAGATGCTATATTTTTCATTTGTATATTATTGACATCTTTAGTATTTTTTAGCTTATTGTATATATCTTTGGAGTTAGTGTTACTTTCTAATCTTTTACAGAACAACATTTCTTCAGCAAAATGCCCTTTATCCATATATCTTACGTAAGTTATCAATACTGCCACACTGTCTATCAAAGTTGATTCATCCATTTGCACTGATAATTTTCTTGTTTTCAGCTTTTCAACAAGATGTTTTTCAATATCTTCACTCATTTCGTCTATTCTTCAGCTAACAGTATTGTTACTGAATGGCATAGCTTTCGCATCTTTCTCAAGAACCATTTTAAGAAATGCTGATATTGACGGTTTTATTAAATTCTCTCCTATATTATTTTTTTTCTGGGCGTCCACGCGAAGCCTGCCATCTACCGCAGAGAGGTTAACTTGACGACGCCAAAAACTCAGTAGATATTTTGGTCTTGTCAAGCGAATTTATAATATTATTTGGCCGCAATTATTTAAGAATTTGCTTTTTTCTTTCAATTTTGATACCGAAAACTAGCATTGCATTTAAATGGCCCGAAGCAAAAGGGTTAAACTGGTGTAGAGTCCATTTTCGAATTGCCCCCCTTAACAATCAAATTGCCCCCCGGTGGGGCGTGGGCCCCACGTTGGGAAACACTGCATTAGTTGTAAATGGTTTTAAAACCATGGTAAAAACTGTTCTTTACAGTTACTTTAAAGTTAATTGACTGGACAGACATATTTTGTCGTACTTTTAGAATGAAGATTTTAACACCACGCTCAATGATTTTTTTCTTGAAATTGAGTGTTTTATACCACCTCTGCTCTATTATATCGTAAATAAAATACAAATACTTGATAAAAAGATTTTAATTTTTCAGTTAATTTTTCTGCAACATTTACAATCATAAATTAAAAGTATTGTTTACAAGCTTTAAATTATAAGAATTATGAAAATAAGAATTTTATTTTTCAAAAACACATTTTGCTCTAAATTTATAGTGATATAATAATAATAAATTTTAAATGTTGACAAATATCATTGATTTGATAACAAATATCATTGATATCATGATTTGTAATAAAATGATCTGTAAACTCAGATTATAGTTTTTAAATAAATAGAATTATTTTTAAAATTCAGAATTATTTTTAAAATTCAAAATTATTTTAATTTCATTAACAAAATAATTAACTATCCTTAACGTTTTACAAAATTTCATTTCCTTAATATATCTTATATTACACAAATTTTTAAACTATAGTGAACTTATATATGACACGCATATTCAATTATGCAATCATATATAATAGCAATCGAATTTTACTTGTAATTTATTAACAGAATATTCAATCCTATATTTCAACTCGTATTTCAGCTACCGACGGATTGCATAATGTTTTGGTGTTATATGTCTTAAAATTCAGATATTATGCAAATTTAACTAAAAATGCGATTGACATTGTCTCTAAAATGAACTTTAATAAATGTTATTGGAATTTCATTAACAAACTCTTGAATTTCAATTTGCAGTTTATAAAATTTGTATGCATTTCACTGTTTATGCATATAATTACATGCAAAAAAATATGTTATCTATAATTTGCTTAAAAATTGAACTGACAAGTTTAAAGAAAAATTATAATAAGAAATACTTTTCGAATTTTACTTGAAGCTCTTTAGTGAAATATTAAACTGCTCACTACACCACATGACATATTTTGTCTCTTCATGCCTTTAACATTAAGTATTTAAGTTTTATTACTTCAATATATGATTAAAAAATGAAACAAAACATTTCCTTATATTAAAGTTAGAAAAACATAACATTTGAATTGCGTTATGTTTTCTATCTAACATTAAGAACATACGCTGTTCTTAAATATTCATTTAAGTACCCAATTTAAGTATATTTTTTCAATATATTTTCTATTTTCGCAACAGCAATGCAGCCAAAATTTTTGTCTTAACGAATACACTAATTGTGAACTGACCACATTCACTTTGTCATTACTTTTCAAAATATTTAGTGACTTGCATCATAAATATATAAATATTGACCTACTGATTACTACATTGATTACTACATTTTATAACATATTTTGTTTTTTTCATGCATTTTGCTTTAAGTATTTATATTTTTATATGACAAAAATGTATAAAAATAAGAGACATTAATAAGGTTAGTAAAACATAACATTTGGATTTTGTAACGCTTTTTCTCAAACCTAATGCGCAGCATAACTTTCAATTTTCGAAAAAGCAATGCAGCCAGAATTTTTGCCATAATGAATAGGTAAATTGCTCTGACCACATTCACTTTGGCTTGATTACTTTTCAAAATATTTAGTGACTTGCACCGTTGCACTCATATATTTCTCTGGAGCGTCTACGGAAAGGAATGTGAAATGACGTCCAGCAAACGTTTCGTCATTACGTCTGACTGAAGTAGATCCAATTAGGTAAAGCGTAAGTTTCTGTCTTGTAATTAGATTGAGAGAGAATTTGCGCTTAGCTGGATTCCCTCTAATTTAGATTGCGTTAAATCCCTCTTTTGTTTTGAGGACTGGTCGCTTGGTCATTCTAGTCCAGTACCCAGTTCTTGACACTCTATGGGGATTTTACGTGCATCAGGCCTTTTAGATTGAAAGGTTGCAATCCGTAGGGATTTTGAAATCACGTCTCCTTTAATCATTTCCTTAAATGAACTTTGCAGAATACTGAAGGATATTGACAATTAAAAGGCATTTCCGTATTCAATTCTACTTTTATAGTTTAGACGAATCATTGGTGCTTTGATAGATTTTAAAATACCCTTAGAAGAAGATAATAATGATAAAAATATGTTATAGGGCTTTTAGGAATCGAGTATATAGGAAAATATATTGGACGCTATTTTCTGAAATTCATGATAGAACATTTCTTGCGCTCTTGCAACATTCATTTGATTCTAAAAGGCAACAAACACTTTAATCCAATATCAAATCCACAAAATAATATATTTCTTGAAACTTTTAAAATATATTTTATATTATTTTTTTTTTTATTATTTTTTGATCTTGCCGATTATTTAATAATGTTTTTTATTTAATTTTAAAATAATAAAGACATTTTTATGGCTCGATTAAAAAACTTTTAACTTCTGCTTTAAAATAAAATCACACATAAAATAGATATAAAAATATAATATTTGTCTTAATCAAAGATCTTCTTCGTCAGCGCAACAGCCCCTTGCAGGCCTTGGCTGCCTCAAGAGCTGACAAACACCAGTGACTCCTATCCATGGCAAGTCCCTTCCAATTTCTAATCATTTGGGTTTTCAGGTCCTTTTTGATTTTGTTGAAGCATTTAGTAAAGGGGTCTACCTCTAGGACGTGACCCCTCTGGATTCTTAAAGGTGACGACTCACATGGCGCTATTTTTCAGGGATTCTCCATGGATGGCCCAACTATCTCAGTCTATTACTGCGGATTATTTGTGTAATTTGGGGTTTATAGAGTCAAAGTTACATCTGGTTCGCCATTATCCTCTGTCTTGAATTGCGCACTGATGATCTTTCTTTCGAAGGTGTCCAGTGTATATCTGAATTTAGGGTCCAAGTTTCGCTTCCATAAAGCAGTCAGGAAGTATGAATGCTTTATGGAGTTTGTTTTTTGACTGAGAAGGTAGTAACAATCAAAGATGGTAACAAAAACAATTCCTGAAATTGATGTGATCCCAGATTTCGTGGCAAAATCATTGTTAGTTATATGAATTCTACTATGTTCGCAAATGATGAAAAAATTATCTTTTAGACCCAAAAATAATTGTAATTTTGTATATTCAGACTAAATTCAATGCACCAAGTGCAAAAAACAAGTTCATATAACTTTTATTTATTTTATTCAGATTTATAAAAAAAAGTTAAGTAATCTTTTTACCGAATTTTGACTAATACTTAGCTTAAAATAACGAGTTTTTAATTAGATAAGTAGATGAAAAATATTTAATAGTATATAGAATACAACCAGCTAACAGAAAAATTTTGTCGAATATAAATAATAATGAAATTTATTTTAAAGATTAAATTACATCATGTTAACTTACTTTTATTGGTAGAACAGATCTAAAATTTAAAAGAAATAGATTGAATACTTCCCAAAAATTTGCCAATTAAAAAATTTTTATTAAGTTAATTTAATTGGCATATTTTTTAAATTGTTATTATTCAGTAATTTAGACATCTATACGCGAACAATAGATTTAAAAAATCAATTGGTTTATAATTGAAAAGGATTTCATTTCTTAATCACGTGTAATATATACCATACATTCTCCTTTCTTAATCACATATATTATACATAAATTATTATTATTGTTACTCGTAATGATCTGTCGACTCTTTCATAATTTTTATTTTTTTAGCAAATAATCGTTTAATTAAGTTCTTAAGGTGGAAACTTTTGTGCAACTACTTAATCCCAAAATAGTAATTGCTCGAAATTTTCTGATCTTTTTAATTTAAATTATCTTGCAACTGATTTTTTTTACCAACTACTTTCCTAACTACTAACTATCCTGATTACTAACTATCCAGGAAAAAGTTAAAGACTATTCAAGGAAAAAGTAATTGCTAGATTTTTTTTAAACTGCCCTATCTCTTATATTATCATTATTCGATAGCTATGTATTGCTTTATTTTTACCAAATATTAAATTTTTCAGTAAAATTACTTAATATTATCTATCGTTAAAATTACATTAAATTAGATATTTACATTTTGACTGCTATCTTATAACTTACATTTTATCTGTTAGACTCCAAAAAATAATAAGCTAATAAGATGTTTGAATTTTTCTTTATAAAATATACACATTTTTTATTATAGTTATTCGGTGTGGTTATACATCAAATTTTTTTTTTATATTGATTTTGTGTATTAAAAAATGTTAAAATTTATACATCGTTAAAAGTCCTTTCAGACTGTGATTTATATTATGACTGTTAACTTGTAGTTTTTCTTAACTTAATAACTAAATAATCATCATCCTTCATTTTTACGACTTCGTTGTTTGTTTCTTTATATTCTAGAAAATCTAGAACTGTATCTCTTTGCTATATATATATATATATATATATATATATATATATATATATATATATATATATATATATAACGGCCATTTCGTGAAGTGGCCATGATGTTCCGGCCAAAACGTGATGTGCTCATTCAAGAATGCCCGGGCAAATGTATACCGGGCAGTGGCACTTAACTAGATCTAGTATATATTTTGAACATTAACCAAAGGTCTAGTCATACTAGGTCTAGTTAAGTGCCACTGCCAGGTATACCCTACACTGATGTTTTTTTAAGGTTCAGTGCCACTGCCCGGTACACATTTGCCCGGTATACCCTACACTGATACTTTTTAAAGGTTCAGTGCCTCTGCCCAGTATACATTTGCCCGGTGTATCCTACACGGATGTTTTTTTAACGTTTAGTGCCACTGCGGTATGCATTTGCCCGGTATTTATCTTCTAATCTATCGTCAGTAAGTATTAAAATATCGAATAAGTGTAATCTATCGTCAGTAATTATTAAAATATCGAATAAATGTAATTATATCATCGAATAAATACATTATATCCGGCCAATTCCCAAAATCAAGAAGCTATTGGTCAGCTATCCTATGCCACTTCACGAAATGGCCGAATTCGGGCTCTGGCCGTAACATATATATATATATATATATATATATATATATATATATATATATATATATATATATATATATATATATATATATATATATATATATATATATATATATATATATATATATGTATATATATATATATATACATCATTGAACCTTCTTCTAATTATTTTATAAAATAATAAAATATTCTATTTAATTCTCTATTTTTTCATAATATTTTCTATAACTATCTAAAACTTTTATATTTATAATTTAAAAATATAGATATTTCTTACCAATAAGCTAAGTATTAAAATTTATCATCCCCCATAAACAATACTATTAAAGTAATAATTTAAAACTTAAATAATAGATAATTTTACTAACTAAATGCTTTAGGATTTATTTTGTATTAAATGCATATTCCTCATATAATTATTTCCTATTAAATTGTTAAAAGTAGTTAAAAATCAAATCCCCTTCAGTATTTGATCTTCTAAAAGAAAAATGGAGTTTTCAAAAGTTATCTTCTCGTCATAAAACATCCCAGAAGGCACCATCAAAAGTTAAAGGGAAATGAGGTTTTTAATTAGAAGCGTTAGCACCTGTACTGATAACGTAGACCGCTTCAAAAATGGCTAGAATAATACGTTCTTTTCTATCATAACATGTTTCCCAGCTTGACATTAAAAATTATTGTTTCTCTCTCAAGATGCTTATCGTTCCATCATAAAATTCTTACGTCCAAACAGTTTAAAGCTTCTGCTAATGTTTAAGAATTCTTTAAAAAAAACATGATAGGTTTTATGCATTTAATATTTTGACACAAGGAAATATTTTTAAATAATAATAAAATCTCTATTTTGCTATTTAAATTTTATTATTATAAAAGATAAAAGCTAATTAAAAGATTGTGGTTTATTGGAATATTAGATTGAAATAATGTTTTGTGATCATAAAATGGAACTTATCAGGCAGAAAAATGTAATGAAAAAAAAAATCGAAATTCTAAACGTAAGAAAACTTATATGATTAAGCAATATACCTTTGCCGTAGATAGGACAGCAAATTAGCCCCACTTTGCCACAATTCCTTTTATTTTTCTAAATACAAACAACAGTTCTACAGTTCTAATTACAAACAAAAATGTATTTTGGGGGCGGGTAAGCTTTCTGGAGGTGTAGTCATGTGCAAATTTTTTCATTTATTACAAGGCCAGGAGCCGAAGATTAAGTACTTTTTATAAATGTGTGCATACACCACTATGGAAGTACCATATATATGCACCATATGAATAATTTTTAACTTTAACAAACAGTCGAATAGTTACTAAAAATTCTGTTAGATAATCGGGATTAAATACGGACTAAAATATAAAATAAAATAAAAAGTAGTTTAATTATTTTTTTTCTTTCAAATTCAAAAATTTATCAATAATTGATTACGTAAATTAAAGAAATTTCAATAATGAATAATTGCTTCTCGTAGATATAAATAACTGTAAATAAGAGCAAATTTGTAAAATTATTCTAATCAAGTGAGTTGTGTTTGGAAGATTTTATCTTTCACGCAGAAAAAGACAACGGTGTCTCATGCTATTTTTCATAACCATAAATTAATAAAACGACAAATATCATATTTTTCATTTATTTTTATCTAAATTGATACAAAATAATGAAAAATGTGAAAAATATGCTTAATAAAAATTCTGCGTCAACGCTTTAATCATAATATATAAGAACAGCACAATCATATCATTTAAACAGAAATGTATAATAGAAATGTATGATACAAATATCATATAATATGATATAAACTCGCCTGACCAAAACTCCCCCCCTCCCCCTTTTCATTGTGTGCAAAGTCAGGTTTAAGTTAGGGTTATGTTTTTGATTATTTTTTATTTTATTTTACTCATTTATTTTTTAATGGCTTAGATTGCTTACTGAAGTGACCAGTGACCACCAATATAAACCACCATGTTTATTCTAGCATTTTGTACGATTGCCTTTCTAAAAAAATGTTCATGACTGTAAAAAATCCAGAATCAAATTACGATCAAAAGTACCAGTTTTCAGGGTGCCGGTACTTTTTGCCATAAAATCAATTTTTACCTTATAATTTGATGGAACAAAAAACCTGATGAATTGTAACTTTTATTGTAAAAAGTATTATAAAATCATGGAATCACGGTAAAGATGGAACTCATTTTACCATGAATTTTACGAATGACGGATCCAGGGTGCCTGTACTTTTTATCATAATTCGATACGGAACTTTTCACAATGTATGTTGTTGACGCTAAAATTTGCATATTGAACAACTACACAAATCATAGGGTCGTGACAAAGTTTAGTTGATTTTATGAACATTCGCAACACTTTATAGATTATTATTTGTCAGCAAAGTTACCTGACTCGAATATCATAAAAATCTAAAACACATGTTGGGGGTTGACAAACAACGGGTAAAAATAAAATTTGCGGAATTTGGGGAATCACATATTTAGCGAGAAGCCGAAACTTGATGTGAAGTACCTACAAAATTTTTATTCCTATCTAACCAAATCCAGACAGCAATCAAGTAAGTCTACAATAGATATTACGCTGTGTAAATTATAATTTTTTTGATTTATTGATGGGTGGCTAATTTTTTGATGCATATCTTAGATGATGTCATACATCATATCACACTTAAAATATTAACATAGCACAAAACAACTGCAAAAATGGCTTGTCAATGTCTTAAAACATATTAATTAGTGCTAAATTTTTAAGAGAAACTGCAATAAAATTCTTACTGTGAATTTTCTTTTTTGCGAAATATTTCATTAATCATTAGTCAATTTATAACTTTGTAGATATACGAAATAAAATGAATATGAAATAAAAATTAGGAAATAATATAAGGGAGAATTACTTCGCCAAGTTGCAGGAAAAAGCAAAAATGTTTTTGAAAAATAACGAGTTTGCTTTGAGGCTATATGCTGCGTCAAATTCAAATATTTTAATTCGTTGATAGTAAAGTATTTGTCAAGATTCATTATAGTAAGATAACATTTAAGAGCTTAATGTTAACATCAAACATCATAATGTAAAATTTTTTTTCGCAAATTTCCAGCTTTTCCATAACAAAAATAAAAAATTTCTCTTTAAATTTTCAATATTTAGTTTTAAATGCATTGCATTAACGCTCCAGTTGTATTAATTACTTTACGTAGCCTAATATGATGACTTAAGAGGGTTAATTGAACCCAAAACAATTCTATGATAAAAGTCCCTACCGTAATTGTTTAAATAAAGTAATTGACTTGGCTTTTAGTTGTATCGAAAGCAACACTTTGGAGGCAGCTTTATGAGATACAATCAAAGTTTAGAAGAAATTATGTGATTACTTTATAGAATATACTATATTTCAGGACGGCCTACTTTTATATTTTATGTCAAAGATCCCGCGCAAGTCATCGGGCTATCAAAGGGGGGGAACCATCCCCTCTTCAGAGTATTAATATTGTGATGACAAGTCTTAGGATTATCTTCAGAGATGTTCTTCAGAATGTCGCCAATAGCCTATCGCGCAATTCTAGCGCAACAGAAATAAAGTACTACGATACTAATGAGTCGTAATTTTTACAAGTTTAAGATTGCTCGCGTGCTATTTTGATACAAATAATTGACTGGTAACCATTTCACTGATGAACAATTTTATCAATGAGGAAAAAATATTAATTAATTAGAACATTATTAACTTTTGCTCAATGTTTAAAAGGGAATCTCATACGGGAAATTTCTTCATGACTAATTTATTCATTGCTATTATTCATTCAAATTCATTCTAAGGGCAACTTGAACCAAATAATAATTTTACTTATTTATTTTAAAGCATAAAAATACAGTCAGAACTGTAATAAAATGAAAACATAATTGTTGTAGATTATGAAAAAAATGCCTTACATAATCAGCAAATTTTTCGTTTAATTTCAGAAGGCACTGAAAAATCTAAATTAAATATCCCACTCCAAATATTACAGATTTATGGTATTTCAATATTAACTACTACTGAAACAAAACTAAGTTTAAAGGTCCAAAACTCTTTTTTTTTTGCATGAAATTCTTAAATTTATTTGACTAACATTTAATGTACTCAACAAAAACAATAGCAACATAATAACAATAAAAAGTTCTCAAAAAAGTATTTTATTTTTATTTTAACAACATAGGACTTATAAATTTACTTTATTAAATTTCTATAATCACATACATATTTTTAAAGAACAGAATCTAATATTCACTAAGATACATTTTTAATGTTTAGGCATCTAAAGATCTTTAAAAATTATAATTTAAAAACTTCAACTAAAATAAATAGGTTGTTTTTTAAAGCTTTTATTATAAACCCCTGAAACTTAAATAAAGAATGGCATAGACCAAGTAAAATCTTCCATAATGGTGCATGCACACATTTATAAAAGGTACTTGAGGAAATGAAGCATAGTTTTTCCTCTCCGGTTACTGGGCCTCATAATAAATGAACAAATTGTCACATGACTACACCTCGAGGAAGCCATTCCACCACCAATACCATCTCCGAAGAGCCATTCCCATAATCAACTGTGAGGGCCATCCTCTACGTCTCGTCTTCTGGCAGGGTGGCCAACGTCGCGTGAGACGGCTATAAGAACAGATTTGTAGCCCACTACCTCTGAGTGCTCGTATATTAGACGCTTGCCTCATTGCTTTCCTTCTCGAACCCTCTTTTGCTTTCCTGGCTTAAATGAAAGTTGAAGTAGATGTTCTGTAAACGCCATTTTGTGGCTTTTCATGGTACATGTTTGCTTGTTAGGTGAGATGGTTTAAACCATAAATGAGTTTTGTTTAAATATACATTTAAATTTATTTTTCAAGCCAGTTTCCTACACAATGATAAAATATGAGAAATTAATGTTCTTATATTTTTAATTGTTGATATTTTAAACTGATTTGACATAAACTAATTGATGAAGTTTTAGCAAATAAAAACTTTAGTTATAAAAACCTTAATGATGGAGAAAAATAATACTATTTTTTATTACATAATGGTTATTTATTGGGAAATTTTGTATTAATATTTTTAATCAAAAATACATTAAGAATGTGAACGATTTATTTAATCATTAAGTAAATGGGGATATTCTCTATTTATATGTAAAGGTGAAATGTAAGAAAATTAGGCGTTCATATTCTTAAATGTAAATACATTGAAATAATTTTAAATTTTTAGCAGTTAAAAACTTCAGTTATAAAATTCTAATGGGTGATAAGAATTCTTAATGTTTCTTGATTGTTTTGTTTGTATCGATTTCAAAATGTTGTTAAATTGACTAAGATTTAATATTTAGTTGAACTTATTAATACTTAATTTTTAGAGATACAAATATATTTTCTTTCTATTTCTCTTTTCTTTGTTTTTGGCTGTTTCATTAAACAAAACTCTTGGTTTCTTTTTACGTAATATTGGTATCAGTGGTTGAGAATTACTAATGCCAGTTTAAAACAATGAAAAATTCAACAAAACGCTGCAATTAGAACTATAACGATAATTTTCTTAACTATCTCTAAATATAAAAAAAATGTGGAGATCTCTATAACATAGTGAAATAAAAGCATCCTGGAGAAGAGCTATATTTTAGTATTTGAATATATGATTGAAGAAGGTGTTTCCTTCAATGCATTATTTTTCTATTACAGTGTTTGTCTGAAACATAAAAAAGGCCAAAACATGGAAATTCATTTAAACTATACTGTTTATTCCCGAGAACATTTACCGCAAACTAATGTACAACAATGTTACATTATTATAAGTTAATTGCAAGCAACAAGCAACATTTTCTTGCAAAATGTTACATTTCTTCTTCCAAATATTTCATGTAATTCTTAATCTTGTTTAGAAGAGTAAACAAATGTTTTTTTTTTCAAAGCAAAGTTTTTGTTCTTAAATCTTGTGAACTCATTGACATCCATTGACATATCGATTCCTGGTAACATATACTTTTCTGAAATCGAGTCAACATATCAATATTTTATTTTTTTTTTTATTTTCCATTTTTTATTATTTTATTTTTATTATCAACTTAATTTACCATTACCTCTTGTCAACCTTTTTATCATATATTGACATTGAATTTCGTAGCTTATCGCCATATATTGTCATTGATTCATATTACTACACGTTGTGATTAAACCATGCCATTATACCGTTGTCATACAGTTGACATGTCAGTATTTAACACACTAGATTGTTAACTTTTTGAACTCTCACACAGATTATATTTTTTCAGATTTAGCAGCTCCTCCAATTTGAAGATTCATAATTATCTTTCCCAGTTCACCCATTTCATTTCCTTACCGGGATTGGTTTATTGTACTGTTTGATTTCGTTATCTTGAGTACGCTAAGAAACTATTCATATAGTTGAAGCTATATAGCCAGTTCTGGAAATCTTGCACCAATAAACTCTGAATACAATATTATAAATTCTTTTGGTAATAATTTATATATTCTTGCTTATTGTTGGATACTCTTCACAACTTTGTAATGATTATAATCCTCTGACAGTTACTTTACATTAGAACATTGAACTACGACCAAATACATACACTGTAAAAAATTCACGAATCAGCATACGATAAAAAGCAATGTCAGCCTAAGTGTTAATAACATCCACAAAATCTAATTTTGCCTTACAATTTTATACCCTAATTTTTACAGTAATATTCATTTAAATGCAGTGATTTCATAGTAAATATTACAGTAAAAATTACTGTACATCAGATTTTTTGTTCCGTAAAACTTTACGATAAAAACAGAAAAGAACACTGGCACCCTGAGCTGAATGCCAGTACTACTCACCGTAATTTGTTTCAAAATTTTTCACAGTGTACGATACACATATAGATGCTTTACAAGAAGCATAGTATTCGTGCAGCATGCTTATTATTCCTAATACTTGTCTCACATATTATTTCATCAGCTGTAACTAACCAAATTTCAAGTGACCAAACATGTCTGACACTCTAGTTAAGTATTTATCTAGAATGTGTAAAAGAGTTAGAACTGACCAACGCTTTACAAGACAGGAATCTGGACTTCTTTCTTTTGAGGGACAGTTTGCCATTACCACTGGCTGTAGTTGACAAATTGAGATCCATTTGGAGGCGCGATTTGTGTAGCTCTTTTTTACTGCTTCCCAACATCGTTACTTCATTTCCTCTTTCGCTTCTTCTAGTCGAGTAGCTTAAGGAGAGACGTAATTATTGCTCCCTATACAAGAACTTATGTAGTAGTTAGGGATAAAAGACAACATCAGACACCAATTGAGTTTTCTCACTCTCCTCTCACTTTTATTTTCGGATTGTTGACCATATATTACACATTTTTTTTTCTTCCCTTTTTGAATTCTCATATTTTTTACCGTTTGAGTTTTTTTTTTTATTATTTCTTGGTTGGTTGAAAAATGTTTTTCGAATAAAGTTTTTTTAAGGTTCAATCTATTTATTTCCTGTCAAAATGTAGTTACAAAAAGATTTTACTTTATGTTATTGAGAAGTGTACAGAGCTCTATTTAATGGTATATGTGTCGTATAACAGTTACAATTGCGGATTGTTTTTATTTGCAATGATATTTTTACAAAGTTAGTAACATTGATTTAAATTGAAATAGTGGGATTTGTAAGGAAATTTAATAAATTAGGAACTAAACTTACAGAAGTTAATTATATTTATTTATAACAACACTTTTGGGCAATCACTCAATCAATTGAGTTTGCTCACTGTCTTCTGGGTTTAATTCTCGAATAGATGACCATATACTACACACATTTTTGTTGTTCCCTTTTCAAATTCTCATATTTTTTACCGTTTGAGTAAATTTAATTTTTATTTTTTACTGTTTGGAAAATGTTTTACGAATAAAGTGTTAGAGTTCAATCTATTTATCCCATGTCAAAATGTAACTAAAAGAAGATTTCAGTTTATATTATTATGAAGTAGTGTATAAAATTATATTAAATGAAATATTTTTCCTATAACAATTATAATTAGAAATGTTTTTTACTTCTTATTTTATTATTTGTAATTATAATTTAACATAGTTAGTGAATTCAAATTGAAAAAGTGAGATTTCCAAGGAACTTTATTTATTTAGTAATTAAACTGACTGAGGTTATTTATATTTATCTATAAAATACATTTGTTATCACAAAATTGAAACTAAAGTTAGTTAAATTAATCTTATTTAAAGTCATGGATTCCTTTGAACATTTTTTTAATTCAAAAAATCAATAATTTCCTAAAACAATTGTAATTAGATTTTTTTTGCTTCTTATTTTATTATTTATAATTATATTTTAACATAGTTAGTGAATATTTATTCAAGTGGAAATAGTGAGATTTGTAAGAAACTTTAATGAATTAGTAATTACTCTGACTGAAGTTATTTACATTTATCTATAAAATTGAAACTGAAGTTATTTAAATTAATCATTTGTAAAACCATGTATTCCTTTAAACATTTTTTTAATTTAAAAAATTAATATTTACACTATTATAAGAATGCTTTAGATCAGCCGCTTTAGTGCTTTAAAAAAAATCTTTGGCAAGGAGACAAATTTTTATTTTTTTTTCATATTATAAGCAATGTAAAAAATTCCAGATCAAAAAACATAGAAAGTATACCTGGACTTTGGAAGCATTATCCATAAAATCTATTTTAGCAGTAAAAATTATATCGTAATTTTTATTATTATATTTATCTAATTTGAGTGATTCAGTGAGCTTACCGTAATAATTAATGTAAAATTTACGGAAAATCAATTCTCTTCTTCCGTAGCATGTTCCAATAAAAACGGATATTACGATATAAAGTACTGACATCCTGAATGCCGGTGCTTTTTACTGTAATTTGGTTCGAAATGTTTTCAACTGATTTATTTTTCAACTTTTATTTTTCAACTGACTGAAAACTTTAAAATAATGATCATACTCCGAAAAACTTATTGCAAAATATAAAAATTAACTACATCCTTCCGTACGGATTAATACAACGTATAGCATTTGTTTCAAAAGTAGCTTCATTTCTCATTTATCCATTATTATGTGAGTCTGTTGTAGAAACATTTGTAACTAAACATATATAATAAAATAAGAGGCAAGCATATAAGAAACTGAAACAAATCTGGCTCATGTCCCACAAATGTAAATTTATTTTTGAAGCAACTAAGAATCTTCAACCAATCCATTCGAAAGAGAAACGATTCTAATGAAGAATGACTCCTGAATCCGGAAGATCTACCAACGTATATTTTTCTCTGAACATTGTCTCAAAGATGTAACATTTCTAAGAAAAATTTATGTGCAATCTTTTTTGGTAAATTTTTTTTTCTCAAAAACGTAGTCAACAAATAAAAGAAGGGACAATATTTACGACTAAGTGAAATTATAGTGGTTTGTGTCGCTGTGGTTTGATCTACGTTCAGATGTATAATCGTATTTCATTCTCTTATCCAAAAGAATATACCAACATTCACTTCTTGTATTTCTATGTAAGATTTATTATGTTTTCCTCTTCTTTTTGGCTTAATTTTATGAGAGGAAATGAAGAATAGCGTTGAATAGAAAGATATTATTTAGAAGCATAAAGTTATTTATGTTAGAATTCTAAAAATTGCTAACATTATATCATTTTTCTAAGAATGTATTCTTTGATGTAGAAATATAAGATGAGAATCAAGTTTTAATGTCAACTTGCTGTTAATGCTACTGTAACAAAAACCTTGTTCTTTTTCATCATTTTACAGGATGAAACGAACAATAACATATTATATACAATGTTTCAAACCATAAATTAGTTAAGGTAAATGTTTTTGTTAACATATACAATAGACTTTTGATAAAAGAAGCGGAAAAAATGCTCATAACTTAAATTCTTTGATTTATATGAGTTTCTCCTCTTTATAAAAATAAAAAATCGCAGATTTGAAAAATAATATGGTGAAATACTATTAGATTATACATAGGTCACTAGTGTAGAATATTGAAATATATTTCTAATATATTTATCAATAGAGCATTAGGATTCAATGAAAGATTATTTTCACGATAATAATATTTACTACTAATAGTTACTATTAAATTTTATTCCAGAGTTTTTAAAGTTAAAGTTCTCCTTCAGTATCCAGTTATCATCTAAAAGAGTCATAGAGGTTTAAGGCACCACAAATTTGAGATGTACCACAAGATGATGACAATTTTGTCAGCACCACACACTAGGATACCTCCTCTTTTTGCAACTTTTTTTTTTCCAAAGCAAAAATTTAATACCCGGCAAAAGAGACAATCTTCATGACAGATGCAAGTTCTATTTTTTAAATCAAATAATATCATTTATCGGAAGTATTGCCTCAAAATTTAGAATCTTCAAAACGATCGGGTTAGTCTGATTGGTAGGGCATTGGACCCATGTCCAAGAGGTTGTGAGTTTGATCCCATTAGGCTGAAAACTCCTCGTGTAGTAAAGGGTGACAGGTGCACGCTAAATCTGTCGGATCACAAAGTCCTCCAAGTTCCCATGGCAAATAAATACCTCTGGGGGTACTAAATTGATCGTTCTCTAGTTCTGGTCAAAATTGCGATCTGTGGATGAATGAATAGGTCCACCCTTTGAAATGGACTGTGACTTGTGTGTGTGGCTTAAGTCGTATTCATGTCCATAGATGGCGCCACTTCCTTTAAGTTCACTTGGTTTCACCAATCAGTCTTGCTGGCATTGGCAAGTGGCATTAGAAAAAACAACTTTAATGTTACCACTAAATTTAGTTAGGTTAAAATGGGAATTCTTTGTGTTAAAAATTATGCTTGCGTTAAAAAGCGACTTTGATTACGCAAAATGAAAGATAAATACCCTTAAAAGAACAGTAATGCCACCTCAAGAATTTGAAATTGAACACAAATTCGATGCAACTGCAAGTTCTTAATTATTTGGCCAGTGATGCTATTCAAGTGATTTATCACGTATAAATGGTTGCAGTTAGATATCCTCATCTATCCTTACCAAACAAATAAACTGCTTGTATTGTTAATTGTATTGTAAAATTGGATTGCTTGTATTGTAAAATTGGAGCAATTTAAATAATATAAATATCAGGATACTTTCAAATTTGTCAGAAATTAGAATTTTGGTTGTAATATTGGTAGAGCTTGCCAATGAAGATAAGTCGGTCTCATACACAACCGTATACTCTACTCGAAGGCTGTTTCTACAACTAACTTCTCTGTCACTTATACTTTGGACGTGACGTACGGAGTGGCAGTGAAAAACAATTGAATTACTGTTTGCTTAAAGAGTGCCAGTTCTAATTTCTCCTTCTCGACAAAGCTGAAACAAAAATCATTTCCTACTTTTCATTAAATTTTTAAATCTGAAGAAGAAAGACTGTGTTTATAGACTTGCCATTACATCATAAGATTAATAACTTTAAAAAATTTCGCACAGACTTTGAAAAGCGTAAATAATTTTTTTATGTTAAAATTTTTGAAAGGTGGTAAAGACTGCTGCCTTTCTACTTAAAGAGATTCAATTCCGGTTCTCCCAATACTGTCTGTAAATTAAATTATTCTTTAAGCTCTTCGTTTAGTTTAATTCTTCCATTTGGTTCAGAGAACTGGTGGTACAATAATAAACACCAGATTACTTTCCAACATAATTATTTTTGAATAATCCTTCACTTCAAAGCTCTGTTCTTGGAATGATATTATATTAAATGGAATGACACTAATTCTCAACCTCGTCTTGTCGAGCGTTAAGAATTTCATTAAGCTCATCTTGATGAACAGTCCATTGAAAATCATCCATCCTGACGAGAACGTTTTGCGGAAGTGCTAAATAAACCTTTCACTAAACATACAAATAGACCAGACCTAATCAGCTCGTTATAAATATTTGGACTTAGGTTCAAAGCTGAAATTTTATGTACATCAAGACAGCAAATATCAAAAACTGGTGAAAAAAACCATTTAATGGCAGCTTGTTTGTCTGAAAAAGTAAAATATCCAAGGCTACCAAGATTTTTTAACAGGCGTAACATATTCATATAGGACAGCTTCTTAACAGAGTTGAAAAATGTAAATAAGGGAATGGTTTAAGATGAAAAATATTAATTGATAATTTTACAAATCCTTTAAATCAGCTGTGATTAAAACGGTTTAACTATCAGTGTTTTATCCTTTTAATTTTATTTTTAGGCTTGTAAATGACCTCAAGCACGTTTACAAAAACAATAGCTACCGTTGACGGTGCCTTGACCCTATCTTACATTATTTTATAAACTGTAAAGAATGTTACTGTCTTGAAGAATATTTCTCTGTATTCTTAGTTATTTATTTACGATATTTTTTTTGTTATTAGTATTATGAATTAACATAATGTTTTTATTGTTTTTTTAATTTAGTCATCATCATAGTTGGCCAGACAGCCCAGTGTGAGCCAATGCCTTCCTCTGAAGATTTCTCCATGAATTCTTTTCATTAATTGCGAATAAATCAGACTCCACTGTGTCAGCCCATCTTACCCATCTTACGAGCCTTCCCCGCTTTCTTTTTCCAGTGGGTCTAAAAAGCAGTATCTTTTTTATTGTGTTGTCGTCACTCGTACGAATCACGTGGGCGATCCAATTCATTCTATTTATTTTTATGTATTTAGTATTTAAACCAAGTGACGATGGAATTATGTCACTGCACACGAGTCACTTTTATTTCCCAGAGATACCTGTATTCATCGATCTGAAGCTAGGTCTCAAACAGTCCCCAGGTAGGTACAGAACCAGGGATTTTCACAACGAAAGGTAAATGACTTAACCTCTGTGATATAGCGGCTAGATATATTTACTGTTCCATTTTGGTATTTTAAGTTATTATATGATTTTTTTTTATTTACCTAGCATTCACAAAATAAATACAGGTACTAAATGCTGGAGTGATCAAAGAGTAAAAGAATCAAAAAACATTGTGATTACTAGGTGGAAAGAAAGAGCAATGAAAATTATAACACGTTTTTAATCTTCAAAATCAAGCTTAAATTTATTAAATAATTAGAAATATTAAAAATAATGTAAGTACTATTATAGGTGTATAACATTTATTTTATAAGAATTCTTCATTATTAATCATCATCTAGACGATAAAATTTATTTAAGAACTATCCTCCATTTGTTTCATTTCTTTAAAAGAATCGAATAACCTATTCAATGAAAAGTTCATTAAGTTGCAGTGATTTCAACTGTTGCCACTCAACATTCTATCTACTATTTGTAACCGACATCACAGTGGTCAAGTGATCTATGGCGCAATTACTCTAACAGACAACTAAAATATCCATTCATCACTATATTGATGGATTAACTGTAACTCTGACACCCCATCCAGTGTTTTCTTACAGTAATAGTAGTTCGCCAACGGCAATTTATTAGCGAGTGGACTATATTAATTTCTGAGAAAGATTTAATTCAGCAGAGTTCGTGAAGACTTGTTTTGATTGTATGTTTTATCGGTAAGTTAATTGCATATTAGTTTATTTTAAGTTTTCGGCGTTAAATAAGTAATATTTAAAAGTATGGGGTGGTTGAATCAATGGATCTATGTGATTTTGATATCCTCAAGTAGGTATTAATGCATAAATTTTCGACTTTATATGACTTATTTAAATATTAACTTCGGATTCTGAATATTTTACAGGAGTTTAATTTAAATACAGACTTTAGGTAAGGGTAAACACTTTCATGAAACAATACTAAAAAGGTCGCAGTTTTATTTTCCTTAAATCAAAATTTTAAAGAAAAATGTTATGATGTCGTGTGTGGATAATAGAAGTGGTAAAAATCTTGTTAGCGACACAAGAAAACTTTTAAGAGACGGTCATGTGTATTTTTTTAATCAATTTAACTCAAAGAAATTTGATTATCAAAAGTATTTTCCTTTTCATTAAAAACGTAATTTTGTTTGGAATTAAACAAAAAATAATAAGTTTAAGCTCAAAAAATATGAAATATTTGCCCATATATAAATACTAGATTAAGAAAAATAGTGAAGAATTAAGCTACAAGCTGTAATAAAATCAGTTACCACGTTTTAACTTAATATTTTTTTTTTATAAATCGAGTAATTTTGGGCCCCAAATATAAAATATTTGAATTGAGAAAAACCGAATTATTGACAAAAAATATTGTAAAAAGAACTTTAAACAAAATACTTGAGTCTGTCTGTAGAGGGCTTCAATTTTGAAAACAAGTGTGCATCATCCTCAGTGAGCATGATTCACTATTTCTGAGAGTATGATTCCTATTCTCGACGTAGTGAGATTTTTGAGTATCTTAGTGCCAAATTATTAAGAACAAAAAAAGGCATATTATTTATATTTTTTTCTATTTTTTTCAGACAAACCCTTTAGGCTTAATAAAAGCACGCAATTCAAAAATAAAACACTGTAAAAAATATTCCTGTATATCACACTAAAAATGCTGGTAACTACTTTACATCAAAGTGGTGCTCCACTTCACCAAATCCCAAGCAAATATTCTTGTGCTGTGAAATACCTGGAATTTTATTTTACACTACTTGGTGCAAAGTAATCACTACCAATCACCATATCAATGTTTGTTATTTAGTAAAACTAAATTTTATAATAACAGTTAGATATAATATATTTACGAATCAGTAAAGTTTCTTTTACGAAACATTACAAAGTAAGAATCAGTAATTTAGGTTGCATACATACACTAATTTTTAAAATAAAATTAGTTAAAAAAAATCAAGCATACGCGTATCAGAGAGAATATCAAGATGAGTTTGAACTAGGCTTAACAGAGTTGGATATAATACATAGATGTAATAATTAGTTATAATACATTTAAGAATCTGTAAAGTTTCTTTTACGAAACATTATAAAGCAAGAATCAGCAAATTAGGTTGCATACATACACTAATTTTTAAAATAAAATTAGTTAAAAAATCAAGCATGCACGTATCAGAGAGAATATCAAGATGAGTTTCAACTAGGCTTAACAGAGTAGGATATAATACATAGATATAATAATTAGTTATAATACATTTAAGAATCTGTAAAGTTTCTTTTACGAAACATTATAAAGCAAGAATCAGCAAATTAGGTTGCATACATACACTAATTTTTAAAATAAAATTAGTTAAAAAAATGAAGCATGCACGTATCAGAGAGAATATCAAGATGAGTTGGAACTAGGCTTAACAGAGTAGGATATAATACATAGATGTAATAATTAGTTATAATACATTTAAGAATCTGTAAAGTTTCTTTTACGAAACATTATAAAGCAAGAATCAGTAATTTAGGTTGCATACATATACTAATTTTTAAAATAAAATTAGTTAAAAAAATCAAGCATACGCGTATCAGAGAGAATATCAAGATGAGTTTGAACTAGGCTTAACAGAGTAGGATATAATACATAGATGTAATAATTAGTTATAATACATTTAAGAATCTGTAAAGTTTTTTTTACGAAACATTATAAAGCAAGAATCAGCAAATTAGGTTGCATACATACACTAGTTTTTAAAATAAAATTAGTTAAAAAATCAAGCATACGCGTATCAGAGAAAATATCAAGATGAGTTTGAACTAGGCTTAACAGAGTAGGATATAATACATAGATATAATAATTAGATATAATACATTTAAGAATCAGTAAAGTTTCTTTTACGAAGCATTATAAAGTAAGAATCAGTAATTTAGGTTGCATACATACACTAATTTTTAAAATATAATTAGTTTAAAAATCAACCATACACGTTGCAGAGATAATATCAAGATGAATTTGGACTAGGTTTAACAGAGTAGGATTGGATAGAAATTATACTTTATAAAATCATTTAATACAGTTTACAAAGGATTTTAAATTCAAATAAAAACATTCTTATTACCCAAATACAAACGTCTTTTTATCAGTGAGCTTTAGTTTCCGCAGAAGAAAAACAACATTAAAGACAACTGAAAATGCTCACCAAATCTTTATGGATAGTAAACAGTTACAGACGAAATCAAAACGCGTCAACATTGGGGTTTTCGAAAATGAAATTTCGCATTTCGATGTTTAGAGATTTCATGTGCCCGTTAAATTGTATACGAAAGCTGAATTTGGTAAAAATTTGAAAAAAAGTTTTCCTTCTCACAACTTTTAGAGTTGTTGAACATCAAATTCGAAGAGATATTACACAATAGTTTTTACAGATTAGAATGAGCTGACTTTTGTGGCATAAAATATGTTTCTTTTATTTTGAATAAAACAGAAATGCATTAAAAAACATTTCTATAAAATGATACATGTAATAAACAAAAACATGTGTGGCTGTTTTTGCAATATATACATAATTAAATCTTTTCTCAAAATGATTAATAAAAATATGTTTCTTAAACTAAAAGTTTGCTTGGTATAACGAATCTCTATTTTTTAATATTAACCTCAACACTTTTATCAGCGTTCATTTAATTTATTGTTGTATTTAATTATTATTGATAAGATGTACGTGTGTTTTAAAAATTTGTTTTATAGCAAAGTAGCTGTAAATTGAACGAAATCTAAAACTCACGTTTTATCATTGATTATTAAAATAATACTAAAATGAGTACGAATTATATTTTCGATAAGATTTTTCAAAATTTTTGAAACTAATCAAATAAAATTTAAAGAAACTATAGAAAACGAAAATGAAAAATGGCGTATAGGATAAAGTATTTAGAATTAAAAAAGTTTTTTTAATAATATATTCGCTAATAAAAGTGAGTAGGATCTCTCCAACTTCCATGAGTTTTAGATAATTATTTTTAGAATGGTTTCTTTAATTTCAACTGATATTTAGTATGATATTTTGCTACTGCAGAAATATGCGCTAAACTTCATTGAAAAATAACTTTGAACAATTTTAAATTTCGTTTTTACTTTCATAATTATGTTATCTTTTCATTATTTCTCAATTGTTATAATTAAAATAATATTCTACTTTGAAATATTTTTCGTTCCTTTTAAATGATTATCATTTTCAAAGTAATCACCGAGTTTGTAAATGATTGAATTATTCTCGCTCATTTGAATAAATGACAATAATTAAGCGTGAAGTTATTATATTTTTCGACACTTTAGAAATCTCTGAAGAAGAAATGTTTGATTTTACTTTACCGTTTAAAAACTCGTCTTATTTCGTATGATTGAGTCTTGTTTTCAATTCATTATATTCTTCTTAAATTTCTGCTGTTCTAGGACAATTAACATTAAACATTTTTACTCTTTCTTTAAAGAACTGAATATTCTAATGGTTTCAATTTCATTTATTTCCCATCTGATCTACGAAAATATTATTTTGTTAATTAAAATGAAAACAAAAGCTAATAAAAAATATGTGAAGATTATAAATGATTTCAGAATAAAAATTTTCTCTTATTTATTAAAGGAAGAAGTAAAATAAATATTTAAATTTAAAAAAAACACTTTATTATACAGAATTATTATAATATAATAATTCTGTATATAATATATAAAATATATTATACTATATTATAATCTGTATTTAATATATAATGTGTTTCTGTAATAATCTGTATATAATCTGTATATAATATATTAAAGTAATATTATGTGTATTATATCAAATATAAAATTATTATTGTAATTGAATAAAAAATATTAATAAAATAATAAAATTATACTTTAAATTGTATTAATATGAGAATGAGTCATTATTATTTGTCAAAAAATATTATTAAAATTTGACGTACGTCATTCTAAAATGTATACTTTCTGACTTTATTTCTGACAAGGATTTAAAAAGGATCATCTTGCTCGCAACTTTACATTCACTATCAATGCTATCATACTAACTGATGAATTAGATGCTTGCATTGTGTGATGCAATCCTCTCCTCTTTCTTTCTAAATAGTGGTATCGTCACTGTATTTTTGACACTATCACAACTCTTATACTAATGTAATTATCGATACATTAAATTTAAAGTTAATAAGAACCAGAAAATAATACATTGATCCAAACACAAACTTAATTTCCCGCATATTAAAAAAAACACACACACAGCTTTGAAAATTACTTTTGATACAGAAAAAAAAAATGGAAATCGAGGATAAAATATTTGTAAGACTTTTCGGGGTCGTAAAAGCGAACTGTCTGACTGGATTATACTTTTCGTAAATTGAATAGACGTTTCAAGGATGCGTAATTTTCCCACTCTCCTCACAATTCTCCTCTCCGGTATCATAGATTTTGTATATCTTTCTTGCTGCTATAAGGAACATAACGTACTAACCTAAGGAAAAAGGAAGATTTGCCAAGACCATGATAACGTAAAGGGAAAGAGAGTGGAAAATTGTGCAACCTTGAGACAACTACTCTATTTTCAAACATAGTACAATTCAATGATATAGTGCATGAAGATTTGAAGTACTTTACTATTAATCCTCACCATAATGTGCTACAACTGAACTTATAATTACACTTTACTGTGTTTGTCTAAACATTAAATATATTTTCTAGACTACTTGAAAATATTTCTAGAATAGGAAAAGAAAGATATCAGTTTACATTAACTCCATAAAACTATTTTCTTGCTGTTTGATTAAAATAGATTACTTTACTTAAGGGAGGTATTTCAAGAAATAGTTCCCTGTCTCAATTTACGTTAACATATTATTTATGTCTTAATTTTGACAGAAACGGGTAATGTTTAACATCATCCTTCACTTATACGATTTGACACTAATATCTGATCGACAATACTTCCTTAAATTAAATTATGAACTGGAAATCATAAGAATAATCAATATTGACTCGACGAAACTAACCTTGCGGCATAAACCGAATGCAAAATAAATAATACCGTTTTCATTGTGAAAAGAAATGGCATTATTAAAAAAAATTGTGAATTGAAGTCTAATTCTTAATTTTTATTTTTCTCTTTAATTTTGTATTTTTTGTTTCAGCTCAATTTCAAGCTAAGTGTAAAATCATAAAAGTAATTACTAGAAAATATTCTATTTTTTAAAAAAATTTTACAAATATTTGTAAATGATTTATAAGTATAATTTACCCATTATGATATCAATTTTTTTTATGTTGATTAAATAAATAATTTTTTGACTTTCTGAATTTCGTTTAAAAACCATACAATTGCTTTCACTCTCAGTTTTCGAGTTTGGAAGTTAAAATGAAAACTTAAACCAAAACGATTAAATGCAAAATATTTATTTCTTAGAAATATTGAAGTATACTATTTTGAGAAAGATTTAAAAGAAAAATAAAACAGCACATAAAAAGTGTTATTTTTTCTCATTTTAATTATTTTTTAAGTTTTTGTATTTATTAATAAAAAAAATAGCGAATTGTTAAAGAAAAAAATATTCTAGGATTATTTTACATTTATACAACAAAAATATCACTCCCTCAATTAAAATAAATAAGTTTAATTAGAAAATATATGCATTTAAATAGTAAACAAATATATTAACACAGTATTACATTTGCAAGAATAAACCACTTAAAAATATCTGAAAGTTTCGACATTGTTTTATAAATGAGATGCTTTTGAAACAATAGTTTTAACTTTTTGTCTCGTGTTTAATGATATTTAAACTTAAAAACTAAGTTTCCCTTACATAAAGTGCTTAATCGTATTATATATAATATATAATACGAATCGTGGCCAAACAATCATTGAAATTTCTCTAATAGCGTTGACATCATAATAAATTTCCTACGAAACATTTAAAAGTTTTCAAGTTAAATGAAATTTACAAAAGAGTTTATTACATTATTTCATTACTGAGAGGAACTTCAAAGAAGAAAAAACAACTGATTACGTACTACTTTTGACTTGTTTCCCTAAATTCTTAAAAATGTAAAAGCGCCTTTTAACATTTTTTTTTCTGTTTTTCTAAAAATTCTTCTTATTTTCCAAAAGAAAAAGATAAAAAACGAGATTCTTCAAGGCCAAGCTACTTAATTCAATTTAACATGTTCCTCTTTCTAAAAGTAACTCAATATGATAGAACGAAGGAAACCGCACCAAACCTTCCACCTAAGCCAACAGAATAAAAGAAGGATTTGTAATCATTTCTAAGTCAATATTAGAAAGACATTTCAAACGAACATTTACTCGAAGTCAAACATCTGCCGCGGTTTCCACAAAATCCGAAAAGACTTCTAACCATCTTCAAGTCCTAAGAATAAATTAAGGGTTTTTATGTCTTCTAACTCTTTTTCGTCATTATTGCTGAACTTACTTTTTCATATAGATAACAAGAACGCCAACTTCAAAGAAATCTTTTTATAAGAATATAGTATTAATAACCATTACTGTTAGAAGTTTGAAAAACATTATGTTTTATTGGTAAAAATAATTTTTCTTCTGATCATAAAAAAGGTCATATTTGTGATGTTAACATGAATTATGCACCGATATGTTATCTAATTTATTGAATTTCTGTAATGTTTTTTTATAGGCTGATTTACTAAGAGATTTATTAAATTATTTATCATAAAATTCAGCAATAATTTTCGTTACCTAAAGTATATGTAATAAATAGCATCGTGAACATTTGGCTCATATTTCAAGTTTTTTTAATTAATTTTAGGCCAGTAAAATAAAATTTGATAATGTTATCCTTTTCAAATTATTATTTGTCTATAGACAGAAGCTCTTAGTAAATGTATATAATATTTATTTAAAGATTTAAAGCCCATTAAAAACAGAGTATTTAATGTTATTACTTTCGCGAAATTATAATAAATTGCATGGGGGTACTTGCTCTGAGAACAAAAGTATAGTCAAAAGTACCAGGATATGGTAAAATTTACCGTGTTCACCAAAAAGCTCAGTAACATTTATTGCTGAGTAATTCACCAAAAAGCTCAGTAATTTTTATTGATGAGATTGTCCAATTAGCCTTCTTAGTATACAACAGCATGGAACAAAATGGCTTCACAATGAAAGTTTAACATTGGTAGTCTTTCACTTGAAATCGTGTTGGCAGTTAAACGAAGGGTATGAAAAAAATAATATTGATAAAACATGAATTGAAATTTCATATTCATTAAAAAATTAGATATGCCAAACTTATTGACGGATTGTATATTACATAAAAAAAATTCACCAAAACGTTTAAGTAGGTGTTTCAACTTAAACTCTCAGGAAAACTGATTCAATGTTAGACTATATTATCGATACCAAATTTATTGCATCAGCCTAAATAAAATGTTAATCTGAACAGTTTTCTTACTGTAGCTGAAACACAGTAGAGCGTAAACAATTTTAGAAGTACTATATGGTTTAGTTTAGCGCCATAATTAGATGGCAGATAATTTGCAAGATATTGTAGTTCAAAAAGCTTAAACATATCAAATAATTAAAAAAAATTATATACACAGTTAGAATTTTCATTCTAAAATTTCGGTAAAATAACCGGCAGATGTCTGTCCAATTAATTCAATTTACGTAAAATAAGAAATTAACCAAACTCTAAGAACTCTATCTCTAACGTTAACTCTAGGAAAGAAATTTAACAGGAGATTGAAGCAAGGCTTTTAGTTAGGTAACGGTCATTGGAGTCATTGAGTCATTGTGGCGGAGTTGTTGTTTATCAAATGAACCAAGGAATGTGATTAAATTAAATTATCTGGTTGCTTCACTTATCGAAAGAGAGGAGAAATGATTGACCTTTTTGTGGTTAGAATCTATATGGTGCTGTCATCGATGCGTGTATGAGAGTATCGTGTTCTAATAGTCCATGGTCACAAATTAAGGAGTGTCGGACACTGGAAATTCTTCGTGTGTTGAAGGAAATGAAGTAAATATTATGGTGTCAAATCCCCGTTCTGTCGGTTATGAAATTGACAGACGAGCCTTTTCGACTATAATATGTGCCCAGCTGCAAGAAACTAAAAAGCTTTATTAAGTGGGCTTACTTTCCGCACATAGAATTCTGGTCGTCAAACCGTATTAGGTAAAAAACAATAAATAAATGTTTTTTCTGTTAATTTGAATGTTTTGGTTGAAACAATAATTAAGTAAATTGTCATTCAACCATTTTTAAGAGAAATTTCTCTAACAGTGTATTATTACTTCTTTTAACTATTCAAATAGTTAAAACAATATTGGATTAAACAGGAAAAAAAATTATTCCGATTCATAAAGTTCAGTAATATAATGTCTAAATTAACGAACAATGTCTAAATTAACGAAAAAAACATCCTAGCACGATCTGCTTAAACTTAGACTGTAAAACCCTAGTAAGTAAATCAGATTAAATTATAATTAGTTTTCGAAGAACTTTCCCGAAATATATGAAGTTATCGAAGTAAAAAATTACCATATAATTTTAACTCTTTACAAAAAGCTCATTAGCTAAGTTTAAAAATTTAATTCTAGTCGATGGTTTAAAAAAAAACCTTGATTGTTTCTGCAATTTTTTTGTCTTTTTTTTACCATCTACATAAGAAAACCAGCTGTTCATCACAGTTTTAATTTTTAATTTATTTTTTGTCTTAAGTGCAAGCTTTGTTTTCCACCGTAATTTGTAAGTTCATAGCAGCGCTTCATAAATATTCAAGAAATGGTAACAGTTTTGTGGCCGCCTGTCGATTACTGCAAAAAAAAAAAGTTGAGCAAAGAACTGCATAATATTAGAGATGATTCAAATATGCCGCAGGCTTCACCATTTTGCCAATAAAGATTAGAAGCAATTTATTTCCAAAGAAATTAATTATCTTTAATACATGACTCTGAGTTTTAATTTGTATTTTAACATAGTCTTTTAGCCAGTTTTTGTTTCAAGAATTTTTTAACCCCCAAATTCGTGGAAAAAATTCAATTAATTAAAAATCTAATTATGAAACAACTATTAAAAACTAGTTCGTTTTGTAAACAATTATTTATCTTGAACTGCAAAAAATGGATAATATTGAGGAAAAAAACCATTGTTTGAGAAAAGCATCAAGACCATTATAAAAAAAAAAAAAAAACAGATCTCGCTATTTGCTTTTCATACGTTTAATTTAAAAAGTTATAAATATTTAAATGAAATGAATACAGCAAAAGTTTTTCAATTAAAGTCAATAAATGAGATGAATTAAAATAAGAATTAATTTCTTTCAAATAAAGAAATAAAGCCTTTGTCTTATAATTAATAAAAGTTATGGGAAATCTTTGCTTTGAAGTGAAAGCAATTTACGATCTTTATTGGATTTCATAACGAAAATTTTTACACTTTTTCTTTTGTTTATGAAATGGCTATAAAGGTACCGCACAAACTCTCGTATTTAATTAATTTTATGGAATGAAATCTTTAGTAAATACATATACGATGAATTTCAATTCATTTATTGCATCTGGTACAAAGAATTGTAAAAAATATTTTCAGTAAATACTTAATTATTTGAAGGATTTTTTTAAAATTTCAATCTCAGGTAATAAAATTAGTTGTTCTTGTGATTTCATGCCTGAATTCATAAAACTATTGTAAAAAAAGATTTTTCAACAATTGTAAAAAAAGATTTTTAGTAATAAGAGTGGTGAGAAGATTTCGTTTTAAAAATCATTCGACAAAAAATTTGCAAATTCAGTTAAAAATTTTCACTTTTAAAATAATGAGGAACATTCAAAAAAGTAAAATTAGTTTATGGTGCCACAATATATATATATATATATATATATATATATATATATATATATATATATATATATATATATATATATATTGTGGCAATCATAATAATGGAAAATTTCATGATCATTAAGAATGTATAAAACTTAAGTAGAATATATTAAACACAAAGAAAAAAAGTCACATAAAAATTATTAAAACTCATTAAAGTAAAACTCATTAAAGCAAAATAATTAGAAGAAAAGGTTTAAGCAAAAAAAATTAATTTTAAGACTACAATAGAAGTGTAACTGTGACTAACACGCAAGCATCAATATTTTTAAGCATGGTAAAAATCATAATCACGGAAAAAAGTTTTAACCAAAAAGAGTATATAAAGTTTAAGAATATATTTAATCAAATTTGATTTAAATATACTTCAATGACGAACTTAAATATTCGGATTTTATTTTTCAAGCACATTATTTCGGGGATTTTATTTTTCAAACACACTGTTAGAAATTTCTTCGAAAAAATGGTTATGGCTGTTTTGCGAAAGCTCTGTCGTCACACTAAATAACAATTTATTTATTTTTATTTTACCATACTCAAACGAAACAGTCAAATAACCCGAAATAAGATATTAATCAAACTGTTAACAGAAAAAAACGCTTATTAACTGCGTTCACCTAATACGGTTAAACAACCAGAATTTTATATCACCAACTAAGCCCACCTAAGGAAGCCACTTAGTTCTTTGCAACTGAAAACATATATTATAGCCGAGAGAGCTAATCTGCCAGTCGCATGACCTGGGGTTTGAGTCCCAACTGTGTCACCACGATATTTCCTCCATTTCCAGTAAACCATGAAAAGTTTCATGTACTCCCCAATTTTTGTTCTGCCACATCCAATGTCCATTACCTAAAAGCCTTGCTCTTATGCTCAGTTAAATTTTTTTTAAGGTTTTGAAACCACGATAGTTGTAAATGGTTAAAACCCGTATAGTCTTGTACTTATGGTTTTATAACTATACGAGTTATAAACGGTTTAGAAACCGCAAAGGTAAAAAATGTTATTTACCGTAAACTTTAAGGTTAATCGGATGGACATAATGATGCTGGTCATTTTGCCATAGTTTTAGAAATTTATAAAAATTCTAATAGTGTACCATCCAAGCTCACCAATAGGAGGCTTCTCTTTTTATCTCTGTCCTTACCACAGAAACTTCGCACGTGCTTTGGATTTATTTTGGTTGAGTCCATCATCTTAATAAGGCTACAATAAGGTTGTCATAGATTTACTTAATTATCGCGTATTATTCAAATTTCCTCAATAACAATACTGATCATTGTATTTATTTATTTTTTTGTCTTAGAACTAATTTAATTACCAATCTGTTCTAACAATACCAATCAAATCTTATATTTTTATCGGTAATTTAATCTGCCAACATTTATATCATAAAAAAATAATTTTACTCCTGGAACTAAACAAATCTGCAGGGAAGCAGTAGATCTTGTAATACATTTACTACATACGGTTTTTTTAATAGAATAGTTTTTTGACGTAAGGTTTTATGTAACAAAAAAAAACCAAAAACAATGAAAGCGAAATGGTCTAGATGGATGGAAAAGTTACCATATATATATATATATACATAGCAAAATAAATAAATACAAAAAAAATAGAAAAAATATTAAAAAAAACAATAAGTATCATTTATTGCGCATAAGCTGCAAGTAAATAGAACTCATAAGATATGTTCAAAATAAAGAGGATATATATATATATATATATATATATATATATATATATATATATATATATATATATATATATATATATATATATAATGGTCCTATATATATATATATATATATATATATAATGGTGGTCCTAAAATATATGTCAAAAATGTAAAGGTAGGTAGAGGGGACCTAAATAAGCATATTTCGTATAGGATTGTGTGTGCGGTAATGCCGCCTTGAGCCGGTAGGAAGCGCTGATGACTGTGGCGTACAAAAGCGCTTGCTAGCTGGATTCCTCATTTCCCGCACGGATCTCAAACAGCATGCATCGTTTCACCAATGTGCAGCTTGCCGACATGCATTTCATGTATGGGACTGCACAAGGAAACGGATTAGCTGCTCAGAGGATGTACATGGAGCGATTCCTGGATAGAAATCAGCCGGATCGTCGAACATTCGAACGTCTTCATCGGGAGCTACGCACAAGTGGGTCTTTTTATGTTTCCAGGCGTGGAGCTGACATTAGAAGATATCGCAGAACTCCTGCAGTAGAAACCAGAATACTAAGCACAGTAGAGAATTATCCTTCGACAAGCTCGAGAGCTGTAGGACATGCGTTGGGTGTGAACCATCAAAGTGTTTTGAGGACTTTACATGAAGACAGAATTTATCCGTATCATTTACAGAGAGAGCAAGCAATGACCCCTGACGATTATCTTCCACGTCTCAACTTTGCTCGTTGGTACCTACAGCAGACTGCAGCCAATCAATCTTTCCAGCAGATGTTTTATTTACTGATGAAGCTACCTTTACGCGGTCGGGTGTGTTTAACATCCATAATTCTCATCTATGGACTCATGGCAACCCACAAGGCACAATAGCATACCAAAAAAGGTTTTCCATTAATGTTTGGGTAGGCATTGTGCAAAACTTAGTAGGACCGTACATTCTACCTAGTCGTTTAACTGGTCATGCATACAACATCTTCCTACAGGAGGTTTTACCCGAACTTCTGGTAGATATTCCTCCAGCTGTCCGCAGACGAATGTGGTTCCAGCACGATGGAGCCCCAGCTCACTTATGTCGGAACGTCAGGAATCACCTGGACGCTGTCTACGGCCAGCATTGGATAGGACGGGGCGGTCCAGTTCCCTGACCACCGCGTTCTCCTGCTTAGATTTTTTCTTTTGGGGTCATGTTAAAAGCCTGGTGTATGAGAGTCCCGTCACATCTGAAGAAGATATTGTCGATAATTTTTGTCTGTTGCCTGACGTTTTTTCTAATGTACGCCGATCCAAGCACAGTCGCTGTGAATCTTGTATCGCTGTTTGTGGCTGCTTTTTCGAGCACCTCTTGTAAACTGTTGATAATTTTTTTGTTTTCTTTTGTCTTTACTTGTCTTTTCAGTTTCCCTTGGTTCATACTGCTTTACAAGCTAGTGCTTTAATGTGCCATTACCTCACACACATTCCTATCCGAAATATGCTTATTTATGTCCCCTCTACCTACCTTTACATTTTTGACATATATTTTAGGACCACCCTGTATATATATATATATATAAGAAGAAAAAAATAAGAACAAAACCACTAAAATATCTCAGCGTAGTAAAACCAGTGTAAAGAAAGCAAATACTGATCGTAGAAACAAAACCTGTAATAAAAAATAAATCAATAATGCCTAAATTTGTGTGTATCTAAAGTTAAAAAAAAAAAAAAAACGATATACATACCGGAGTTAAAAATTTTGTAAGATATGAAATACTTCATATCATTTTGTTTGTACGAAAATGTTATTTTTTAGTAAGTTATTATTTAGAAATATAAATTTACATTTATAAAAAGGCAACTATACAAAAGATTATAATTAATAAATGTTGACATTCTAAACTATGCATGTAAGGTAAATTCATATTTCATCATATGTTTTTAAATCTTTCAGAAGCTCCATTTGAACATTTCCCTGGTACGCTAAGACTGTTAAAAATTTCATGCAAGGGCAGATATTTTGAAACTTATAAATACATTTATTTACTTCGAAAAGCATATTTTTTGCATCTTTGGTAGTCATGCTCATAGGAGGACGTGTTATAACCTGTTATTTTGCCCACATCACACTACGCATTTTTCCATGTTTTTTTTTGCGAAAGCTCTGTCGTCACACTGTGACATTGTTTTGCAAATAATATGCAATTTTCATAACTGCTGTGAGTTAACAACAATTACACATGGCTGTTAGATCAAGTTTAGCCTATCTTTAACCTCCGTCGTTTATACTTTTTCTGAAAAGGGTGCAACACGTCATTATGTAAAAAATTCAAAATTTTGAGAAAATCCAAAATGTTCATGATTTCATATCTTAATATTTTAACATTTATGCTAAAGGTTGCTTATAAAAATGGTTGGGCTTATAAAAATTTGTAAAAAAAGAAAATTAGATATTGATTTTAGCATATAATGATTATGGCCCTTATACTAAGGTTCTCTTATTTTTAATTTTCCTCGGTGAAAGAGCTTTGAAAAATTATGTTAATTTGAAAATAAAGCAGGACATCATTGTGAGGTAAAGCGACAATTTAGAGAAAAGAAAAACAAACCGGTTGTGATCTAATATTTTTTTAATATTTAAATTAATTAAATTACAGTTTTTTTTTAATATTTTGAAAAAAATTACAAATTATTCATTATTTCTTATAATTTTCATTTTAAAAAAATCTTGTCAAATTAACCCCTTAAGAAAGACGTTTTGTATCTTTTAAAATATTTAAGAATTATCTGCTCTACATTCCAGATAGAACTTTTCAGTAAAATGATATAGTTCAAAATCATAGCTTTGTCTTAAGTGCGAACTACGGCTTTTTATTTTCCTTGGCAAAGAGTCTCAAAAAACACTATTATTAGATAGAAGCACTCCCACATATTTGGCCATTTGTACTATTAGGGAGTTTAAAAAAACATGGCTGATTCTAAAAATTAATTAAATTTGTTCCCTTAATTCATTATTTTTTTATCTAAAATCTCCTTCTTCGTATAAGACGGATCCCATTGAATTTATTTGCACGATAGATAAATTTTATCGATTAAATTTACAATTTCTCATGAGAATATATTTCTGGAACTCATTCACTCTTATAAAATAAAATCCAGTGTTTTAATCACAAAGCTTAAAATGTATTTATACGATATTTTAAAATAAAAAATAAATTCTAAATATAGGCTATGAATTGCACTTAAAGCGTTTTATCAGAATATAACATTTTTGGAAGATAAAATCTTACTTTTTCTGACTAATGTACCATCAAGTAATTTAAATAACTTCGGCGAAAACGTTATTCTAATGGATTGACTCTCGAGGGTATTTTGTCTTTTATTAACTCAGACTTGAGTGAGTTTAAGTGCTTGATTTCAATCTCATTTTAGAAGCAAAAACACTGAAATATATCATTTTTATTTGTGACATTTGAAATAAGAATATGATATGATATTAAAAAAATATTATAATGGATACGCCGTGCTTTAATAACAATTGCTTAAATGACTTGCATTAAGTATTCTTTTATATGCATATTAATTCTAATAATAGCTTTTCTTATGACAATTTAGTAGTTTCTTCCACAAAATTGTCTTTGTGTGTTAGCTTAGTTATAAATGCGTAATGTATCTTAACTCTTAAATAATGAACTAAAAAAAAATTAGATTTTTAAAATATTTTCTATTATAATTTCTGTTACTAATGTTTTAAGTGTAAAATTTACGTAATGCATTACTGCATAGTAAATAATACTTATATTTTAATTGCATAATTTACATAAATCGTGAATATACAGAAAATGTTAGAGAAGCATTGTTGAAAATACATTTTTTAAATCAAATTTTATTGCCTCAAAATTTAAAAGCAAAAAAAATAAGATTTTATTGTTTTCTTGGATTCATTAGTTGAGAGAGAAATCAGAAAATGTATGCTATCTGTAGCATTTTTTTATGAAAATCTTTCATTTCAATTTATTATTATTCAACACATCATCAGCACTTCAAAAACCATGAATATAGAAGAAATTACTTTTGAAAAAAAGTAATTTGAACATTTGATTTAAAGATTTAAAAGATTATAAGTGGAAAAGCAAATGCTATTCTAAACCACTTAGGTGGGACAGCTACATCCGTATCTGGACATACTGTAGTTCACCAAGAAACGTATAAAAAAAATTACCCTTTTAATAACAAGTCATGATTGTTCATTTAGATTATCATCTACTAACTGAACTTAATATTTATAACTAATTTCTTTTACATTTGCAGTTCATCGATTACTTTCGGAGTATGATGGTATTCTACAATAGCATCTCTACTTTTATAAAAAAATACTTTATTTTTAGAGCGTTTATTGCTTGTCTTATAATGAAAATATGCAATTGAAATACTAAGCACACTCCGTCTAAGTACAATGCTCACATTTTAATTGTATCTATGTACCTGTTGGCAATATAAGTTTCAATAATTTCCTGCCTGCTACAAACAGAATAAAAACCCTGAGATAAAATTAAATTAAGTATTGTTTGTCCGATAAGTATTGTTTGTCCGAAATTAAGTATTTTTTGCACCTTGTATGGTCATTTTATCCCAAAATAGAAATTATCTTCGATTGAAAACCAAATGAATTTATCGAAATTAATATTTTGACCACTTTTTCAATAGGAGGGCCAAAAGTCCAATGCTACCTAAAACAATAAAAGTTTCAATCATCTCCTGACCCCTACATTCAGAATTTATGGCTATTATTTTATTTTTAAATGGAACTTATGGTAACTATAAAGCCAAATAGATTTATCATCACTAGAAATTCCGAACACTTTTCTAATGTCTAGCTCAAATCGGACTCAAATTTCAACTAAGTTTTTATTCACAAGTTTCAATTTCTTCATCATCAATGCAAGCACAGCTTATCGCCAAAAGGGATTTATCGACAATAAGGAGATGAAGAGAAGTGCGCCAATATCAGTCTCTAGATGATACATTTTCTCTTCTAACTAAATTGTTCTTTCTCGAAATAAATTCCAAGTTGTCATCATTTTTTGCTGTTCTGCGTTAACTTTAAGTATTTTTGTAATTCTGCTCATTTGTTCCATACATTGGATGAATACACGCAAACACTTTGTGTCATTTCTTAAACATTTATATCTCTTGGGAATGGGCATTATTTTTTTTTAATTAAAAGCCTTAGCATAACATTTTTATACTTTGTCTGAATAGTAATAGTTATTCTATAGAATGTTAGGTATTTATATTTTATAACCTAATTTTGAACCCAATCCACAAGACAAGGGAACTCTTGGATCAGAACGGTTTTTGAAGAAACTAGCCCGTTTTTACGTTATTGTGAGGAAACCGTAACCTCTTTAAGATAGACCTCTTTAATGACAGTTTTCAAATAGTTTTTTGTTTAAATAGAATGACGGTATTTTATATGCACAATAGACCTCTTTAATGATGGTTTTTAATTAGTCTTTTTAATATAGTATGACGGTATTTTAATGATATTCATGATCGACTTGGTTAATGATAATTTTAAAAATAGTTTTTTTTAATACACACTGACGGTATTTATTTGCATGATAAACCTCCTTAATGGCAGTTTTTAATTAACTTTTCAATATTGAACGATGGTCATTCTATTAATATGCACAATAAACAACTTTGATGACAGGTCTTTTTTATAATTAGTCTTATATGCATAATAGACCTCTCCTTAATGACAGCCTTTAATTAGATTTTTTACTATGCAATGACGGTATCCTATTTATATATGCATAATAGTGGCAGTGTTTTAAATTAATATTTTAATAAAGAGTTACGGTATTCGATTGATATGAACAACCAACCTGCTTAATGACAGTTTTTAATTAGTTTTTTTAATATAGAAGGACGTTATTTTATTCATATGCATAATAGACTTCTTTCATGATAGCTTTTAATTAATTTATTAATATGGAATGAAGATATCGTATTTATATGCATAATAAACTTCTTTAATTGAGGTAGTTAATTTTTTCGAAATATCATTTGTATTTATATGGAATAAACATATTTCAATTAAAAAAACATCTTTCCTTGTTTTTACTTTGTCTAAAGAGCAATTTCTATTCTATCAAGCATCTCGGTATGATACATAATTCCAAGGTATTATAAATAGTATTTAAGTAATTTTTGAAATGATTCCCATATTTCATACTTTGCCTCAAAACACCATTCATTCTATGGAGAGTTTGTGTTTCATACATCGCCGGTAACATATATAAAGGTGAATTGTATCACAGCTCTTTTTATATCAAGATGTTACGTGACTGTCATCCCAAAATTCTAAAATAAAAAGAACAAAATATAAAAAGAATGAGACGCGAGTCATAAAACTTGCTCCCAAACCGATTTCATATCACCAAAGAAGCAAAATCAAAATTTGTTCTGCCCTCATGGACCCGAAAAAAATTTTCCAGCTGATTTTGATCTCAATAATTATTCACATCCCGGTAGAAAGTCGTGATAACGTAAGGAAATTTTCGCTAATTTTTAAGATCATCTAATATTTTGTACCCCAACTTATTTCTCAGATATACATCACGAGCGGTCGGTGAGACATAAGACCAAAATAGGGTGGTCTTAGTCACGATCTAGTGATTAACTTCTGTGTAATTGAACCAGCACGTTGTCATTGGTGATCAAGATGATCACTGACGTCCCTCTCTTCCAGTGAACCCATTCCCTTCGTGTCTGGACTTGTCTTAGTGTGGGAATATGGTTCAATCTTTGATTGATAGTTGACGGAAAATTGCTGACGTAAAATTCACGTGCCTACTCTAAAATATGTTATAAGCGATTAAGTTGGATTATTTTTCTTTGTGATATCCACACACTAATAAGGGTGTTCGTTTTATTTTTTGGATAATTACAGGATAATAAATTTTGGAAAGTGAAGTTTTAGTCTGTTAACAGGATGTTATTAGGAGTTAGTTTTAAATCTTGTTTGTAACAGGATAATTATGTAAATTTCGTCATGTGGGATTTTTTTATTTCGTTTTTAATAAATTGTTTTGTTTTTAACTCTTTCGGTTTGCAAGATGAAATCTTGTAATTCATAACTATAATTGAGATTTCTGGATTTTTTAATCCAAGGTTTCCGAATGGGCTCGCAGCATTTTTTTTTTTTTTTATGTAGCCTTAATTAGAATTTCAATTCTATTTTTCGTAAGCAGAGGTTCTGAAATTTTAAATCTAAAATAAATTCTAAATATTTATAAAAAATTTTCTTTTTAAATAAGAACAAATTTATTCATTAAAACTGCAATTTTTTATATGTCTAACAGCGAATTGTGATACATAAATATCACACTATTATTTCATTCTCGATCAAAAATATGGTTACATGTTTTTAAAGCTGAAGTCTTAATAAAATTTTAAATGTACGATGAAATAGAACAAAATATTGCTCAATATTGATTTTTCAAAGCGCTTACTTAAAGTATGATTAAAAATAATAAATTCACACTAAGACTGTAGCTTTAAGTTAAAAACATAGCTTATATTATTCGAAATATACGTATGAAGTTTCAAAAAAATGTATAGGAAACTATTTTTGCGATGGGAGTTAGCATAAAGACATTTTTTCTACATAAAAATATTTAAAGTTCGTAATTGTCAAAACGTTAAAAAACTATTTCATATGAATAAAATAATTCGAAATCATAAAACTCATTTTCAATTTAAATTGATTTAGAAAGGTGTACAAAGAATCAAAAATAGACTATCAAAAAAAATAATTGAAATTTTCATCGAAATTGCGGATTTTTCCTAGTATTACCTATATTAGTCAGTGGCACTTAACCTTAAATTAAAAAATTTTTGTAGGGAATACCGAACAAATATATACTGAATAATGCGATTAATGAACATTTTTTCATAAAAAAAGGAATTGATAATTTCATAAACTAACATTCTAAAAGCTTATAATAAGTATTTTATAACATATCACACAAAATGTATTTATTTATTTTAAGAGATTTTTTACCGGTCTCGTTAGGGTTTGTTGCCATTTAACTCCAGTGTCAGAAAATCAACCCAGTTTACAATATTTATAATTTTCAAATTTAAACTCTTTAATTTATGTTATTTTCATATGCATAAAATATTTTGACCCCAGATATAAGAAACCAAGCATTGTTTTTTTTTTTTTTTTTTTTTTTTTCAATTCATTCCTTTTTTTGTCGTAGTATACATACGTGACTTAAAGTTTGGAAAAGTTTAGTCCGCATTCAAACATATATATAATACGTAGATATAATCGTGTAAGCTGACGGCAAGATTATATCGATTCGTTATTATTTTTTCTGGCTTTTCAATCATTTTTGAATTTTTGCACAAATTAAATTTTTTTTTAAATAGATTTAATAATTTTTCTTCTTCTCTTTAAAAAAATGTTTTGCCTTTTATTTATTTCTTTGTTTTCCTTGAATATATATATACAGTCGGACTTCTATTTAACGAAGTTCCATTTTGCGAATTTCTCTACTTACTATTTCTTCTACTTTTTTTTTCGAAACCAAGAACATTTTGGAAATTTTGAGATCCACTTTCCCTATTTCCCAAAAATATTTCAAAACATTTCAAACTTGTTAACGCATGTTATGGGGTAAATTGATTTTCGAAGTCACTTAACTTTCAGAGAAAGCAGTAAAATCCCTTTCCCTTTTTGTTTGCATTTCAAACGAAAAACTTAAAGGATTTAACTATTAACAAAATTAAAGGATTTTGTCAACAGTTATTAAACTTAAGAACGCATGTGGCAAAATTACTTTTATAATAAACGCAGCTATAACTTTATGTATAAATTTAGCTTTTTTTTTAGTTGAAAATGTATGCAGCATGATAGTGTAACACTGGATAATGTTTTGCTCTATTCTTGCTTTCCATACAGATTTCTTTCATGGTTAAGATTTATAAAATAAGCAGTAGATACTAGTTTACGAGATAAAGGTGTATCAACTGCTTTTTTAATTACGTCTATTGTTCATGAATTTAAAAACTGTTTTGTGTTGTTTAAATATTTCAAATGGTGATTTTCTATTTAACGAATTTTCCATATAACGAACTTATCTTCGGAATTTAGCGAATTCGTTAAATAGAGATCCAGCTGTATATATATATATATATATATATATATTAAATTCCTTTAGGCGCATAAACTTTGAAAAAAGTAATAAAAAACCTGCAGTGCAAAGTTTAATTTACTTTAGAAGAGGGAATTAAAATCTATCATCCTTTTCTCGTGTATATTCAAGCAAGTTGCCATTACACCATGTAAAAACCTTCCAAATCCAACGAATGAAATTCAGTGGGTCGTGAACTTATAGCAGGTGTTGGTATCATTTTTTCCCTTTCCTTTACGGCCCAAAAAAAGGTTTCATTATTGCAGCAGTTGAATTTATATACGGTAAGTAGACTCCTTTAAATAGATTTTCGAAGCTACGGAAGTTTCGAAACTTTTTAGATGAGATGAGATTTTTTTTTCTAACATTGAAATTCGTGGATGAGTGATTCGTTACCATGAGTGGTACTTTCTGTACCATTTATACGGTTCGTCTGGCTAGAAAGAAGGGAAAAATAAAGCGAGTTTCCTCGCCGGTTCGAAGGTTTTAATTAACAATGAGGCATTGCTGTTGATTACTAAATTTTTTGCAAAAACTGTTATCTTGTTAATATTTTCATTTGGTATTTATGTCATTAAAAAATACTTCAGCTTTTTTTTTCTTATAATAACTGCTAGTAGTTTTTGTAATAGAAAGGCTTTTTAGTTATGTATAATTATTTTTGTTTTAATTTAGAACGTTCATAAAAAAGGGTCTACAGAAAAAATTATAATTCTCGTAAAACGAAAATAACTGAACCATAGAAAATTTTAAAAAAAAAAAAAAAAAAAATAGAATGTGTGCATGAGTTTTATTAATGCATCATAATTAAAAAAAAAAAGATTTTAGGATTATTTTTGTTCTATGAATTTTGATAAGAGAAAGAAGTAGACAAATGTTAATAGTAAACAAAGAGTTATAAGTAGACAAAATATATAAGTTCAAAATGTAGAGAAAACATGAAAAAAAATACAGAATAATGAAAAAATTAAGAGAAAAACTATTTAAAAAAAAAAAAAAGATCTATTCATCAGCTCTCACGAAAATATCCTCAAAAAGGAGTGCTTTCTAATATTGTAACAATATATCCAAAGCAAAATAATAGTGTGAGGAGCACTCAAAAATTTTTTGAAATAAAATAGAATAGAACACATTAAGTAATCAGTATAACGTAAAAAATGCAAATTTATTTATTCAAAAAACCAATAGTCAAACTTTTTTCAAATTTTGATAGAAAACAATGGATACCTAACTAAAGTAACTAAATTCTATATAAAGTCATTGAGTTAATTGTATGTTATTGTAAATAAATTTACTAAAAACTTCTTTGTTAATTTATATAATTTTTACCATCTGAAAATCCATTTCGTCCAAATCTGTGGGTAAAATTATGTCCAAGATAGGCAATTCATCTCTCTCTCTCTCTCCTATCATTTTTTACTGAAATAAAAATTTATTAAGAAAGTGTAATTAAATATCAATCTCATTATTTTTTTTTATCCGTCTTTGAACTGCCGATCCAATTTTGGGTTTACGTCTACTAATGTTCAACTCCGTAGCGTTGCAATTTTGAACCAATCCAGAAGACAAGGAAGGTCCTATATCTGTATCCCCAGAGGTATTGATTTGTTACGGGAACATAGAGGACTTTGCGACTCGACAAATTTAACGTGCATCAGTCACCAGTACACGCGAAGTCTTCAGCCGGCGGGGATCGAACCCACGAACTCTTGGACATGGGCTCAGAGCACCAACCAGGCTATCCCAGCCTTTCAACCTTGTAAACTTCTTTGAATTATCCAATATAATATTACCTTGCGCACATCCATTTTCAGGTCCATCCTTGGTAACTAACAAATCAAACGCACTTCAGTACTGCAGCAAGAATGCGCTATAAAACAAAATCCCTCTATTTACGCTTTTATCTCAATCAGCGCTTCTGTTTTCATATTTTCTAATCTGGCAATCTTTATACGAAAATATTTTAAATCATTCTTGAAAATTTTCCAGTTCATGTAAGTTCATTTGAAGTCACTTCTCGCTTTATATACTATAGATTTCGTTTTATGTTTTGTTCTGTTTTTTCTTCACATTTTATTTTCTGTTTTTTACGTGGTATTTATTACTTAATAGTCTCGCAGACCTCCACAATTTTTTCTCTTTTTTTTTTGATAATTGATAGTTAATTGATAAGAGTTGACTTTTTAGTGATTATTTTCAGAACAAAATCGACACGTTTCAAAAATTTTTAAGAAATGCACAAATTTAAAAAGTTACCTAAGGTGTCTAGTTTTCAAAGTATATGTTTTCAATGAAAATTTTCTTTAACATGGTCTCCAAAGATAAGAAAAAAATTTACTAGATGATCGAGATTAATAAAAGTTTACTTAATGATAATAATTACAAGGTATGGAATAATAATCAAGAAGTATGACTACTCGACAGTGAGGTGTTTAAAATTTTGACCCTAACCAAAGTAAAATCCTTGTTTATTCACAATTCTTTTGCATACGTAAACAATTATTTTGCAGACTACCATTTGGCGACCACTGTGTCAGTCCACTGAATCACTTAACCAATCAATAAATTGAAATCACTTGATTTTGTTTAAATCAAGCGATTCAAATCAACTGGTTGAAATAATTTATTTTAGTTAGTCGAAAAAGAGTTCAATGATTCTGTTTTCCTTGTAAATTAACATATTCTAAAACCTATTTCATATACTCATTCGTCAATACGCCATATGTTCCAAAAAAATGTAAACCGACGCAATGTTTTTAAAAGATATATATCTAATCAATATCCCATAGATATTGAATTCTAAACCTGCTTTCCTTATTATCAGACCTAAGGCTATCCATTTTTTCAAGTTTAAACCAAATTTAGAATAACAACTATTTTAAGGATGAGAATAATAAACAATTACATTTTAATATAAACATCAAGTTATTAATCAAATAAAGAATTTAATGAAGTAAAAGCTCAAAGCCAGCTTATTGTAAGAGTGCGATCGATTTAAACTTAATCCTTTGTTTGAAGTTACACTTGAAATAAATAAAAGTTAAAAAGAAAATAATCTTAGGATTTCTGAAAATAAGACATACTTTCTTACTTTTTTTATTTTCAAAATAATACCTTTGAATTTCAACAAAAGAAAAATAATCTTCTGATTTCGGACTCAAATGAAGTTATTGTTAGAGATTATCATGACTTTAAGTAAAGGAAGCACAGTATTAAAATAATTTATCATAAACTCCAGCATGTCAGTGTTCTTTTTTTTTCCTTTTCAGGCACCTGTTTAGAATTTCTCAGTTCTAACGGAATTTGTTAAATGACTTTGCTCGGGGCGAAATTATTCCAATTATTTAACGAACTTTCTGTAAATATTTGCTGCATCAGGAATAACGACAAACCTCAAAAATAATTCAAACCGTTTTGAATTCGAAAAATAAAAAGTTGGCAACTGGTTTTTTTCGTAAAAATGTGATGCATGATGAAAATTCTTCCTCGTCGCAACTTTAACATTTATCTCCAAATTGAAAACTCTTTTCATTTTGTCTTGGCGTCCGAATAACGAAAAGGATTTTCATAAATACCTGCTTCTTCTTTAAAATGAACGGAACTCCTTGAGTTAATTAAAGGAATGAATGGGCGGTTGGCGAGGGGTGGCTATAACAAAAGCCCCGCAGGCGGCATTATGGGAGAGAAGGGGACAATGAATTTTCGAAACAGAATTAAAAACGCCAAATCTGCGCTTTGAGAAATGAGAGCAGGGTATGGCAGAAGTGGTCGTTAATCAGAAACGAGCAACGACAACACTCTTGTTTTTCCATGTTTCTAATTTTCTGAAAAGGAATTCTAATTAATATCTTCAGACGGACTACGTAGGTAATTGCTCTTTTATGGGACTAAGTACAAGAAAAATGAAAGTACTTGTGTCGATGACTTTGTGCTGCCATCTGTTGCAGATGTTGTAAGCTATTTATTACGGGAATTGAATTCGATAAATTAAAATTTCTGTCCTAGTTGCGTTCTACGTTGTGTCGGAAAAGAAAGAGGAGAAGAATTTATGTTCTTGTCATTTATAACTAGTAACATAGTACATGCAAATATTCATCTCATCGGTGATTTATATTTTGTATGTAATTGGTTTCAATTAATCTGCAAACTATTATGAAAATCAATAATAATTATAATGGTTTAGTATTTCAAAAATATTTTAACGCTGTAAAAATCCGTGGAAAGTTATAGATATAATTAAAGCAATAACAATTGCAAAGAAATCCAAGCTTGCAAACCATTTATTGATATCAGCATTCTAAAAGATATATGAGATTAAATTTAATGATGTAATGAGTTGTGAGAAGATATCCAAAATGCAAATTAGTATCTGTTACAGATGATGTAAGCTATTTATTACGAGAATTAAATTCGATAAATTAAAATTTCTGTCTTAGTTATGTTCTACGTTGTGTACTAAGGATAAAAAAAGAGGAAAATAATTCATGTTCTAGTTAATTACATCTAGTCATATAGTCCTTATAGATATTCATCTCATAGGCGATTTATATTTGTATGTAATTTGTTGCAATTAAACTGTAAACTATTATGAAAATTGAATAATAATAATGGTTTAACATTTCAAAAGTATTTTTATAGCTTACAAAATACTGTAAAATTATATAGATGTAATAAGAACGCTCACAATTGTAAAGAAATCCAAGCTTGCTAAGCCTGTATTGTTATTAACATTCTAAATGATAAATAGGATTAATTTTAATGATATTATTAATTGTAAAATATTGCAAAGTAAATAAGTATTATGAAACCACGACCTGTATTGATTTTTGTGCTTCATAAATATTTTCGAAAAAAAAATTAAAATAATGCAGTTTTCAATAATTCTTATTTCTATATACTATATGTATTATCACCATGTTCTGTATTTATCTAAGATAACATCTTGCTATAATTAACATCTATTACATCTGAAATAAAATAAAAACTTTAGTTTTCGGAGTAGTACTTATATGCGTAAACTTATAGATTTCAAATTTAAGTCTCATTTAAAATGAATTTAAATTTGCTTGTTTTTTAAATTCATAATATTAATGAGTTCGATTCAATATTATGAATGATAACTTATTCTTATTATGCAACATTTAATTGCATTCTACGTTTGTTACATCTCAGAATTTGATAACGCAGAATATTTTCGAATCTTCTAACTTCCAACCTACAAGATGAGGTTCTTTCAATTGCTCTTATTAATATCTTAGCTCTTATCATTATCTAATTATATCGTTTTTAGGGGGACTAGAAAGTAATGTCGTTTCGGTGCATTTGATATTTGTTATCAAGATTTTATTTTTAATCAATAATGTATTCACCCTCGTTAGTAACAATCTTTCAATGCCGGAATGAAAATGAATCGAAATGGATCGAAAAAAATTAATTGATTTTTAAGACTAACGAATATTTAATGCGCCGTAACTTTCCGGTCTCCCTAATATACATTTGGGGCCTTTATGAAAATTAAAGATATTTCTTTTGTTACAGTGGTAATACTATTATCGTTTTTAGAAAAATGCGCCACCAGCACAAGCATAATGTTTGGTGACATTCTATTCTAGTAACGTTTTACCAAATTAATATTTTGCGTCAGCATTTTCGTATTGCTGCTTAATCAATTATATTCGTCCTTTTTTTTATTTATTTATAAATTTTATAAGTAGACATGAACTATAGACTAATACAAACTGAACTTTTCTTATTAAATCAATTGGTTTTCACCCAATAAATCTCGCTCTTGTACTATAGAAATGTCTAAGTTTGACTTATCTGTCCACTCGTAAACAATCAATGGTCAATCAGTTGCAGATGGGCCAATAGGAATACGTTTCTACCTGGAATGAGAATACGAATCTCCCAATAGGAATAGGGCAAAACAATTAGTTGCCATTCAAAACAACAAGATTATGACAATTATTTGATGCATTCCACTCAGTGATATAGTTCAGTCTCTGACTTGGACATCTCTATTTGTAAATATTATACAAGAAATATAAAATTGTTAGGCTCACCTAAGCATGATATTTATAAGAAGGTTTAAGTTTTTCGCCTAAAAGTAAAAATATTTTGTGTACAGAAGTGAGATGAGTGAAATATTTTGTGGTGATATTTGACGATAAAATGTATTCCTTTTCTAAAAGATTGCTGAAAGGTGTCTCAAATACGATTAATAAATCTTTTGAAAAGTGGATTGCACCTGGTGAAATTAATATATTTGAACCGGAAGAAAGTGTAAGTGATGAATATGAAATAGATGGCCCAACTGACAGATATTCAAATTGTAGCAGCCAAGAAGAAGATTGTTCAAATGCGACGAATCCATTCTTAAAGTCAAATATATATTTACCAGAAAGTGAAATAAATAAAGGAGAACTGTTTAAGAATACTACAGAAGTGGAAACTTTAAAAACATCACAAAATGACTTTGGCAGTGATCTATTGTCAATTAAATCGTCTGCTAGGGAATTTTTTTCCAACAAACATTCATTTTCAATTGGCGATGGTCCTAGCGTCTTAACTGAGAGGCAACTAGAATCGGTTGAAAATAATTGTCTGATTCATGAAATAGCAAACGTTAAGACAGGCGAGACAGTTGGCGCTTTAACTTTGGCCTTGTCAAATGTTTGGATGTTAAATGCTAACAAAACTGAATTTACTTTCAACAAATACGAGGCATCAAGCGATGACAAGGTTGATTTTCCAAAATGCGTCGGGTTAAATGATTATGTGCGTGCATTTTGGCATTTCAATACTTTGAAAAATATTTTTAGAATGCAGAATAGTTGGAAGTTTGCAAATGATAATGTATCATATTATTTAAAAAGTTTTGCTGATTTTGTTTTAGAATTCTGTTTTCGGCCAATGTATTCAATTTTTGAAGGCTTTTTAGAAATATTCTTGTTTGCGGTTTTCTTGACAATAGCCTATATTTACAATTTACTAAGAAAATATTTCAAACGCCTATTCCAAATATTTGGTTCTGTGTGGCTAAATGATGACATTCCCGATTCTGTGAAACTGTATGTCCAAAAGGAAATTCATAAAGCTTTAGAAAGGCACAAAATCCAGACAGAAATTAACTGCAATTCTAATCAACCACTCATGGCATTTGGTAGTCCAAAGAGTTCAACGCCTAAGCAAACTAGAGTCAAAAGGCAAAAATATAAATATCCGCATAAATCTGGCTCCGCTATGAAGAAATCCCAAACAAAACTAAATGTGCCGAGTTCTAGAATGCAAAAGATCGTTAATTTATGGGAAATTTATAACAAAAAGAAACAAGATAAGACTATCAAGGATAATCTGAACAACACAAATATTGATTTGAATCACAGTTTCAGCCAAAACGGTGCATCATTTCACAATAATCAAAAATTCAGATTATTGTCTCCAATAAAGGCTTACGCTAAGGCAGTAGAGTCAACTAACTCTGCTAACAGTTTATTCGCTCAAGTTGGTTCACTTATGTCTTCTCTTTCTTATTCTGAAATCGAATGTTTTGATAATAGCGATTTTAAGTCGTATTTTTCCGACAAAAATACGGAACCAAGAAAAAATTATATGAGTGTTTTGAAAAACACAAGCAACAATGAAAATAAATTTGAGTTGAATGGTTCTGGTGTGCATTCTGATACAAAAAACTTCGATGATAGTTATTCCAAAAATAAACACTACGATTTCAAAGAACTTGAATCCTGTATTTTCGATGTAAACTCAGCAGAAAATCATAGTAAAGTGGGGGACTGTGACAAGGTTACAACTAAGACAGGTAACGATATGAGTTGTTATAAAAATAAGAACAATGAAATCAAAAGTTATGAATCTTTTAATTCCAGCTTGCATGACATTCAGCTTGCATCTGAAATCGCATGCCATGATAACACAGATGATTTTGATATTTTTGATCTACAAATCCCGCCAAGAGAAGATAGTAAGAGCAATGAGTTTTCAAGGTTCTTAATTGGCTGTCTTGACAGATGGGAAAGCACCGCCAAATCAAATAATGGGGATGAAACAATTTCAAGCAATGCATCTTTTTTGGATACGCCGAACAAACTTACCGATAAAAGTTCGCTAGATAATGACAAAGAAACAAAGCTAGCAAAAACAAACACATTTGAAAAAGCAACAATTTCTAGCTCAGACACTTTAGAAAACGAGATTAAATCAAATAAATCATCAAAAATGCCTCACAAAGAAGTGCATGAGGTTGAAAACTATTTCACCCCGTTGAAGAAATTTCCTCGCCAAACTTCCGCCGGAAAACAGTTTTCGTGCAAAATTTTTGATGATCAAACTAATGACTTCCTACCAAATTCTATTTCTATGCAATCAACAGAGATAAACATTTTAGACTCGTCTTTGGAAGAAATGGAATGTCCCGCGAGTAGACTTGATGCCATTAACTTGTCCACAAATTTGGAAGATGGTACTCAATCACAGCTAACGCTAAATTGTGGCAGTAATATTGAGGAAGAATCAAACGCCACCTACAATTGTTTCGATTCTTTAGAATCTTCTGAATCACTTGATGCAGATTTTTCTCCTTATGATGGCAAAGAAAACCACTCATTCTTCTCTAAAAACAAATCGATTTCTGCAAAAATGATTCTTAAAGGATGTAAAAGTAAATCTAGCTTGACTCAGAGAGTGCCGTTCATCTTCAGAAACTGGAAAAAACTGCAATCATGTAAATCTCATGTTTTTAAAAGGGAAAATCCATATGAGAAACATCACTCTGAAGGTTAAAAGATTCTTTGTATCCATATATTGTGTTTTGTTTTTTTTTCAGTTAAGAGAAGAAGAATCTTTATAACTACAAAATTACATGAAAAATGGTAGATGAGTTAAAATTTTAAATAAAGCCTTCTTCAGTACATTGTATAACAAAGATGTATTTTTTTTTTTTTCATTTCTATAATTATTACTTAAATCATAAAGCACAGTGATTGCATATGCATGAATAGCATTAAATATTTACTACATACACATGCATGTTAGTTGTTAGTAATTAACGGTAGGAGAAAAAGAATATTAGAAACTTCAACAAATGGGTGAAAACAAATACACATGTTAGAATCACTAAGATTCTTTGAAGTGCAGTAATAATAATATATATTCAGATATAAATTTAAAATAATACTTTACTCTTAAATAACACATTCTTAAATAGTTCATCCACTTTATTAATTGTTTTACAGTACGAAACTTATATATATATTTTTTTTAATTTCAATTAATTTTTATTAGCAAAATAAATTTAAATAAGAGTTTGTCTAATTTTTAGGCCTCTCTTAAATGATGTGAATTAGTACTATTTCTCTATCTCTTTTGATTTTTAACGGTATATATTTATTCTTTCAATTAATACCTATTTAAAAAATTAATCGAGAATCATTGGTGCCAATAATTATATGACAATTTTTAAATTTATTAATCTAAAGGAATTAGTAATCATTAGATTAGATTATCTTACTCAAAATAGATCTAAGAAAGAGCATTTGCTAGCGTAAACAAATACCACATTTCAACAACCCATTAGGATTGAGGTAGCCTGGCTACGTCACTTGCAGGTATCCCATTGCACAATAGTTTTGAAAGAAAGTGCTATTGTTTTTGAAATTGGTAATATGACTATATCAAATAATTTATTCGAAATTAAATTCCTGCATTAAAATATTTCCATAATGTATGAGCCAAATAGGTAAATAAAAGAACTAAACAGATAACCAAATTGCTGATTTAATTCCATTTGGTAATGAAGAATTACAATCAAAAAAATAAAATAAACATTGCTGAATTGCCGATAAATCCTTTTTTTTTCTTTTTAAAAGCTTCATAAAGAGGTCTTAACGTACTTTGAAATATAAAAATGGAAGGAGAGTAAAAAATATATTTATTTTGTTAAATATGATGTGAAATTTATAACAGATTCTTCTTCAGTTAGTTAAAGGGAATGATATAAATTTTTTAAACATTCGTTCTTCAAAGTACTTGCAAAGTACTTGCAATCATACTACGAAAATTTGTATTACAAAACCAAGCTCACTGAATTTATCCCATTTCCATATGCAGAAACAAAAGAAAAACAGTTTTTCCTAAGAAAACGTCTATTAGAATTCATAATTTATCTGCTTTTTGTATAGTTTTGTCATTTCATAGTAAATGTAAAAATAAAATCCAGCTCTTAGAATTTTGTTAATTAATGAGATTCATATCAAAAATTTCATAAACACTTAACAAACATCTTGAACACAAACAAGCATATTTTAGGAAAAAATCTGCTTTTCAGCTATTAGAAACTACTTTAATGACATGTCTCATTAAATGATGAAACCAAAACTAAACTGATAATCCAAGAATCATAAGAATTTTCCGTCTCATTAAACTTCAGTATCAATGTGTACTAATTGCTTAGAAAAATAATGAGTTATTAAACTTTTACAATGAACAGAATTTGGGATAAGCAGAAGTGTGAGAAGGGTGAATCATTCTTTTTATAACAATAAGTCATTGGTTTTGGGCAAGTATATAATGAATATCAAATTATTATTTACGAAAAAAAAGTTAATTAAAGCATGTAAACATAGGAAAAAAAAGTCTTAAAAATGCTTTTATACAACATGTCATAAGCAGTTCTCATTGTTATTGAAATACCGAGTTAGAAATGGGACATTATAAAAAAAACATTTAAATGTTTCATATTAAGAATTTTTTTAATGATTTTTATAACCTTGCAGTTTAAAAACACGCAACTAAATTATTAATTTAAAAGAATTATTACATTAATAAGGAGAGAAAAAACAGTAAAATAACAAATAAACAAGAAATTTTGTCAAAAGTAAGAAAAAATAATCATTAAGGATCATAAATTAATATTTAAGCAAGTAAAAACAAAAACACTATAACGATGAAGGAATTCACTGAATAATGTAGGATTGAAAACACAAAAACCTGTTTGATTGACGGATGAATAAAGAGATGAGATGAAAGGTGGTTTTTAATAACAAATCCAAGTTTTATTAGACAATCAAACTGGTTATGATGTTTATCACTTCAACTTCATGCTAGTTACTCCACATATTTCCGGTAGTATTCTTTTTCTCGATTAAATATTAATTTGCGACTCATTACGTGCAAATCTTTTGACCTAATTTTCACAAGAATTAGAAAATTATATCTAACGATTGGTGCTTATGGAACATCATGAATTAATTGAATGTGTTTACTTCATTGTTACCCAGTTTTGAATCTTTGAAAAGCTTTCATTCATAAGTTGCTCGTTTAGAGTTGAAAAAGAAACGTAAGAAAAATGAATTTTTTTCAGAGTGTGTGCGAAATTAAAGTCTTCACAAAGTCAAAATATTGTTGTTGTTGCCGTCGGTCATTAATGCAAAAGGGCCATACGTCACATTCTGCCACACACCCATACGTCACACCCCTTCATAGGGTGGACCGATTCATACATCCATTCAAGTCGGCACTACACCTTTCCAACCAGGCCATCACTGCTCAGATTAACTTAATAACGATTGTTAAGGTTAGTCTCTGTCATTTTTCGCTAAGTGCCTTATTAACGGCAAGCATAGATATTTTCAAATTTTTAAAGCACTTTTAGTTTTTATGAATTTGGGAATTGAAAATGTGAAGTTTTGGAGAATCTCCCATAGGCAGGTTTACATTTTCTTGATAAAAATATGTTAAAATCAAAATAAATAAACAAACATTGTTTACTAATTGTTTAACTCTTTTTAATTTGCAGAAAGAAAAAGAAAACTTGGTGTTCAATGTGAAATGGTTTGAATTTTCCGGCTCCAATAAATACATAGAACTATAATAAAGTTTGAAATAATTTTTTTGAAGTAAAAACCAAAATATTTCAAAATTATATTGAACATTTGATATATATGTTACATAATAAAAAAGAGCATGTTTTCGAAGATGTTAAAAATGATCCCCAGGAAACATTCTACATTTTATCAATTTCCCGAAACTCACGTCACTGTTTAACCACGAAACCGTGAAATTAGCTCCTATGTCCTTACAATGTTAAATTTCATATAATTTCCGTTCAAAATGAAGCATAGTGTCGTATTATCTAGTTCAAAATAATTTAATTTCCACGATAATAATGACTTGTCAACATATTGAGGCTAAGTAAAATTTGCTTGTTATTTTGGCCCTCTAAAATTTCCAACGTGGTAATTTATGTTCAAATTTTTGAATCCTTATCAAAAATTAAAAACCTACATAGGAGTTTAAAGTTAATATTTACTTGGCAAATAGCCAACAACATATATCTGACGATAATAAAGATGAATGCCCGACCGATAAGTTTACTTTGGATGACTAAAATCTTTTTTCTGCTCTGATCTTCCTCAATAATAATTCTTAAGATTTGATGGTACTGTTCCGTTAATAGGGTCAGTAAAAAATCACCAAATCTTTTTGAGCAAATTCGGGACAGCAAAGACAGCCATTGACATCAACCGTTTTTATAAGGAATTCCGCAGACAAAGGGACTTAACCTTAAACAAAAATTTGCTTTGGCCAAGCAAGAGAGTGGCACTTTACCTTAACAAAATAGCAGTGTAGGGTATGGGATACCACGTTGTGGCTTTTGACTTTGAAATATTATCAGTGTTGAGTATACCAGACAAATGTATACCAGGCAGGGGCACTTATTTTTTAAAATACTCCAGTGCAGAATATACCCGGCAAATGCATACCGAGCAGTGGCACTTAGCCATACAAAACTTCGCTGTAAGTATTTATTAGAGTGTAAACCCCTTTATGGGCGCATAATTTTGAAGAAGACCGTCAGTGCCATATTTTTATTCGGGAAAATTGCATAAAACTAGGTGTATGTACAATACATGTATTAATTAGCAGTTCTTGGGTAAATTTTCCCCTTGTAAGCTGGAGTGCTGACACCTAAAAAGGAGCTATTTCTATACACATTACAAATAGTCCGATACTACCATCTAGTACATGAAATAAAAGTGATTCCGGGAATAAGAAATAGATGGAAGTCGTTTTGGTACGCTATTTTTTAACACTCCAGTCCGGAAGTATCATGGGCACGAGAAGTAGTGGGCGAAACTTCCCTCTTCATTTTGATGGGAGCGAGAAGGAAGGGGTTGACAATAGCTTAACATTTTAAAATTAAAATGTTAAGTAGTTAGTTTTAAAAACTGCGTAATTTTTTAGAAATTAGATTTGTAAAATTTTGTAAAAATATTAAAATTAGAAAAATCTAATTTCTACATTTTCAATATTATAAATATTTATAAATTCATTAGAATTTTTTTAATATTTACATTATCAAAATTGAAATAAAATAAAAAATGCAAAATTTTTCTGAGCACATTTTGAGTTGAGTGAATTTCGATACAAGCAAATCCGCTATACAGATTTTATTTATACATATATAAATTCTTGAAATGCAAACATTTTAAAAATTTATATTCATTGCTTGAGTTACTTTAAGGTATTCCGATCTCTTAAGATAAAGGTATTCCGATCAAGAAGTATTCCGATTGAATGATTTGAATGTTTTCAAGATTTTTAATGAAATTTTTAGAGCTTTATACAGCGAATGTTTTAACTCATTACTATTTATAATACGTTCGTCAATGACTCATTCAAAATATTTTGCAGTTGCAAGTACACTTTAAATTTTAATAAAGCCAAGGGTTTTTTTTTTTTATTTTCGGGAATAACAAGAATTTCATAAAAACTTTGAGGAATCCTTCAAAACATTTTATAGAAGTTTCCAGTCATCAATTTATTGTTGGTACACTTTTTGAGGTTTTTTCTCGCCTCTTCATTCTAAATAATGAAATCAAAGATTTGAATAAATCTTTTGTGAATTTTGTGTTAATTAAACCGAATACAGAATCAAGCAGTTTTTGCTTCCGCTAAAAATATTTATTTGTTCACGTTATATCATTACATTATTAAAATATTTATGCTTTTTGGTGAACAAAAATTTTGAAATTCACTTTACTACTAGTCACGATAAAAGACCTACCATATTTCCGCATTTTGGTTCACTAATTCACTGCATCTGTTTTCATTTTACAATATCTACTCTCTAATGGGTTTTTCGTTTTTAAACTAGACTTGTTTATTGGTCATTGCAATTACAAGAACTATTTTTAGTCCAGCTTATTATGTGTTTATTAAACCTTAACACACAATACCATACAATTGTGTAATACACATGTGTTTATAAACCTTAACACACAATAAGGATTTAGTCCAAAAATTGTATTGTTCTATTACGTTTTAATATTGTCTGCTCTCTTGATAAGACCAGGCGTTACCCGGTTTTGCCCTCACCCCCATGATGCGAGTCTATGCTGGACTCACAAAAGCTACAGTGCAGAGGAGAAATAAGAAAATTACCCCACATGTAAATTACATGCATAATTTTCTCAACTTGTAGCATAAACTAGAAATGTCTACTACTTTTTCATTTAAATTCTGGTATGTCTAAATTTGTTGTTGTAAAATAAGTACCCGGTCTTACACCAAAGTTACATGTGAACCCGGTAACACCGGGTTTACATGTAACTTTGGGGAGGAGGTGATTTTACTTTTTCTGGGAAAGAAATCCTTTATTAAAAAAAGTTCATACATCTACGAATTTATGCTGTAATAAATGATAAGCTGTACACAACTAAGCAATGAATATAGTGATTAAATCTAACGATTTCTAGCTCTACACAAGAGATAAATCTTTTTATTTTAATTTTGTCTGCATTTTTTCTAAATGTTTGATTAATTTTGATTGCATGGATACAATAAATCTTTGGTACTCGACCACATGCCATGCTAGTTCTGCTACTGGGTTCATCCGTTATAGTACGGGGCAAAATTAGAAAATTTTTCTACTGGTTATTGGCCTGTAGTATAATTTTTAAGAGTTTCCACTTTTTTCAATAATTAAAAAAATAAGCGATAAAAAACTGTTGATAATATTAATGTAAGGCTGTAGAAATATTTGTCAAAATATGTTAAACATTATAAGGTTCATTTCTAAGATCAGAATTTTTTTTTTTTTTAACAGGTAGTTTTCAGAATATTATGAAATATTCATACAAAATATCTCTATTCATTAAAAATAATAATAATAATATGCACATGGACTACATTTCCAATGAAAGAAAATATTGATAGGCAATTTTTTAATCACCAATTGTTATATTTAATTGCCCTATGGCCAGTGACGACCTATACGTTATGGCACACAGAAATGCTCAATAAATTCGAAACACTGGATACTTTTAAAAAATAAAGACTATAGCAACGGTAAAACTTTATTACTTTATTGTTATGCCATAGAAGACATAATTTTTTTTTCCAAACAAAATATAATAATACTAGAACAAATAATATTTTTGAGCAAGTGGTAATACTTCCGATGGTTCGCAAGTCAAGTGTGACCACACCTTTTTACCATTTCGGCTCTCTGCAGCATAAACCTTAAATGTTTCTGGATCAACTATAAAAACATAAAAAATGAAACCTAATAAGTCTACGTTTCCTTAATTTTTGAAAATACAATGTGCAGTTTAACGCATCTGTTCGTCTTCTACTCGAGTTTTTAGAATTCAAAATCTTATGGTTATCCAAACTAATGATCCTCCAAGCCTCAAAAAAGCTTTACTTGAGCTTTTTATCATCCTTAGGAGTACCAAGGCCCAGACGGGAAAACGCTATAACTCTTTAGGATTAATATGTTCTTTGGAATATTCTATTCTGTTATATTAAGACATCTAATCACGTTAATTTTATTTTATTTTATAACCGTCGTTGAACAGCCGACCCAACTTAATGGGTTTACGGCTACTAATGTTCAACTCCGTAGCCTTGTAATTTTGAACCCAATCCAGAAGACAAGGGAACTCCTGGATCGAGTATAGGGAGAAATTTGCCTTCGTGGAGGACTTTTTGATGGAGCTAGCCCGCATTTTCGTTACATGGAGAGGAAGACCACGAGAACCTCCCACGGTTAGCCTAACGGCAAGGGGACTCTAACCCATGATCCGTCTACCACTGAGGATATTTCACGTCAGCACTGTGGTCAGTGCAAGCCGGATTCGGAATTCGTATCGACTGGGATTCGAACCCGGTTCGTCTCATTGGAAGGCGAACGCTCTATCCCCTGAGCCATCGCGGCTCTAATCACGTTAATTGTAATGTATAATAACTTTAATAAATTAATGCTGTTAATTTTTTGTAGATTAATTAATATTGTTAATTTTGATAACAATTGGACAAGCCAAGCTCACCATCAACCATTGACCTTTTGAGAATTTAGTGACGAACATGCGCCTTTCGTTTGAGAAGAGAGCACCGCAAGGATGAAAGTACGTTTTAACTCAGGTATCCCTCGGATAGATGGCAGTCTCCCTCGTTTGTGAGGACAGATCCCCGTACCCATAGTACTGTTCAGTGACCAACCACAGGATTTTTGATTCCACAGATTTTGAGAGCGCCTATATCCGAACCGGAGTACGAACCACCGGGCTTCTACGGCACGTTAATTTCATTATGTATCTACATAAAACTTGCTCAACTGCTACAATCATAAATGGTAACTGGTATGAAAAAAATCTTTAATGAAATATATATGGAATGCCGGTGCAGCTTCTGAAATATGGTAGATCGGTTTTATGAATTATAAAAAAATATCTGCTATTTAAAGGAAAAACTATTACCTTTCAGTTTGGGCAGTGTATCATTCAAAACCATATCAGTTTTTCCAATTTTCCTGCAATTTTCGATTGCTATCGGAGTTTTCCCAATGTTGTATTTTTGGACGATTTTCTTTTCAAGAGAAGCCTGAAAATGTTCATTCATCATAAACCATCATGAATACACACAGTTTTACGTACTTCTACAAAAGTTGTTATAGAATAATCAGAGATGTAACTAAACTGTAATATAGCTTAACTTTCAATTTTTATATCACCTAACATCGAAATATTGAAAGAATTTAATACATCCATACTTTATGTGGTTGAAAAAAGTATTTACTAAGTATGTGCAAATCATCATAGACAATAAGTTTTTTATACCTTTGAAACGAACACACATGAGTTTCTTTTTGGTGCATGACCATGCGCACCATACATTTCCCTCTGTATTATAGGCTCAACTGTGGGAATTGAGCCACTCGGCAAACCTATAATGTACAAAATAATAAAAATACTATTTAATACCCCGAATTATTCTCCAAATTTAATCATCCCTGCAACTGTTTTTTTTTAATTCTCCGCAATATAGTTGATATATTAAATTAGTAATAATATTTTTCTTCTTCTTAGTTTGGGTAAAAAAATTTTCGGATGGTATAGAGAAGTCTAAACTATAGTCACTTCACTTACATGTTCATTGGCAATTCATAAATGAGCAATCAGCTACAGAAAGCAATTAATAAGAATACGTTTCAATTGGGATGAGAACATGTATCGTCCAATAGAAATGATGTAAAGGATTTATTCCACTCATTGATATAATTCAAGCTCCAGCTTCAACATCTCTATACCTATTTTTACCAAACGATGTGGGCTGGGAAAGCCTGGTTGGAAGAGCGTTGGGCCCATTTCCAAGAGGTCGTTAGTTCAATCCCGCCATCTGAAACCTTCCCGTGTAGTAAAAGGTGACTTTTGCAGGTTGGGTCTGAGGGGTCACAAAATCTTCCCTGTTTCCATAACAAATCAAACCTCTGGGGGTAATGAATTGGAAATTGATCATTCCCTGGTTCGGGTCATAAGTATGATCTGTAAATAAATACATAGATGTATGAATGGGTCTGCCCTAAAAGCTGGTTATGACGAAATTGTGTGTGGCAGAAGTCAAATTCCTGGCCATTGATGGCGCCACTGGAAAACAAGAAGAAACGCACTCCCTTTGCCTTAATGACATACGAGAACAACAACCAAACGGTGTCTTATTCCAACTGTAATTTATTCTGATAATTATTCATCAGATTTATATGTATATTTCTTTCATTCTTAAATATTAAGATGGGACCTTTAAAGCTAAAATATTTCTTATTTCATTTTTACGATGGATTTTTCACCTAACCTAATCCTCTGCATTCAATATTTATACAAAAATTGTCATTGATGAAAGACATTTTTCTGTCGACTGAAAAACTAACCTACTTCAAAAGCATCATGTATAATCTGATTAAATGATTTTAATTAATAATAAATGTCAATTAAAAAGTTTTAATGAACGGTATAGATTGCAACTTACCCATATCAGACCAAGCTACGTCCCCTCCTTTAATAATCATATCTGGCTTAACACCGAAGAATGCAGGTTTCCAAAGAACTAAATCAGCCATCTTGCCAACCTACAGACAATTGAGAGAAAAAATTATCCATATAAATAAATTTGCATGGTAATTAAAATTTTTGTTTACATGAAAGGATGGATAAAAAAAAAAGGTTTTCAACCAAATTTTAAACAATAAATAAGTTTTCAAAGGAAGATTTTACTTCTGAAAAGTACATTCAATTGGTGGTTTGAGTTCAACTACTGTTTGCTAAATTTATTCCCTGTTACCTTTTATATTGTTTGTTTATTTTGTGTTTATATCATTTATTCATATGGTAAGAAGTATACTGCCGAGCAATTAAAAAAACAATGTAAGTGCCTCCTAATAGATTTCGAACAAAATGGTTTGACAACTACTTTTATTCTCTTACTAATGCTATCAGCACCAAAATAGAATTTTAGAAATCTGATTTTAAAAAAAATGGATTTTCGAAAAAAATTATTTTTGCAATAGCTATCAAATGAATCTTATTATTCAAAAATACAAAAATACCAAATGCCATATAATACGAAAATAACAAATATATATATAAAAAAATTTGCATGGTATTATACTCAATATCCATGACTGATCTGGTAAGAGAATGTATCAGTTGCTACTCCACTATTGAAAGAATTGTTTTAAACCGTTTAGAAGATTTTACAGAAAATGAATAAATTTAATACGAGTAAAAAGTATTTGACTTCCTTTTTTAGTTTCTTTACGTATTCGTGAAACTTTTTTGTTGTGTCGTTTTGTTGATTCGTGAAATTTTTTTTCCCGTTAAGTTTTTTGTTTGTGTGCTTTCCGCATGGTTTAATTTTAAATATTTAGTGATACACGGTGAATTGGTGAACAAAATTTATCTGGGTTGAAAATATGGTGAAAAATACACAGGAGCAGGGGCGTACGCAAGGGAGGGGTTTATGGATTTAAACACCCCCTTGAGCTCAGACAAAATGGCAAAAATAAAAATTTTAGTAGAAAATATAAGGGCTATTATTTTTTAAGATTACATATTTTTATTTGCCTTATGCCTACTTTTTTTTCTCACGGTATTTCTCAGAATACTGAAAAATCATTTACTATAATAGGGTTGTACTTTTGAAACCAAATTCACGTGATACTGTTACGGGCGACTGGAAGGATAAGGAATCAGCTACTCAAGCTAATTCTTTACTGTGCACAGTATCTAATTGTCAGTTCGTAATGTCTCTTTTGTGCATTTACAAAGTTTTTACCATAACAATCCATCTTTGTAGATACCTACAAAAAACAAGCATAGATTTGATAGAGGCAGTGAGTCTTGCAGAAGATGTTATTAAAGAACTAAAATTAATGCGTGAAATTGCCACTGAAATATTCTCTGAAATATTCAGCTCTTCTTCTCTTATGCAGACAAGCATTGGATCTTCCGTATACAAATCCCTAGAATAACGGGAAGACAGAAAAATCATGCTAATGTTCCCTCATCGACACCCAAAACATATTTCAGAGTTAGTGTATTTATTCCATTTATAGAAAATTTTATAACACAATTAGACTTAAGATTTGTATCGCATCGTGATATTTTGAAAGGATTTCAGTGCTTTCTTCCTGCCGATCCTTTCATTCGCCAACCTTCAAACATAAAGGCTTTTAAAGCACTAGTGGAATTTCACGCTCAAGATTTGGATACCTGTAAAGAAACTAAAACTCTGGTATAAAAGATTAAAAAGGGTTAGTGAAGACGGAGGAAGTGTTCCAAAAACTGCGGCGAATGCTCTGGGAATGTGCAATAAAGATATAACACCAAACATTTTCAGACTCCTAGAAATATTGGTCGTTCTACCTGTTTCAACGAGTGCAAACGAAAGATCCTTTTCGACCTTACGCCGTTTGAAGACTTATTTACGCAATTCAACGGGTAATAATAGAATGAATGGATTGGCGCTCTTAACCATTCATAGAAAATTTACCCCAGCTTTAGAAGACATTTTAAATGAACTTGCGAAAAAACCCCGTTGTTTGGATATTACTAAATAAATCAATAAATTTTTAGCGTGTTTGTATACTGGTTGAATTCCCTATTTGTTGGTAAGTTATTTTTTCTTATTTTTTGGTCATAGAATAGTTCTATAGAATATTCACATTTATACGGTTATTATTTAAGTAGCTGTTACATTATGCGCAGTTTTTTCCGGCTTGATCAATTCTTACTTTTTAATAAAAATAAAATATTTTAACTCTTATTATAAAAAAAAATTATGTTCTTAAACTTGAAAAATCAAATCAAAATTTAACTAAACAATGTTGTCTAAATAAAAAGTCAAAATTGTCTAGCTGTCTATATTAGGGAAATAATAGTGCTTATTACATACTCGAATTTCTTTTAGTAGTTTCAGAAAATTATGAACACCCACCTTGAAAAAATTCTGCATACGCAAGAGCACAGGAGTATATAAATTAGTTTGATTTAAAAACGTAATTTGTATCTTAAAATGTAAGATTTTTCAAAGCATGTCATTTGATTTAATTTCGATAAATAGAAATTTTGTTTGTAGCGAGACTTGACATAAAAATTTACGTAGTTAAATTTCTATGAAATAAATGAACTTTGCCGCCAAAGTAATGACTCGAAAAAGCATCTATTAATTAAAAATTTTATTAGATAAAAAATTTTTCGTAATATGATTTAGAAAACTGAAATATACTTTCTCGTTAATTGAGCAATGGAATCAATACAGTTCTTGACAGAGGGGTAGGTTAAATTAAAAATATGGGAGAATTGCAAAGCAACCCATAGTCGGAAATGTCATCGTACGCCACTGGGTTGCTTTCCAATGCACATTTAAACCATAACTTTTATTTATCTAAATTTTATTAATGCTATGTTTTCTAATAATCATGGGCAAAAACTGCTTCCATATAAGCCCGCCCAAATATAGCTGTTTCAAGGTAGTTCATTGGTTTGGGGACTAACTTACAGAGCTTCACCATATAGGTCAAAAAAATCATTAAATTACCATAAATCCATTTTTTGAGCCTATTTGGATACAATTTTTAAAAAAAAGTGTTAAAAAACATTAAACTTAGATATTTTAAAAGAAACTCAATAGGAGTATAGTTTACAGTAGAAAAGCGCACCTAGCTGCATTCAGCGAAATTTTCAGCCATGCAATTCTTAATTCTTATGTTGTGACCTATCTCACCTTCCAGTTAAGAAGATTGTAGTTAAAACTCATTCTACACTTTCGCTTAGAAGCTGCAGGTTGATACTGAAAATTTTTTATCACGAACGTATTAATGTATATCACTTACTTCAATGGATCCAATAACATGAGACAAACCATGTGCTATGGCAGGATTTATGGTGTACTTGGCTATATATCGCTTTACTCTGAAATTGTCATTAGTTGTTGAATCTTCGGGTAGAGGACCTCGGATTTTTTTCATCTTATCTGCAGTCTGCCACGTACGAATTAGAACTTCGGCCATTCTTCCACTTGCCTAATTATAATTTTCATTTATAATTAACAGTTTATCTGTTTAATTAACACTAAATAATAATGAAATTTCACTTGATTAAAAACTTCATTAGCTCTAACACTACGCAGATGAGAATAAAAATCGACATGTGCCAAGCGATTAAGACTAGGCGCTCATTCAAAACTAGCCAAACGCAGATTAAAAATAACAAAAGTGATTTGAAATATAAAACGTAAAGTTTCTAATGAAAAATTTAAAATAAAGGGGCAAATCAATTTTGATTCTCACCTTTATTTTCCAATTGGCAACTCTATGTTGGCAACTTTACGTTTTATTTTTCAAATTATTTTGGTTTTATCTCATTCACGTCTAATTCTAGCCTTGAGACATGTCAGATTTATTTTCATCAACATCTTCATGAAGCAAATGAAGTTTTTTAATCGAGTAATGTCTTACTATTTCAGATTCGTGGATTTATTTATTATAACACTGTGTTATTTATTTTGCTAAAATTATGACATTGGTATTCTCTTAATATTTACTTTAATAGAAATTTCTGAACTTTAACATTAAAAAGCAAGGATTAAAAGCAAGTCCAGCAAATATATTAATAAAATTACATTTTGTTAGTTAATTAAATAATATATTTGATTATTTATGAACCCAAATAATATGTTTGAATCGTCTGAATATTGAAATAGTACTAAACAAAACAGACTTACTACGTCGAACCTGGGATATAGTGAACACTCGGATGTAGTGAACTTTTTTAGCGGTCCCGTCCGTATTCGTATGTAAATAATGTTATTTTTAGCACTTATAGTGAGCAGCTTAGAACTTGGAAACTCGGTTATAGTGGACTCAAATTTCATTTCTTTAAATATCTTTTTCAGTCCTCCATCTTTAAACTTGTAGGTGTTGGGACTGAAAATGAATGCATTCCTATAAAATGTGTCATATTTCACTCCTTTATGCTTATCACTTTTAACTATACTGTAATAAATGGCAAACAGATCATTTATCTTATACTCCCCCCTCCCTGACAAGCCTTACTTTGTCTCTTTTCCCCAAGCTTGCTCTACAACTAGTTAACTTGGCCACCTGCTGAATTTTCGGAATTTTCTTATCTGTTTAAACCATATTCTTTACAAATCACCCCTTGACAATCAAGAAGGGGAACAATTTAACTCATTCTACAGCTGCTCACTTCATATTCTTACATTATCTATTTGAGACAAGATTTTTATTTCAAAAGCAGTGAAAATGGCAAATTCTCTAAAGAAAAAAGCGTTTTCGATAGAGGACAAAGTTAAAATTTTAAAGCGTATTGAAGATGGAACCAATCAATCGGCACTGTGTAAGGAGTTTTCCTTGTCAAAATCTACAGTTTCAAACATTTGGAAAAATCGAAGTGCAATTCTTGAGGCATACGACAAAAACATGGTTTCATCGAAAAAACTGCGTGGAGCTGAAAGAGAAAACGTAGAAGATGCTTTGTTAAAATGGTTCAAAATTTTGTAATTCAAAATCTTATTCAAAATGTAAAAATCTTGCATTCTTTGCACATTGTAGATAAGAAAATTGATGAACTCTATTTAAAATCAAATTGTGTTCAATTAAAAATCACAAATTTTTTTCATAAAAAGTGAAAATAAAACTAAACGACTAGTTCATTTAGCGACGTAATTACTTTTTTCATCAATTTTTGCTTTATTATCAGTTAATTAGTTAATAATTTTTTAAATAACTTATGTAAAATTGCAAAGCCTATTTTCAATCATTCATTGTCTTATGCAAAAAATATTCTTCAAAAAATTTGGATATAGTGAACCATCGGTTATAGTGGACACATTACTAAGTCCGCAGACGGTTCACTATAGCGGGGTTCGACTAGTTCAAAAATCGTTTATTGCTAGAAAAACGATAAATTTTCATACATTTATTTCTTTATATATATCTATTTTAAAATTCTTTTCTTATTCTTTTAAACTCAGCAATTCTTCACTAATACACTGTAAATATTTATGGTATTATCGATAGGGTAAGTTTATTAAGATTCCAAGTATAATGAATGTATATATACAAAGAGAAGTTTATATATTATTTTTATTACATATATAATAATCACTTACATATGTAAGCTGATGATTTTGTGCTAGTATTTAGTTACGCGTTGAAGAATGATGAAGGTGCGGAGTAACTACCACTATTATTATTAAAAATTAAATCACTAATATATAAAACATGCTAACTCGACTCCATCTTGAGGTGCCTTTTGATAGATGAAGCTTGGCATAGTCGAAAGCTCATTCTCTTCATTGGTGACCTGCGGACGTTATATGAACACGCCTGCCTAAGCTGACACTCCAACTTCGATTTAAACACGCCTACTTCGATGTATGGTCCACATTGAATAGTTGACTAGCTATTTGTGACTGGGCTATCTTCTTCCTCGTGCTATTGCAACTTAGTCTCATTTACACACAACGGAATCCTGCACACACTCGGCTGCTAATAGCAGCACAGAAGAGACCACACACACAATCATGAACTTAATACAGCTCTCGCGGCTAATGCTCAAAAGTAGGTGACAGCTCTCCCAGTCTTTCACAAATATGGCAAATATTTTATCCCTAATAAAATTCTGGTGTGGAAGTATTGTGGAGTAACTACCACTACTATTATTAAACATCATTTCACTAATATATAAAACATGCTAATTCGATTCAACCTCGAGGTACCTTTTGATAGTTGAAGGTTGGCATCGACGATAACATACTCCCCTCAGGGTAATAATCATGACTGTAAAGGCAAATGATGTGGATAGTTTTTCTGAAATCCCAATACCAGAAGTAATACTCTGAGCCAATTTATAAACACCAGAAAATCCTCAAGCAAACATCCAGAAAACATCAAACAAAAATGCTACATACTAGGATAGTAGCCAATGAGAGTGAAGAATTACCGGTTCCTACTAACGTCAAATAAAAGCAATATATTGACACTTGGTCAGTCCACCAAGATCTGGTATAAGAAAAAGAAAAATAGATCCAGCGGACAAAAAAAATTTTTTAGTAATTTGTTAGACCTTGATTTCAATGTTTCAATACAACTGATAATGATATAATTTGTAATAATAGAATTAATAACAATTAGCAGATTTAATAAGTAATTGTTTACTTTATGATAACAAATTCAATAAGTTTATGACAATTTATTTTTTTCTTCCAACAAAATAACTTATAAAAAGATCGGATTTTGAAAAATCCATAGTATTTTTAAAAATGTATTCATAAAATGAATAGAATAAAAAAACAATTGTACAATAAGTGTAAATTCCACAGTCTATTATGCTCTAGAACAAAGTTTTATTCCATTTTAAGACTACAAAGTAGGTAGCATTAAGTCACCTCAACCTAATTTGCGGTTTTGCCCCCTCCCCCAAATTAAATTCTCCCTTACCATATCGAATGAATCAACGTCAAATTTATTAAAAAATTTGAAATAAAATGTAAAATATATTTTGTGAAGTATGAAAAAATCAACGTGGCAAGAGTCATCCCTATTTACTGTGTTCATCGGAATAAAATCATGCGGAAACTTTTCGTGACGTCGTAAAATTTTAGTTGGTTGATAAAAAAAAAAAACGTATGTCAGCAGAAATTTACCTGTGCATCAGATGACATTATACTCATCGCTCCCATATCATGAAGAATATCTTCGGAAGCCATAGTTTCTCCTCTGATTCTAGACTCAGTTATAAGCAAATCCTCTTTGTTGTTCCTGCGAACGATATTCAAAAGGTCAAAGAATATTTAAAACAGTAAATATTATCCCCAATATTTTGAGTGGTGTATGTTTATAAATCTGCATTGATTTGCTAATTGTAATTAACGTGAACGAAATTTATGAAAAAATTATAATGATCTATTTACTTCATGGTAACACATGGAAAAGGGGATACTATCAACTTCAGAAAAAAAAGTCGCTAACACCGGGCTGTATGACCTCAGGCTGGCTAAAATTAAGTTAAGTTTCTCCACATAAGTTAGAATATTAATTAACGTGAAGTTAGTCAAATATAACGCCGTATCGCATATCGAATTTGCTAAAATATAATTTTTTTCTTGTCTACGTCTTTTATTTCTCCTTGATTAATTATTTATCTATGTATTTTGTTTTAACTGTGATTACTGTCGCTTGCAGGTATCCAATTATGTGAACGTAATTTGATATCTACGTCATCGTAGTTAAATCATGGCATTTTTTGATTCAGAAGCCAATCAGGTTCGAAACAAACACGTGATGCCGCTTACAGGTATAAAGTTAGATGTAGTTTAAATCGTGTGATTAGACATACTCTCCTCACTTCTTCTCGAGTTGCAAGCACCCAATTACCTTATATATTAAAAAAAACTAATACTCATGATAAAGCTAACTTTTAGCCTTAACAATACCTAATGGATTTGCCAAATTATGCCTTATATCACTAAATTAAGTGGCTTTTTTAAAATTAAAAAATATATATAAAAAAAAAACACATCAAATACACTTAATTAGAAAATAAGGCTTTTACTATACAATTGACAAATATAAATAAACATTCACTACTTACATTTTCTTCAATTCAATGAAGCTTGCATCTTATATATGATGTTATTTTTAACGAAGAGTATATTTAAAATGAATTAGAGAAAATAAACTACAATTACTATCCGTATTATTATCATCCATTGTAAAAATAATAAAAATATAGCAATGCGAGAATAATAAAAATATAGCAAGTGGTTCTTAGTTCTGAAAAATACTGAACTGGAAATGGGAAAAAATAGCTTGTGAAAAAGTTTAATACCGTAAAAAAGAAAATGTTTCCTCAAGAAAATTTACTTAAACACCACGCCAGCGTATACAAAGCTTAAAACTACAAAAAAATAATTATTGTTTTTAATTATTTAGAATTTAAAAAGAATTTAAATATTTATATTCGTGAAAATAATTATCAAATATTTATGAGTGAAGTATCATACTGGGATGGAATTTTCTGGAATTTCCAATTATAAAAATATTTTTGCATAATCATTAATGGATAAAATTACAAATATTTGTAGACTGGGCAAAATCAAAATCCGAAATATGAAGAATATTTACAAAAAAATGTCTGAAACTTACTACAGAACAGGCCAAGCTGTTTTTTATTTTATTTAACAGCTAACAAAAATCTAAAAATTTACCTGTGAAGTATTTTTAATTGCAGCTGTTTCAGATTCACTTGGTGTAACAGAGTCAAAATTAGTAACATTAAATAGATTTTTAGCAGTATCGAAAGTGACTATATTTGTTTATTTTTATTCATTTATTTATTTAGTTTTATTTATTTGTTTATTTATTTATTTATTTTAATTAATTATTTGTTTACTTATTTATTTATTTTAATTATTTACTTTTTTAATCGAACACGAATTTTTCAAGATTTCTCTATTTTAAAGAATGCATGCCCCATTTTCATTTTCCGAACACAGCCATATTGTACAAAAATGCAAATATTTGTGTGCAAAATTGGAGTATTTTTTTTTTCTGTGAAACGAAATTTACAATAAATATTAGGGCTCCTATTTAAGATTTTGAAATTGACTCCAACCGAACCCCAGGAAATGATGGGGATCACGTCATCTATCTTTTAAAAATATTTCATTCGTGCATTTTAATTTTTAATCTAATGCGTATTTGTCTAGAAATTTATCCATTTCTATTCTTTTGGGCACCCTATAAACTATTTTATTACATGAATAAATTTATTCGTTAGAAATAAAACAATCACGCAATACGGTAACCTACTTATCTAAGTTATGGCAAACAAGAAGCATATCCAAAAATTCATCAATAGTGTTCTTTGTAAATGGTTTAGTTGGAGCAGTTGAGGATGGTATAACGTTAGGCTCACTACATACTCGCAGAATATCAGGTGCATGGCCACCCCCAGCCCCTTCGGAGTGGTAGGTATGGATTGTTCTACCTTTGAAAGCTTCTACTGTCTCCTCCACACATGCAGATTCATTCAGCGTATCTGTATGTATGGTTATCTACAGAAAATATAATAGTATATCAATCTAATTCTTAATGTTTCAAGAAATTACATGATATTTTTTAATATCGAAAAATATCAAACAGGTGTATAAGCAGGCAAATATATAGTTGAAAAAACAATATGATGTAAAAATTCAGCAAATTTAGAAGAAAAAAAGTGCCGAAAGAAAAGTATGCAGGGTATTTGAAAAATAAATTATGCTGAAAAACAAATTAAATAATATTATTATTGTGTTTATTAAAACATTTTCCAAATACAAATGTTACATATCTTATGTGCTCAACTTAATATTAAAATTGGGAGATACTTTTTTCGGACTTTGGGCAAAATAAAATCTGCATTATGAATCAAAATGCTTAATAGGACTTGTCATTAAAATTCGAAAAAAAATGAATTTAAAAAAAAGAGTTATGTTATATAAATTAGAAAAAAATAGTTACTTCATACTTATAATGAGGTTTTTAAACTAGCCATAAAAATAATTACTTGAAAATAAGTGGAAAACAAAATAAAACATAATAAGAAACTTTTTTGAAACAACTTATGCTCTTACCCTTTCTAAGATCGTGATAAGTGCATTTAACAGCACCAATTTTATTTTAGTATGCTATTTGTAATTAACTTCAACTCTAATGAAGTACATTTGTATGACATTGGTAACAATATGTCAGTTTTTAAGGAATGCATAGAAAGTTATAATATTTATATCTGTTTACAGTTTGGAACCTTTAAGAAAGTTATTTTATAAACGAAAAGAAATAAAAGTCATTACGTTTCTTACTGTATTTATAACACCTAATGGATAGTGGTAAACAAACTTACCACAAAAAACAGTGCAAAAATCCATATTAATTTCTACCAAATAAGCTAATAGAATACTTTTTTTTATCTAAATTCCAAGAATATTTTAATGCACCCTTAATAAAATATATGACTCGTTAAAAAGTTATATAACATTTTAACCTTTACAGTCAACAATCTCAGGAAGTTTGTGTTTATACTTCTCAAAACGGGAAAAAGATATCACCCAACCACGTTTTTCAGGACTCTACTTTTGAACGGCCATGGGGCAACTCTTCCTAGAAGAGAGAAGCCCTTCACGCGAATCGGTTAAGTAGTTCGACGTAACGAACATAAACTGTGCAGTAGGCGAGATTAGGAAAGATATCACATTGGTCAGACCTCTAAAGGATTGAATTTCTAGCTTATGGTAACCCATACGAAGGCCTTCTCTCTTCTAGGAGTTGTTGCATGAAGTCAGGGCAACACATAATTTTGACCTCTGCGCAGGAGCTGGTATTCTTATCTCTAAAACAGTCGCACGAAAATTAACGAGAAGACATTCAGTTGTAAACCTTACTGTGTATATGTACCAGTTATTTGGTGGACTTCCAGGATCCCACTCGCGACCCTAAGCTCTCCTCCAGTGATGTAAAGGATGCCTGCACCGGACAAAAATGTGTAATTATTATAAAAATGGAAAGGTGCAAAAACTTACTGAGCTTTAAAAAAATTTGTTTTGAAGTTCATCAAAGAGACTTTTCTTTTATATTGATACTAACTACAAGCAATAACATTCAAGAATTACAAACAATTATTTAGAGCCGCGATGACTCATGTGATAGAGCGTTCGCCTTCCAGTGAGGTGAACCGAGTTCGAATCCCTGAGATGATGGGTTGATACGACCGTGGGAGATTATCGTGGTTTTCCCCTCCATGTAAAGCAAATGTGGGTTAGTTCCATCAAAAAATGTCCTCTCCCAATACTTGATCCAGGAGTTCTCTTGTCTTCTGGATTGGATTCAAAATTATAAGACTACAGCGTTGAACATCAGTCGTCATAAACTCAAACTAGGGATGACTTTTCAACGACGGTTATAAAATAAAATTAATACAATGATTTAACACCTTTCTCTGACCGATCTAATTTAATGTTCTACTTACGTTCGATAATAGCAAAACGTAAAAGACACATTCAACATCAATATTTCCAACTACGCAAAGTAATTTTGTAACTAGAAAAGGAAAACAATGCCGTCTTTCCGATTCATTGAGTTTCTGACAGTGTGTTACGGCTACATGGTAATCGTGTAGTTGGCATTCAAAAGGAACGTGGAAAAAAAAAAAAAAAGGAAGAGTTTGAAACCCCAAAACACTAGTACGATTTCGAAAGTAATCCTGTTAAATATTCATGCGTCACTAATGACTTCACTTCGCAATTAGCATTTCCTCCAATTTGCAGCTATCTACATACAATGAAATAAGTCGACAGTTTCTTTGGAAACGTTAAATTTGAGTTCAACACTAATTAAGCTTAATTTAGCAATTTCTCTTTCAATACTTCTGAGAATCGTCTTCAAAGATAATTAAAATAGACATTCAGATTTGTGAATTGCTTATAGTTTTGGAATATTTATAATTAACATGAACATTTACGGAAGGTTCCATAAAATCTTAATTAAACTCCAATTATTCTGCAGGGGTGATAACTAGTCATGAAAGAATTGTATGTTTTGCATTATTTGAGTGACTTATTAACATAAATACCTTATTACGTTATATTTTATAGATTTTCTGCACTTTGAAAATAATCATAGATACATGAAAAAATATATTAATAATGTCATTATAAATGCTTAAAAATTTTACAGAAACATTTCTATTTACGTCTTGGAGCTTGGAATAAATGCTATCACATTTTAAATTAGAAAAGGATTGTGCAAACTATTAATTAAAGAGAAAACAATCAGATTATAAAAATAAACCAATCCTAATATTATATACAATCATTATATTATATACAATCAAACATTAATTAACTTTTAAAATAATCATAGATACATAAAAAAATATATTAATAATGTCATTATAAATGCTTAAAAAAGTTTACAGAAACACTTCTATTTACTTCTTGGAGAAATAAATGCTATCGCATTTTAAATTGGAAAAAGACTATGCAAACTATTAATTAAAAAGAAAACAATCAGATTATAAAAATAAACCAATTCTAATATTATATACAATCACTATAGAAACATTTTATTTTGAGGTGAAGTTGCAATTGCGCTTTAAATATTTTTAAGAATCATGGTTTAAATTAAATTGAGAGGCACTCTACAAAAGAGAGGGAATTCCTAGAAAATAGAAACTGAACAAGTTATATTAGAAATATTTCTAAGAATTTTATGTCGCTCAAACAAATTCAGTAGATATTTAATAAATAGATACATAATGCCTTCATTCTAATTGTTTATTTTCTGAGATTCTAACCACAGGCTTATTTTGTACTTTCACTATTATCGAGTTAACTTAATGAAAAATCCCACCTATTGTTTCTAGATATCGAAAATTTAAATTTTACTTACTTGTACTTGGATGATTTTTAATTTATCAGTATTTTATAAGAGGTATATATTATAATAAATGTTATTGAAATATACTTAAAAATTTTATTTGAAAAGAATTACTCTAAATTAAAAAATTATTTGAATTTAAAAATCATTACTTGAACATCAAAACTATCTGCAACTCTTAAAGCACTATCAATTGCAGAAGGTGTGGAACCATAGTCTTCATGAACTTTAAATCTAAAACAATACAAAATTAAAAATATACATTTATACAACAATGTATGTGTATTTTAATAAATGGAATAATTAAATTCAATGAGCTAATTTTCGTCTCGTTTAAAAAAGATTCATTTATTAAATATGTTAGACATCATTTATTATTTCTTTGGAAATTATGAAAAATTAATCCATTAATTCCAAAATTGTAGGGTGTAGTTATGAAGCAATTTATATGGAATTTATTTTTGAGTAAGAATTTCTAAATTTGTTCTACCAGCGCAAACAATAGATTATCAGAAAGTATTTTAATTTTTCTTATAATCTATGAATCTTTATATGTATTATTAAAACATTTACGTCTCTGAAAGTTCACATTAATTCTACAATTATGTTTCAATAAGTCCTTTAGATGAGATTGTGGTGCCATCGATTCAGAGAGAATATATATAGTGGTTAGCTTGACAAAGGAAAATAGTCACTGTTATAGATTAAAATAATTTAAATTATATCATATTATTGTACGTTTTGAAAATAATATCCTTTTTTCTTCTGATGAGTCGTGTCTCTTTTAAGTGTTTAAAAAAATTTTTCTTGAAAACAAGTACGAATAAAAAAAAATTACCCTACTGCTCCTGCTTCAATTTGTTCTACAAGCCCTTTTGATAAATTTTGAGTGTCAGTAGTGTTTCCTTTGCCTGAAATAAATAAAGTACAATAGATAATCAGTTAAGCGAATAACAACACTTGATGGACGTATAAGCTATACGCATTTAGAGACTGAAAAAGATTTAAGTGACGGAAAAAAGTATTAAAAATTAACAAAACAATCTAAATTATAGGTCTGAAAAAGCATCAAATAAAAATATAGAACTTGAAGCATAAATTTTAAGAGCAATTTATAGAACTCCCTTTGAAGCAGTTCAATTATTTAACAAGAATTCAAGAAAAATATAATTACCTTTATACATAAATATCTTTTTATAAATAAATAGTCGTTAATTTTCATAACATTAAAATAACCCGTAAATAGATTTTAGATATTCAGAGTTAGTAATAATAAGTAAATTTTTACGAACCTGTGAAACCAAAGTTCAATGGAAAATCATCTGTTGCTTCCATGATAAATCTAAAAAAAATGCTTAAATAAAATATGCACCATTTATCACATAAAGTTAAAATTTTAGGTTTCGTAACTATATTCCAAATTATACTTAATAATTTTTTAAAGCTTCAATTAAAATATTTTTCGAATAACATTAAAAAAAGTCGAGGTAAATTTACTTTAAAAAATAGTTTTTAACTTTTTTTGCTTTCTTAGCCATTTTTAGCAAAAGTTTTAAGTATTAAAATACTTTTTAAAGTTCATAGGTACCTAGTATTCAGCTTTTTTCTTACGCTGTGCAAGTCTTAGAAGAATTCAAAAGTCATATACATTAGATTTCTTTAAATTCAAATGTAAGTTTTATTTAATAAATTAGAATAGCATATATTCATTGCTACCACATATATTCATTTATCTAATAAAGTTTAATACAAAAGCATATTAGTGTATATAAGTTTAATTACTATTTCCGAAATATTCTTATTTATGTTTTAAAGCTTCAACTGAAATTTTTATCGAAGAACATTTAAAAAATCGAGCTTAAATTAACTTAGAAAAATAGTATTTTTCCTTTTTTCCTTTTTAGGAAATTTTTTCAGTTTTAAAATGCTTTCAAAGTTCAATACTTGAAATTTATCTTTTTTCTTACACTATACATTTTTTAGAAAAATTCAAAATTCATGTATATTTCTTTAAGTTTAAATGTAATTTTTATTTAATAAATTAGAATCATATGCATTACTAACCAAAAAGAAACCTATCACTAAATTTACAACTTAAGTAGAAGCAACCATTTTTATGCATTCATTGATATTAAATAAAAAAGTATTATCTTAGAAAATTATGCACTAATTAATCGGAACTAAATCAAACTCACGTATATAATAATAACAATAATGTTACCTATGATTGTTTTATTAAATTTTTTGTCAAGTTTTTATGTAATTTAAACCATTAAATTTGCTTAACTAAATCAAAAAGACATGTATAAATGCTTAGCATATTTTAAAACTAAACTTTTGAGATACTTTTATATGGTCGAAAACATCTTTTAATTAAGCTAATACAGGATCACACACATTAAAAATAACATGGAATACTCAAGATTGTTTTATTAAAATAGAGTATTGTCATGATTTCATATCATTTTGAAACTTTCACGTTTATCTTCAATCGATAAATTCTATGTTTAATACAAGGGACACACATAGCGATCAACTGAAACAAGTTGAATCTCCAATTAATGCCAAACTGGATACAATGCAAACGCTCCGTAATGGAATTAAATCTTTAATCAATTGATTGAAATTGGTGGCTAAACATCGAATGTCTCTGGTTGGTTACATTTCAAATTTAGAAACTCCCTATTGGTCAAAGGCTTAACCAAAGGGTACTTTGAGCTTGAATTATCTAAATAGTTCAGCCAGAAAGCAGATTACAAAATTTGATTATATTCAAGGGAATATAAGAGAATAGGTCATTGTAGTAAATTTACCATTTTAAGCTTCTTTTATGGTATATCGTAAATAAAACTATTTGTATAATTACTTCAAATAACTGCCAAATGAAACAGTTTTAAAAATAGCCACTTCAGAACATTTTCCTTTTTCTTTAGTTTTAGTTATTAGCACGAAACAAATATAGATAAATTAAAATTTAAATTATTTTTTGAATAGTATTTTTGAAAAAAAAAACTGCAACAGACGGAAACTTGATTATTTGCTACAACTGGAAATAATTTTAAAGTATCTTAGTCAACCATAAGATAAATATAAAAAAAACTCTAAAAAACATCATAATATTTCATTCAATTTCTTCTTCCTACAAGACTTAATTACATTAATTTTATTAATTTGTTAAGATTTTTTTCATTTTGAAATTTTCATTTTAGAGTGTTTAATGTTTAGTTGAATGATTGTTTTAGTGTTTTGTTGAATGGTTTTATGTTTACAATTACGTAGAATGTTACTACCTTTTCAACAGGTTACACCGTCAAAAGGTCAAACATATATTATGCACTAATAGTTAAGCTTTTTGCCGTAGTGTAGCGCTAAAATCGTTTGAGACTGACTGTTGCCAGTCAAGCTCACAATGCCAATCAATATGGCTATAATTGGCACTACCTTACACCTAAAATAAAAGATCATAGCCATATCAAAATGAGCTATATATAGTGGGCTTTTTTTAAGAATTCAATGCTCTAAAAATTACATCAATGCAGTTTCAACATTAGCATTTTGATGAAAGATAGTTTTTATGTATTTATTCGTTGCATTTTTTTAAAGAAGCAAAGCTTTCTAAGAAATCCAGCTTAAGCTTCTTGCCACCTCAGTGGACTTTACTGTGGTCTTTTACAATGACTGCTCAGTGCCTTTGCGACTGTGGCATGAACTATATTTCAACATCAGTTCATACGTAGCCTTTTACATTAAAATGATTTTACTGAAACATCCATATTGATTTTTCTTAGCTTTAATGAACAAAATGTAAATAGAAATCTAAAAAAGTTAAAAGCATTGAATTACTTTCCTGAAATCACTCACCCCATAAATATATTTGCTTTGAATAGAATCTGTAAAAAGCCGTAGTAACCCAATATTTAGAGAATCGAACTCCGGTCCGGAGAGGCGGATTCGATCCTCGACTCCACTAAAACCCACCGAGTACTAACAATATATGTCCTCGATAAATCTTTGGAATCTATAGCTCTGTTGTCGGTCGCTGAGCAGTACCATTGGTACAGGGAACATTTTTCCTTCCCCTTTAGATCTATAGCGAAATTGAGGAAAAGGCCTCACAAATAAGCGTCTGATAAATGTGTGTAAAAATCGATTCTAATTAAAATCTTAATAAGAATTTGCAGAAATCTACGTCTCTCAATCTTTATTTTAATAAGTTTTCACACTTGATTAGTTACTATAGTAATTGATTTTATTTTTTATAAAATTACCATCTAACTAGCAATATATTTCACAGTATAAAACAGAACCCCCCCCCCCTCCTATCCAATAGAAATTTGATGATACTTTAAAAAATAGAACTCCGACAGCCTTCCGGCAACCTTTTTTATTTTTGACACATGAAAGATTCTCATTCAAGAAAATAACCATAGCATAATTTGTGTGTTTCAATAATCGCCATCGCTCAAAATGAGTGTTTAAAAAAAAAATTTCTTTTTTAAAATAGCTAGATTTATTTCGAAACACTTGTCTGAGAAAAGAGTCATAGCTTAATATCATTGTAAATGAAACTGGACATAGAGCAAAATGTGCCTTCGTGATGTTAAATAATAAACTTATTTTTTATACTTGAAAATATAATCAATTCAATGAGCGAATTCGTTAAGGTTTTTATTAAAAAAAAAAAAAACTTCAATATATCAAAATTCATTAGCTAATTCTCTTAAAATATAAAAAGTATGGAAGAAGCTTAAAACTCGCGCTCTTCACAAAAAATATTAATGATCAAACGAGACACTAACAGAATGCAACTTAATGCTAAATTAAGTACGTACTTGATACTTTGTGGTCCTGCACTGCATGTTGTTGCCCGAGTTCCTGTTGTTGGTCCTACACCACCACCGACTACCGTTGTAATTCCAGAAGTGATAGCATCTTTTAATAGTTGAGGACATATGTAGTGGACGTGTGAATCAATGGCTCCGGGTGTTAGGATTTGACCCTCTGCAGAAATAATTTCTGTTGTCACACCAATCACCATATTTGGATCTACTCCGTCCATCATATCTGGATTACCCGCTTTTCCAATGCCATGGATTTTATTTCCCTAAATTGTTCAATAAATAGTGGGAAGTTAATATTCTTCTTTAAATTCTATGTTATATAAGTAATTGTTAAGAACTGACTCGTGATGGCTCAGGGGATAGAACATTCAGGTCCCGGGTATGAATCCAAGCCATGACCATTCGAGTCCGCCCCTGGCTCACATCGACAGGACTAACGGAAAATATCCTCATTGTTATACTGATCATGGGTTAGAATCCCTTACTGTGAGGCTAACCATTGGAGATTTTAGTGGTTTTCCTCTTCGCGTAACGCAAATGCGTGTTAGTTCCATCAAAACGTCCTTCACGAAGGAAAATTTTCCCAATTCTTGAGCTAAATCGAATTGGATCAGGTTGATGATAGTCATAAACAGAGAATTGGGTCAGCTGTTCAACGTCGGTTATAAAATTATAAAATAAAATGAACTAACCGAGAATGGAGAGCTCGTTGCAATATTGGATGACCAAGTGATAGCTGGTAAATTAGTTTACCATTTCTAGCTCGTATATATTGGTAGTCGTAAACTATATTGCTACAAGCTACATTGGTAGTCAAGAACTCAATATTAATTCGGCTGTTCACCGACGATTGTAAAATATGAAATAAAGTAATAAGTACGGCCTGTTGACATAAAACTTTAAAAAAAATTTTAATAAATTCGTAAATTCAAAATTATTATTAGCTTAAATTTATGTTGATTAATACAATACTGCATTTATTTACTGCATTAACAATACTACAACAATAAACACTGCATTTAATAAAAAAAAAATTATTAATCTAAACTAGAAATTTGAAACTCTGATTCAATGCTTTAACAAAAAGTATCGACTTCACATAAAACCATCATTAAAACCTAATCAATCTGTATGGAAGTTAAATTACAAGAATGGTAATAAAATAAATGAAATAAATAAATAGCACTCATTTCATTTCATTTTTTTTACAATCAAGCTGATTTTAATGTTGTTAATTTTACTTTAAATATACCTTAATAATCATTCTTATGTTTTTAATGATATTTTTTTCCTCTATGGAGAATTATTATGCAATCTTAACTATATATTCAAACATGATTTTTTTCTAAGATCTCTAAAATATATTATACAGTTGGGTTTTAAAGAAATATTATGTCATAAAATAAGTAGAAATAAACTAAGAAGTGGTATTTTTCGAATATTTACGGAGTTAAATCAGATTATAAGGAAATTGTATTATTTTTTAAAAGTTCCCTAACATATGATTTATTAATTTGGTCATCAAGTGTAATTAATTTTTGACTTATACAGGCTTAAACAATAATTAAGAAGGAATAATATTGTTATGCAAAATAATGTAATAATAAGTAAATATTTCAAAAAAAAAACTATTTTTTCGATGATCTGTAAAGAAAGATAGAAGAAAGAAGCTAATTACTGCCGGCACGTTTGAATGTTTTTGTTATTATGTTTATCATTTAGCCAAAACTCTGGAGCCTTCTTGAAATGATACTTCATCAATATTTGTTACAATCTTTTCACAATTACAATTTGTAAAAGTTTTTTGAAACATCATTTAACTAGGAAATAAACATTCGCATGTTTTTTCTAAATTTATTTCAGATTAGTTTCATCTCCTTCATGCGATTATAAAAAAATATGTAGGAACTGTTCTACTTATTTTTTTTTTACTTTTTCTTTGATTTCTCTTTTAATTTCTCTTTTGATTTATTTTTGGTTCATTCTTATTTAAACATACAAAAGCGATAAATGTAATTAATTATAGCCATTAATTGAAACTAAACACAAGTGTATTTTAATAAAATAATATAACGTTTACTTGATTAAAAAAATTTAGCTAAGCTTACATCTATTGCTAATGCAAAATTAACTTCTTTCACTTTAAATTAAGACAATAAAAAACTATTCTTAATACCAAAACTACCATATAATATAATTTGATACTTTGATATTTCCAATTCAATATTTATGACTGAATTTTCATTCAGTCAAATAAGATCAGTTTATGATCTAACTTGATATTTTCATTCAACCAAATTCGATCAAAACAGATTTAAAGTTATTTAATGATAATATTATGGAGGTTAAACAAGCCTAAATTGATTTGCGTTTGATACTTTTTTTTCAAAGATACATTTCAATAATGAAAATTCATTTTTTTAAAACCAGGATGCTTCTCCCCCTGTTCTCTCCGCTCACTGATCATCGAAATTGCTTCGTATTAATCATTATTTTTATTCTCCCTTAAACGTTGATAGTTCCATTAAAACACAAAATATTTTGTTTCGATAATATACAACTATTGCAGCATTATATACGACCTTTTTCTTAATGATCATAACGAAATAGACAATTACTTTTTCATCAAAATTAAACAAGACAAAATTTAACGTGAGAACTACTTTTTTATAATCAAACGAACTTTAAAAACATGTTTAACGTAAGGAACACAAAATGTGTGACTCAATAGGAAGAAATTAATAAATTATTTATTAATGATTAATTTCACTCATGGACAAAGCTCATAACAATTCAAATAAGTAACGGCTTTTATCGCTCTCTATGAAGTTTTTTTTTCTTTTTCATTTTTAAAAATTTCACTATCTATAATTTTTGCCTGGAAACTCGTGATTTCTTTCTCCCACTCTTTCTCTATTTATACTTTTGATTGATATCTTCTCGAGCTTATAAAATACGAATGTAAAGATTTCGTGAAAAGCAAATAAATTTCTATGACACTGACTAAGTAGATAATATTTAAAAACGAGAAATCTGGAAAAAGAATCACGAAAAAGCACGTACATTTTCAATAACTATTTCAAGTTTGAAATGAATTCGGGTTAAGTTCTCAAATAAAAATGGCTTTTTCAGCAAGTTTTTTAGCATGTTTTAACTCCATAAATGCATTTCAGTGGGCTACAGATTGGTCAATCCCCCCTCAAGTTTAACAGTTAATAATTCTTGAACTAACTATTTTATTCCGTAGTACTTCGTGCACTCTTTTCTACATAATACATTCATGCATAGTGCATAGTATATTCCTATACTTTTTGCTTCTTTTTTCTTCTTTTCTACTTTTTTCAAGATTTTAAATCTTATAGATTTTGTGCAGCAAAGTAAAATGTAACGTGAAGCAAAAATAAGCACTTAAAATTGCAATAACTTTCGAATAAAATAGAATTTCGAAAAACAAAATTATGTGTTAAGTTAATAATATGTATTACCCTTTCAGCATACCAAAATAAAATTCTGTGTTTGAATTCTGGTGGTCTGTAGAGCTTTAATAATCTCCTATATAGCCTCTATAGTTGATCTTTATATTTTTTTTATATAAAAAGACATATATATATAGTTTGATATTCGAATAAACGGAAGGTATCTCCCAAAGCAATCCTTTATTACGCTAAATTGGCTTTAATTCCACTTTTATTCAAGTCTTCTATATTAAAAACCCTTTAGACGCCATAATAAAGATTTTCTAAAGTTGTTGAAGCAATAAGAAAAAAAGGAAAGGAAAAACAAAAACAAATAAATTACACAACACGGAAGATTAACAATTAGTTTATTTCAAAAAGTGTGTACATCTCTATAATTTCCTTCCTTTAGAAACGATAGAAAAAACTGATTTCGATCTTAAACTAAGCTCTATTTAATTAGTTCATAATTTTTTAACGAATTGCAAAACGATTATAAAAATGAAAACTCAAAAATGTATTGTGTTCGACACAAGTATTACAGCATTTAAATAGGATTATACAAGTAAGCTTTTAATCTAATTAATGATTTTTTTTACTTAAAGAAAAAACAATTTCTTACATCCCTTTTGTGTAGAAGAGTAAAATAAATAAACTAATCTCTGATATAATTTTATTTAAGAATAATATACTAGGAAATGTTTCCTAGTTTATAAAAAGCAGCAATATTTTTGAAAACTACAATTTTAGTTTATCAATGTTCTTTTTGGAATAATAATTAAGCCACATGCATGTAAAAATTCCTTTTCTAATTTACAATTGTTTCAAACTTATTTTTTCTTTTTAAAACAACAAAATTTTATGTCATCTATTCCAGTTATATACTTACAATAAGATAAAAAATTATCTTTTAATTTATAATTTTTGGTTACAGTTTTAAGCAATTAGAGTTTCACAGAGGAATTCAAAGCATTGTAAAATTTTTATAGATGTGTAGTCTCTAACTACATAAGAAAGATAAACCATACTATTGATAATAAGGGTTATCAAATGAAAATTGGATCGGTCTCAAAGAGTTAGCAATAGAATAGCAATAGAAGCGCTGTCATTCACGGTTATAACAGAACATAAGGAAAGTGCGTCTCAAACTGCGCATAATTGATTAACCAGTTCCTATGAGAGCATTTAAAATGAATGTAAATTCGTGCTAAATGTGGATGCATCTAGAACCGAAAAACACGCAATAGCACACTTTTTAATCCACAATGTGAGCCTATTTTCAATATGCATTAGCATTTATTGATAAAACGGAGAGTTCTGTCTAGGACTGATTGCCGTAAGCAAATGATAGAGAAGTTTCCATGAATGTATGCCATTAATAATGGATCTTCCAAAACTAGAATAAGAAAACATCTCTAATAAATCCATTGCTGCTATTGATAAAACGATTCGAAGTAATAGAAGAGTTGCGATTTTTTCTCTATTGGTATGAAAGAAATGGTCAAATCACCATCTGCCTCTAATAAGAAATGGTGCAATCATCTTTTGTTTTGTTCTGGATGCATCCATATTCATAACAACTTTACATTCTCTTTAAAATCTCTCATGAGGAGTAGTTACCAGTTATAGACAACATGCGGTGTATTTCCCTTGCATTTTTTCTAAACTTGATTGGTAGCGTTATTACAAATGATGTATTTCTGAAGTGAATTTAACTCATGTCAAATTTTCCTCTGCCGTTCTGTTTTAATGCCTGCATTGTATTAAAAGTGTTTTAATTGGAATTAAAAATACAAAAATATACAAAGTAGAGTAATTGATCATTCCGAAACATGTGAAATGAAGTTTTATTTTGCTCACCTTAATGCCGATATCTGCTTTCAGTATTCCTAATTTAGCATCGATGATCACGCAATTTGTTATCACAGTATCCAAAACATCGCGAGTTCCAAGCAACGCAGCCTGTCCCATTCCATCTCTTATAACCTGATTGTTTAGAAATTTTCATTTAATAAAGCAATTTGTACATAAGTTTATTATTATAATCTTTCATAATATTTGCACACAATTATTTTCTTAGTTATTTTTATCATGAGTTCTGGAGGAAAACAAATTTTATGAAAGAAAACTTGTTACATATTTTTTTTTACATTCAAAGGTTACATACTTTTCCTCCTCCAAATGTGCATTCATCGCCATATACTGTAAAGTCTCGTTCTATTTCAATTATTAAATTCATGTCCCCAAGGCGAACCTTAAAAAGAATGCATAGAAAAATTAAGTGTGCAATGAAATATGTTGTAACAATGTTATATCAATGTTGTAGCAACGCATACTTACGTGCAGCATATTTTATATTTGTTAATCGATTTGGATTAAGTAATTTGAAAACCCATACTGTATGGAAATTGCCATACTGTATGTTAATGACATAATAATAATAACCAAATATGTGGTATTTAAACCATTCATTTGATAATTTTTCCGTTTATACAGTAATGGTTTTTCGGAAGTTTTAGCTTTCAAAATTATAGTTATTATTACCACACATTTAGTAAAGAATACGAAACTGAAAAGTAAATTTAACCAAAGAAATGGTTTTTATTCTATGATCTAAAGTATCCTGATTAAATAACCAAATTTTAACATTTTAACGAAACTTTATTGTATATTATTAAATCAAACTCGTTTGTTATTTTTTTTCAAAATCATAACCTAAGTACTTCGATAAAAATATGCGAGAATATGCGTGTTCCTATGGAGCCAGAAGCACAGTTATGTTTACCATATTCTGATAGTTTTGTTCATACTTTACTTAGTGTATTTATTAAAATAACTTCAAACATATAAAAATGTAATAGATAGCAGCTTTCATTTTGCCATATCTTATTTTTGACCATGTTTTTTTTTTCTCAGTGATGGATGCTTTTTCCTTAATTTTCGGTTAACCATTTTTTCTGTTTGTGTGATAAAGATTGGTAGACTAGAATAACACATCCGTAATTCGCATTTTATTTTTTTTAATTAAAGCTAAATTTATTCCTTTTATTTATGCCACAAAGGAAAATATTAAATTCTATTCTCAAAGATTCATCCAAAATTACGCCAAATCGAAATTGAAAAAGCCCACCATCAAAGATCAAACCAGCTCTCTAAACTGGGAAGAGTATTACCAAATGTGTTTTTAATAGTTGCAGCATGCATACTAATGAACAATTAAACATTTTGTTATGTCTTAAAAAATAAAACTGCGACAAATGAAGGTTTTAAATTTTTTTTCATTCGTTAAGGCATTTTTGATAGGTATATATTTATTAAATTCTTACTTTATCTCCAACAGTTGGTCCATACATATTCATATAGTTATATCGTGAGAGAAGATAAGAGTCAACTGCTAAAAGTGTATCCTAAAAATAAAATTTTCATTAGAATATTACTTTAGTTATAAAATAAATTTCTTTTTAAATGCATCTTCTTCAATCTCTTAACAAACTCAACACATGATACTGAACTCATGATACATGATAACGTCATAACTGATACCGAAATTAACTAACATAATAGCTGTTATTTACAGCTTTGTAATCTGTTAACAACTAACTAAAAATAATAAATGAACTCTTAAAATTTATATTTTGGTATGCTATTCTATAAAGATGACCTTTACAACAATGATTCAATAAAAATTTGAGAAGGTGAGCAGTCAAAAATTTTTGAGAAATAAATAAATATTTTTTTTGAACTTGCTTTATAAATTAAGTAAAACAAGAAAATTTATCTAGACTTAGTTTATTTCCCGCTCTTATTTATTTTATCAATCCTACTATCAGTTACTATATCAATCATTTTATTAATTAGGTTTTCAGTCATATTCTTTTGAGTTTATTAATTTTATTATTATTTAGTTTATTAATTTAATTATTCTAGATAACGTGAATCCTATGCATTTTCTTTGATGCGTGGTAAGTATGATTTTCTAGATACGTGGTTCAAAGTATTGGATTGCACCGATATTAACGTTTATCCAATAGGTATTCAAGCTCAAAATCTTTTTTTATATATACTACTTACAGTCTATTAAACAATATTAATTTTAATTTATATGTCATGGGTTAAGAAGTTTTGTCACTACAGTAAACATTTTGAAAACACCAATTTGTATAGAATATAACATATACCTTATTTTAAAAACAATTCAATATGTTCCAAAATAAATTAAATGTTCGCTTTACCAAATTTTTTATTTCTAAGAATGTTATAAATAAAGATTTCAAGGCTTAGTAGTGACTTTTATGTAGTTACTTTTAACTTTCATATATTTGTAACAATTCTAGTTAATTTCTTTAAAACTGAAGTTAAAGTATTTAACCTTTTGGCTACGGCAACAAAGATGAAAAAATTCTCCTCTTACCACGGCGCTTTCTTACCGAAATTCATCCCCCCACTTAGTCTGTGGGAGGTAACTACTTTAACCAGTTATGAATAGGAAATATTTTGTTGCAATTTGTACCTCACTTTTCATGGTGGGAGAAGAAGCAGGGTTATAGACCAGTAGTTATTTTTGGCATAGTTATACATATTTTGGCTTGCTTTTTTTTTCTAATGTAGAGAAAAGCTGAAATGTAATTTTTTTAAAGTTTTTTCTAAATATATTAACAATTTCTCTAAAAAACAAGCAAGTTTTTTTTATAAATTATTAAAAATATTTATTATTTAAAAACAGGGTTTATATTAGGAATCTTGATTCTTAAAGGATTATATTGATCTACAAACGAAGCATTTGTAGATAATTTTTTTCCAAGTATATTTACAATTTCTCTAAAAGAGGCAAACATTTTATAAATTATTTAAAATTTTTATTTTTTTTTAAAACGTGTATTTTCATGTGCTTGATTCTAGAAGGATTATAAATAGACCGCTACAAAAGAAACACATTACGTTGATAAATAGAACCTTGTTTGAAGTTTTATTTTTGTCTTAAAGTTATAAACAAATTTATCCTATATGATATTGTCTAAGAAAAAGAAAAAAAAAAACTCAAATCTGTTTGAAATGAGATGTGAGTAAAGCAGTGAGCGGCATTATTTTTTTTTTATATTTTGAAAGTTCATTTCATTTATCGGTTTAAAAAGTGATGCCAAATGCAATTTTTTTTTAAATTCAGATTTTGTTTAACTATTTTACGTGTTTTTCCCCTTTAAGATCGCATAAAGTACACTATTATAAAATTTAAAACAAATATCATAAGAGATAAAAAATTGTATTTAAATCATTAATATTTTTTATATATAAAATAAATTTTTAAATATTGTTTCTTGGACAAAATTGAATAAGTTTAATGCTAATTATTTAATCCCTTTTAATAAACGGTATGTTTCTGCAATAATATTTTGCATGTAGAACTTATAATTTATTCATTTAACTACATTATTTATTTTTCATACTTGCACTTAATGATTAAAATATTCAGTTTTTTTCTTATTTTAAGAAAAAATACTGGTGACAAGAACAAAGCTATGTAGCTAATACTTATGAGCATATGACATACGTGCATATGACAGTTTCTGTATACATAATTCTAATAAATTTTTTCTTTATTTTTTCTCTAATAGAAAATGAACTTGTCATTTTTCATAACAAAAATTCGCGAGCCTATTTACCTAAAAAATTTTTCACATTTCAAAAAAAAAAAAAAAAAAAAAAAGAAAAAAATTTAAAAAAATAAATGAAATTTAAAACAAAATTCTCGAGCATTTGATATGTTTAAAATTTTAATAACGGTACGTATTGTATGCTAAATGTTTTATTATATCCAATGTTACATCGCTAAGATTTGATAATGTTTACTTTAAGATTTGATAGTTTGTTTATAATATAATTAGAAGTTTTACTCATTTTTATTTATGTTAAAAACTGCAAAGTTCAGTTCAAAAGAAAGTATCTGTTGACCTCAAATCCTTTACAACTAATACTTTAAAAATAAAAAGTTTCAGGTCATCTATCAAACACATCCATACAAGCTCGATTGACATACTGAAGGCAAAACATGCATTTACTTTAATAATTGTGTGGTCCTTTCCTCAGGTGTCCAGAATTAGCTATTGTTAAAAATTTTAAAAATGACAGACCCCGAAATATATTATCAATATTTCTGAAGCTAAACAAAGAGGCAGGAAATGCCATTTTGCCTGTGGAAGAGGCAATACTGAAAGGTAGAAATGATTTCGATATCATGTCTTTTTCTAAATAAGGAAAACAATATATTTTGTGAGAAGTAAATTACATTGTGGCAAGCTGTGAAGGCACGGATAGAAATATTTCCTGGAAACTTAGAAAGAAAAATATGTTTCTCAGAGAATAGAGCGGGGGGCAGTACGTAGTTCAATAGCTTATCATGTGGGTGGCATTTTTAGAAATGGAGATTATTTCATTGAGAGTAAACTTGTTGTTCAAGGTCACATATTAAAAACAATCCTATAGATGTTCACATAATAACTTTTCTGCCTTCCAAACGCATGACAACTACCAAGAAAAGACACAGTTTGAATGATTTTATCTTTAGACTGCAATCCTTTTTATTGAGCCGCTTTTTTTTTTTTTTCTCTACACCGGCAACTCTATTCACTTTTCAACCATTATCATATAAGGTGGTCTTGTGAAGTAAAAATCTATATTGAACTCAATTTTCCATTCATATGCCAATTTTGCAGACCTCCAAAGTCTCGTCTGGTGCGTTATCGTTTTTATTTTGAAACAGAAAGGATTCTGCATAATTTTAAAATGCATCATACTTGACAAATTTGAGAATTGTTAATTTTTAAAAGGAGAATTCAATCATTTTAATTATTCATTGATCTTTAGTTATCTATAACTATATCTGTTCCCCTTCAATACACTATTAAGAACTTATACTTGTTCTTTCACTCTTTTTTATTGGGAATTTCTTTGATTTTCAGAAGTTCTTCCAATAAAAAAAGCTCATAATCATATTTATGTTTGAGTTTATATATAGTTATGTCATGTTTATATATAGTTATGAGTTTATATATAGAATATAGGAAAATGGATAAGTGGCAGAAAAAGAAATGAATCAAGTCTCCTTCTGGCAGTACACACTAAAAAGGGATAATAATAATAATAGGGTTTTAAATTCTTCAACTAATTATTTATTGAACAAGTTTAAAAACAATCTGAATTTGAAAAAGAGACTTAGAATCAGTTTTGGCCGTCCGATTCTTAATTTTCTATAATAATAATTACATCAAAAATAATTTTTTTCCCTTTAGATCAGAAAAAGTGCAATTTAGTTTCAAAGAAATTTGTGTTTCTTTCTTCTTTTTTTGCCATGAGAAGCTAAATGCGTTATTATTTTTAAATTATTTGGATCTTAAAAGAAGCTCATTTTAACTATAAAAACTTAATTAACTATTATTTTTTTTAATTTTTTAAAATTTTTCTAGTTCTTAAACAAAATATTTATGTATGAAATTTCGTATAAAACATTTAGTATGGAAAATAAATTTTTTTCACTAAAAAATAATTGAAATTTTCATGAAGTTCTAAACACAAATGGGGAATAATAATATAAAGAAAAGACTCCGAATCTGAAATAAAACAAAATAAATAAAAAAAAATGATAATAAATTAAATATTAAATAATTTTTTAAAATAGATCTCAAATGAAAACAAATAATTAAATAATAGCACAGCTATCATAAAGACAATGAAAAGTTTATAAGCACTCAAAATTCGCCAAAAAATAAAAAAAAAATCTGAAATTCTTTCAGCCAAGTCAAAGAAGACTCTGATATACATCGCTCCATTTTCCAACAAAAGGGTCTTTTAAAAGAGGAGTGTGTTAATATGACAGGTTAATGGGTGGTCAAACAAGTTCAGGGGAAAGAAATAGCCGGCACAACTGTTGTGCCCACGCCGTTGTAAGGTCAAATTTTTTGAGCGGCACATATGCTGTGCCCGCCGTTGCCAAAGGGTTAAAGTATCCACTTAAAAAATACTGTGATTAATATTTACAAAAGGTTCCCTAAAATTCTCCGATAGTCATTTGTCCGGTATTCTCGAACACTGATGCTTTTTTCTTTTTTTTTTTAAGTTTATGATCATCGCCTGTTATATTCTTGACTGCTATTCCATACACTGACGTTTTCCTGATCCTGTTGAATAAGAAGGGAATTTTCAGATCGATTCCGGAAAACCAGATACCGAAATTTGAAATCAGATCCTAAGATGCGAAGATAAGAAACATTTTAATTACGCCATGCTTTAAAAATGAACTTTATCAATAAAGTACAAATAATTACACTGTTTTTTTCCTTTAAATGTACTAAATTATGCACTGAATACTTTTTATTCGCTAAACATAATATACGGCTGCGTAGTTACCTGCTTTTTATTTCCAAAACCTAAACTTTTGATTTTTTTCATAATGCTGGGTAAGTTGGAACTCAACATCGGCCCATCACAAAGACTGTTCCCACCATAAATTTTCCTGCAAAAATATTTTATATAGCTACTTTTTTTAATAAGCCATCAATTGTGACATTAAATATCAACATACTTGGCTCCTCCTATTTCTACAAGTGTAACAATTTTACTTTCACCTGGTTCAAATCTTACAGCACTGCCAGAAGGGATATCCTAATAAAAAAAGAACGTTATATATATATATATATATATATATATATATATATATATATATATATATATATATATATATATATATAGCACAAAAAAAACAAAGAAAAAAAAAAGAGAAAAACGAGGAAAATTAATAAGTTATATTAACTGCGCATAAGCAGCAAGTATATAGAACTCATAAAATAAGCTAAAAAATTTAGAAAAAATGGAGGAAAAAAATATTAAAAATCCGGAAAACAAAATAAAAAAAATTTTTATAAAAAGGATATAATCTCTTCAACAGCTCACACGATTATATCCGCAAAAAGGAGTGCTTTCTAATATTGTAACAATACAGCCAAAGCAAACTATATCAATACAATAGTGTGAGGAGCAATCAAAAAAATTGAAATGAAATTAGAACACATTAAGTAAAAAATAAAGAAATATATCAAGCAAAAAACACAAAATAAAATGTAAAGAGATTATAGAATAGTACACGACAGGAAATATGCATAGTAAGGATCGAAATTAAATGAACTTACTCGTACCGGCATCTTTCAAGAATGATTTCAAATATTTACGTAATAAGATTGCCAGATTACAAACTATGAAAACAAAAGCATAAATAAAGTGTTATCTTATGGCACGTTCTTACTGCAATACTGAAGCGCGTCAAATTTGTTAGTTACCTTGGATGGGCCCGATATGGATGTGCGCAAGGTAATTTAAAGAGTGTAATTAAAAAGTTTGATAATTAATTATACATTTATAATAATTTAAGAAAATTAATTATAATTTCAAAAAAAAAATATATAAATAAAAGAAACAGGATTGCTCGTTTTGCATAGTCGCCAAATTATTACTACTGCTGAAATCCAAAAATTAGGCTCAAAGAGCAATGCTCTAAACACACGACATTAGAAAACCGAACAAAACGGGAGCAAAATGAAAACGAAAGTAAGTTTATAGTAGATAATATCAAGCGCTAAAGCTGCATTAAATATGATCACTATTACATAGCACAAAAAAATACAAAGAGAAAAAAAAGAGAAAAACGAAGAAAGTTAATAAGTTATATTAACTGCGCATAAGCTGCAAGTATATAGAACTCATAAAATAAGCTAAAAAAATTTAGAAAAAATGGAGGAAAAAAATATTTAATTAGGGCATTGCTCTTTGAGCCTAATTTTTGGATTTTAGCAGTAATAATAATTTGGTGCCTATGCAAAACGAGCAATCCTGTTTCTTTTATTTATTTATTATTATTTTTGAAATTATAATTAATTTTCTTAAATTATTATAAATGTATAATTAATTTTCAAACTTTTTAATTACTAACTTTAAATTACCTTGCGCACATCCATATCGGGCCTATCCAAGGTAACTAACAAATTTGACGCGCTTCAGTATTGCAGTAAGAACGTGCCATAAGATATCACTTTATTTACGCTTTTGTTTTCATAGTTTGTAATCTGGCAATCTTATTACGTAAATATTTGAAATCACTCTTGAAAGATGCCGGTACGAGTAAGTTCATTTAATTTCGCTCCTCACTATGCAGATTTCCTGTTGTGTACTATTCTATAATCTCTTTACATTTTATTTTCTGTTTTTCGCTTGATATATTTCTTTATTTTTTACTTAATGTGTTCCAATTTCATTTCAATTTTTTTGAGTGCTCTTCACACTATTGTATTGATATATTTTGCTTTGGATATATTGTTACAATATTAGAAAACACTCCTTTTTGCGGATATAATCGTGTGAGCTGATGAAGAGATTATATCCTCTTCTTTTTCCGGATTTTTAATATTTTTTTCCTCCATTTTTTCTAAAATTTTTAGCTTATATATATATATATATATATATATATATATATATATATATATATATATATATATATATATATATATATATATATATATATATATATATATATATATATATATATATATATATATATATATATATATATATATATATATATATATATATAGCAAAATAAATAAATACAAAAAAACAGAAAAAAAGTTAGGAAAAACAATAAGTATCATTTATTGCGCATAAGCTGCAAGTAAATAGAACTCATAAGATAAATTAAAATGAAGATAAAACAAAGGTAAATTACAGACAAATGAAAAAAGGAGGGGGGACATAATAAAAATGACAAACAACTGAGGAAAGAAAAAGAATTAATTAATTAAAAAAAAGAAAAAAAAGAAAAAAAGGATAAAGTTTTTTTAAAAAACCGGAAAATAAAAGATATAATCTTTTCATCAGCCCAAACGATTATTTCCGAAAAAGAGTGCTTTCTAATATTGTATCAATATAGCCAAAGCAAAATATATCAATGCAATAGTGTGGGGAGCACTCAAAAATATTTAACAAAAATTACAACAAAAAAAAATAAATAATTGAACACAATAAGTAAAAATGACACGTAAAAACACAAAATAAAATATAAAGGAAGAGCAGAATAAAACAAAATCTATAAAGCGAGCAGTGAAATAAAGCGAACTTACACGAACGGGAAATTTCTCAAGAATGATTTAAAATGTTTACGTAACAAGATTGCCAGATTGCAAAATATGAAAACTATGAAAACAAAAGCGCAAATTCAGTGTAACTAGAGGAGTTTAAAGTACGTTCTTGCTGCATTACTGAAGTCCGTTTGATTTGTTAGTTACCAAGGATGGGTCAGAAAACGGATGTGCGCGAGGTAATATTATACTGGATAATTTAAAGAAGTTGACTATAAATAATTTTAGAAAATAAATATTTACTTAAGAAAAAAATATAAAATAGAAAAGAGAAAGAAACATGAATTGCCAGTTTTGCACATAATTTCAGCCACGGATTTGCCCGAAATGGATTTGCACATGGAAAAATTATATAAATTGACAAAGAAATCTTTTTAATATATTATTTTAGCCACGGGTTTGCCCGAAATGGATTTGCACATGGAAAAATTATATAATTTAACAAAGAAATTTATTAGTAAATAATTTTTCCCACGGATTTGCCCGAAATGGATTTGCACATGGAAAAATTGCATAAATTAATAAAGAAATTTGTTAGTAAATAATTTTTGTCACGGATTTGCCCGAAATGGATTTGCACATGGAAAAATATTATAAATTAACAAAGGAATTTTTTAGTAAAGGAATTTTTTTAGTAAACAATTTTGACCAAGGATTTGTACGAAATGGATTTGCACAAGGAAAAATTATACAAATTAAGGAAGAAATATTAGTAAAAAACTTTTTTGGCCACGGATTTTCCCGAAATGGATTTGCACTTGGGAAAGTTCTATAAATAAAGAAAATTTTTAGTAAATATATTTACAAAATATGCGATTAACTCAATGATTTTATATAGAATTTTATTACTTTAGTTGGGTATCTATTGTTTTTTATCAAATTTTGAAAGATTTTATCGATTTGTTTTTTGGATAAATAAATATTACTACATATTCTTTTAATTCTATTAATTTCATTAAAAGTAGTATTTAAATAGATTCTCCTAGAAACATTAGAATTCCAAGTAATTAGTTTATTTATATTAAAATCATTTCTTTTTATCGTATAAATCAACAAAGCAGATATTTTCTTCTTTTATAATACCCAAATCCAAAAAATTGAAATTAATATTATCATCATGATTACGAAACAAGATTAATTCCTCGGGGTAAATATCATTTACTAAAATAGTATAGTCTTAAAAATTAAAGATAATTAAGTCATCAATATATCTAAAAACAAATTTAATACTAAGAGTGTAATTTTTTTCATAATAATGCAAAAATAAGTTAGCTAAGAGAGATGAATAATTAGAACCTTGTGGTATTCCATCAATTTGAAGAAAAATATTCCTTCCATTGTAAAGATAATTATTAAAAAGACAAAAATTAATCAGAATTTCCTAATAATCAAAATCGCAACAAAGGATACTTTTAAAGTAATAATAAACACCCCATTTCCATTCTGTTAGCATACCTAAAGGTAAAGAGAATCTATTTGATATCTGTAAACAAAAACTATTGAGATCATTAAGAAAGTATTTTAGAATTTTATTGATTGATATATAGTAAATGGGTCCCAATTTTGTGCCTTTTATCATTAAATTCCTAAGTTCTAAGTTTTCTATAATATTTAAATTACCAGTAATAATATGTTTATGATGTTTATCAACAAAATCAAAATATTTCTCTTCCTCACAGTGACATTCAAAATGGGATATGTTAATGCTCCCTAAATTTTTGCTTAAATCATTATAATTAAATATAGTTCTACCAAAAGATTTATTATATTTAAAGCTTTTAATAATGTTAAAATCTTTTAATGGAAATAAAGTTTTAAAATTTTCAAAAATATTATGAAATTTGACCTTATCGAAAACAGGATTTTGAAAGTTAATAACGAAATATAAATTATCTAAATTTTTCTTTTTATTTGGCAAAATTTTACTCATTTTGGCTTTTATAAGATCGAAACAAAGAATTTTGAAAAGTAAATTAATAAAAGAAAAGTTATTAACAAGATCGTATAGCTTATACACATCATAATTCTTAAGGGAGAAAACAAAATCTTTAATAGGTTTAATATTATAATGTTTATTAAAATCTTTTTCCATATTAGAAAGAAAATTTATATTTAATTTGTCACTATTAAGAAAGTTTCTATGCTGTTGAAACTTTTGATTTCCAGGATCTTTTCAATAGCATTCCCCTTTCTAAACTAAAAGATGTCCTTTTGAATTATTACTATGATTTAAAAAATAACCTTTGTTGCGATTTTGATTATTGGGAAATTCTGATTAATTTTTATCTTTTTAATGGAAGGAATATTTTTCTTCAAATTGATGGAATACCACAAGGTTCTAATTATTCATCTCTCTTAGCTAACTTATTTTTGCATTATTATGAAAAAAATTACACTCTTAGTATTAAATTTGTTTTTAGATATATTGATGACTTAATTATCTTTAATTTTCAAGACTATACTATTTTATTAAATGATATTTACCCCGAGGAATTAATCTTGTTTCGTAATCATGAAGATAATATTAATTTCAATTTTTTGGATTTGGGTATTATAAAAGAAGAAAATATCTGCTTTGTTGATTTATACGATAAAAGAAATGATTTTAATTTTAATATAAATAAACTAATTACTTGGAATTCTAGTGTTTCTAGGAGCATCTATTTAAATACTACTTTTAATGAAATTAATAGAATTAAAAGAATATGTAATAATATTTATTTATCCAAAAAACAATTCGATAAACTCTTTCAAAATTTGATAAAAAAGAATAGATACCAAACTAAAGTAATAAAATTCTATATAAAATCATTGAGTTAATCGCATATTTTGTAAATATATTTACTAAAAATTTTCTTTATTTATAAAACTTTCCCATGTGCAAATCCATTTCGGGTAAATCCGTGGCCAAAAAAATTTTTTACTAATATTTCTTCCTTAATTTTTATAATTTTTCCTTGTGCAAATCCATTTCGGGCAAATCCTTGGTCAAAATTATTTACTAAAAAAATTCCTTTACTAAAAAATTCCTTTGTTAATTTATAATATTTTTGCATGTGCAAATCCATTTCGGGCAAATCCGTGGCTAAAATTATTCACTAACAAATTTCTTTATTAATTTATACAATTTTTCCATGTGCAAATCCATTTCGGGCAAATCCATGGCTAAAATTATTTACTAAAATAACTTGTTATTCTTTTTTTCTTTTTTCTTTGTTAATTTATATAATTTTTCCATGTGCAAATCCATTTCGGGCATATCCGTAGGTAAAATTATTTACTAATAAATTTCTTTGTTAAATTATACAATTTTTCCATGTGCAAATCCATTTCGGGCAAATCCGTAGCTAAAATAATATACTAAAAAGATTTCTATATCAATTTATATAATTTTTCCATGTGCAAATCCATTTTGGGAAAATCCGTGGCTAAAATTATGTGCAAAACTGGCAATTCATGTTTCTTTCTCTTTTCTATTTTATATTTTTTTCTTAAATAAATATTTATTTTCTAAAATTATTTATAGTCAACTTCTTTAAATTATCCAGTATAATATTACCTCGCGCACATCCGTTTTCTGACCCATCCTTGGTAACTAACAAATCAAACGGACTTCAGTAATGCAGCAAGAACGTACTTTAAACTCCTCTAGTTACACTCAATTTGCGCTTTTGTTTTCATAGTTTTCATATTTTGCAATCTGGCAATCTTGTTACGTAAACATTTTAAATCATTCTTGAGAAATTTCCCGTTCGTGTAAGTTCGCTTTATTTCACTGCTCGCTTTATAGATTTTGTTTTATTCTGCTCTTCCTTTATATTTTATTTTGTGTTTTTACGTGTCATTTTTACTTATTGTGTTTAATTTTTTTTTTTTTTTTGTCGTAATTTTTGTAAATTATTTTTTGAGTGATCCTGACACTATTGTATTGATATATTTTGCTTTGGCTATATTGATACAATAGTAGAAAGCACTCTTTTTCGGATATAATCGTGTGGGCTGATGAAAAGATTATATCTTTTATTTTCCGGTTTTTAAAAAAAACTTTATCCTTTTTTTTTTTTTAATTAATTAATCATCATTTATCTTCATTTTAATTTATATATATATATATATATATATATATATATATATATATATATAATGCAGTTTTTAACGAAAGCAAATAAGTGATGATTTACATGAACACAAATACATGAATACATGATGAAATTTAATTTAACAATCTTTTCCACTGAATTATTGATTCATCGTACTTAATAAGTAATTGAAATAAAATTCCATGTAAACATAAACATTGATACAAATACTTGTTGCATTTATACAAATACTTGATTTTGTCCATGTAGAGTGTGGAGATTAGTTTTGCTGCTAAAACTATAATTTTTTTAAATGACATTTTCAGTTTAATATCGAAATGTTCAAGTTTAAGAACGTTATGCATAGTAGGAGGTTGCATAATAGTTGCGGTCAACTCCTACATGAGTTAAGACACATCATCAGTATTAAAATAGTATGGGAATCAATGCCAAAAAATGTCATCATACGCTACTAGGGGCATTCTCTGTACAGAATCACCTACATTCAGAAGAAACAGTTCATAATAAGACATGACAACTTTGTATGTTGTTAACGTGTATTGTTAACGTGTATGACAACTTTACAAGCATGAGTTTCTATGCAATTTTAAACCTGATGATGTGCTCTAACTCTTCTAGAGTTTGTCGCCCATTTATGGGAACCCTTGCCGTATATCACATTTTTAAACTTACATTTTTCTGCAAAAAAATAGACCAAAAATGTCGTTAAGAAAGATATATATCCTGGAGAGTGAAACTGATTGAAAAAAGCGACGCAATAATATCAGTTAAAAAAAATCTCATGCAACAGAAAACAAAAAAATCATTTCAAAGTATTGTTAATCATTTCATGGTAAAATTCATCACAGATATTGTTATTTCTTAAAATTTCAATAAAATTCAGGCAACATTTAATGTTAAGAAACATTTCAAACATTTGTAAATTTTAATCTATTTTTATTAAAGATAATTATCTAATAAAAATAACTTTCACTCACATTTTTTTAATAAGTTTCCAAATTCTATAGCTTATTTTTTTAAGAAAAAGCAGCCTTTTGCAAGTCATATTCTCTTATAATCTTGACCTCAACGTTTTTATAATTTTTATGAATTTGGTTAATGGGAATCTGCCAGTTATATTTCTAATTTCGAAATTTAAAAATGATATTTTTTGGGCCGTAGTTACTTAAACTAAAAATCTTAACAATTCTTATTTTTCTTATTCCATTCTTATTTATTCTATTATTTTATTCCATTATTCTTATCATAGACTATTTTTACCCGTATAAATAATTATTGATTCTAATAATCTATAAATAAAATAATAATATGTTAAATATAAGCAAAATTTTTAAAATTACTTTAATTTACGGTATAATAGAACCAAATAGTTGTTTTCAGATATTTAAACTTTTTACAATACAATACCATTTTTTTGTCAAGTATCTGCACAAACTTCGAGAATAAAATTTTTATTAAGTTATAAAAAACTTAAGTTGATTGATTTTGACGCATTGATATTTTATTAAACCTGTAAATTTTAATGATTCGATCAAAAACTTTTCGAAATTTTGTTTGGCACATTTTGTTAGTTTTCTTACCAAATTTTAGTAGAATTGGAAGTAGGCAAAAAGAAAAAAGAATCTAAGAATTAATCTAATTAACATGAAATTATGCTAATAAAAAAAATCAATTTGAAATGATAAATACCAGCCTCATTCCATATGACTGAGCTCTGTCAAAGATTAAACGCTTGTTAACTTCTATGAAATGATAATGACTTCCAACCTGAAACAAAGAGGTGTAGTAAAATTTAAAAACTAATTCAAAATTAATAATATTTTGCACAATTTTAAGCTAAAAGACTTATATAATTTCTTTTAATATTAAGCATTCCCTATAATGCTCGTTTTTATTGACAAAAGAACAATAATATAAATCGACAGCTATTTCTCCTTCAATATTAGCATACATACCCTATCAAAATATTTATTTGAAAATAAATTGAAATCCTTTATCAGGATTCCATTAAATGATCCAAAAATTAAAAAGTCAAAAGTTTCTGTAAAAACATAGAAATATATTTACAGAAAACTAAGTAATTTTACAACGAAAAAATGAGTAAAGTTTTGAAATGTAATTTCCTGGTTCATAGACAATACGCTTTTTACTACTCTCATATTTTGCATTGCAAAAAAAGTCCGGATCAAATTATTGTTCCAAGTACAGGCACTCAGGGTGCCAGTCCCTTTTACCGTAAAAGCCATTTTTATCGCTAAGTTATGGGGAAACAAAAATCTGATTTACTGATATTTACTCAGTAATATTTATTATGAAATCATTGAATCACTCTAATTAAATAAATATTAGTAAAATTTGAGGTTCAAAATATTGCGTTTTAAATGTATTTTATGATAGCCGCACTCAGAAGGTAAGTACTTTTTACCATAATTTAATCCGGGTATCTTTTACAGTGTTGGGGACATTATATTAGAGTTAAATCCTGCCCTTTTATCAAAGAAAAAATGCAACTCAATCAGACTCAGTCTAGAACAGAAAATCAAACCCTAATGAGCGTCGTAGTTTACAGACACTCAACCCACTACACGAATGGGTGGTTACCTAGATACGAATTATGAGTAAATAAAAATTACATTTAAGTATCTGAAGAAAATATCTTTAGAGAATTTCAAAGAAAATACCAGAAAACTAGATTAGCAAACTAGTTTTTTGCAAACTTTTAACTAGAGACTTCTCCATATGAATTTGAGCAAACTCATCTCTAATTAACTTATTTGAGATTCTTGTTTTTTTCTCTATATTCTAACAGAAATTTATTAACATATGTACATAAGAACATATAAAATAGAATAATGTCATTAAATAGAAATCTGTAAGAATCGTTTTAGAACAATATTTTCAAAAATCACGATTATTTAAAAAAAACTACATGTTTTTGTCATAATAAACTATATGTTTTTGACTAATAATATTAAATTTTGTAAACATGTATATTAAATAAAAATTACCTGAATAGGTCTGTCACAGGAACTAGCAACTTTCAAGGCTATTCTTTTTCGGTCTTTATTTATATGAATTTTTTCATCTCCTTCTTTTGGATAAAAGCAACCAGGTATAATCCCTTTCGTTTCTTTCTCATATTCGGTTTCTTCCTAAAATAAAATTTTTAAAAAAATTTTTTATTAAAAAATAACTATCGTCACTCTTTTTCGTGTTCAATTTACGAACCATCACCTGAAAAACCTAAATGAGACAAATTATGAGTTACACATAGAATGAGCTCCATAAATATTTCCGTAAATGCAATACTGACTTTTTATCAGACATTATCACTGCTTTGTTAACTACTAAATGGTAGATAACACTTTAAAAATTCCGGATCAAGTTATGATATGAAACACCGGCATTTAGGATACATCATAGAAATATCCATTTTTACCGTCGAATATTATATCGAAATTTTTACATTAATATTTATTTAAAGTTATTCATTGATTTAAAGGTAATTATAAATTGAAAAATTATGGCATATAAGATTTTTTGTTCCGTAACATGTTCCGGTAAAAATGAATTTCACGGTAAAAAAAACCGGCACCCTGAATGCCGGTACTTTTTAACGTAATTTTATACGAAACTTTTTAAACTACATATCGATGTAATATTTTACAATGTTGATTTTTATCAAACCCTATTAATGGTATGTTAACATATAAAATAAATAAGTTATTATTTTTATATCGATCAATGAATTATTGATTTTATCAACAAACTATACTGCTATCTGATTAAAATGTGATATTTCAGTGTGATGTTTTTTTTTTTTTTTCAAATCCGATTAGTTTACTATTAACCGTCAAATAGTATAAACTCAAGATGAATATGCTAAAAAAATAACAAAAATTTTTAAAGACATTTAGATAAAGTATTTTTTCATGAATTCTAATTAAAGATTAATTTTAAAAAATAATTTTACTTTTTTTGGAATCAACTTCGTAGGGATAATTAAAGTACGGTGTCTTACTTTCTGGAAGACGTTAGAATCAGGAATCGGCAAGAAACTTCCATATAGAGCTAAAGATAAATTTCCATCTTCTCTGCAAATAGGATAAGAGACCGTCACCTACGATAATAAGAATAAACAATTAATGTATTAGATGATTTTAACTCTTAAATACATAAGCAATTGCATATTCAAACTTTTATTTCTCCAATTTATTTCAGTATTTAAGAATAAGAATTTGATTTCATTAAGACGGATTGAGCACAATAATCCTTTGAAATAATTTTTTTGCAAACAGAATAGTGCCTTGATAATTCATATTTATAGGAAAAGTTGTTTTCAATAATTTTTAATTTCCTATTAGAGAATTTCTTTATGTTACAATCCCTTGGGAGCATTTATGCAATTTAAGAAATAACAAGAACAAGCAATAAATATATTAGATGATTATGATTCTTAAATACATAATTCATTAAATATTCAAACTTTTATTTTAATAATTTATTTCAGTATTCAAAAATAAGTATATAAATTCACTGAGGCAGATAGAACAAAATAATAAGTTGAAATAATTTTTATGCAAACAGAATAGTGCCTTGATAATTCAAATTCATAGAAAAATATTTCTTTTTATTGATTTTGAATTTCTTAATGGAGAATTTGATTATTAAGTTTTAAATCTTACAACACCTTTGAAGGATATAAATAATTTAAGTAATAGTAATTTCAAGCATATATAATAAATATAATAGATGAGTATGACTCTTAAATACATAATTCATTGCATGTTCAAATTTTTATTTTAGGAATTTATTTCTGTATTCAAAACGAAGAATATAATTTATCTAAGACATATAGAGCACAATAATCAGTTGAAATAAATTTTATGCAAATAGAATTATAGCCTGATAATTCAAAGTTATAGAAAAAATTGTCATAAATAATTGTGAATTTCTTATTGAAGAATTTCTATGCAAAGGTGTTAAATTGTACAATCGTTTTAACCGTTTTCGACATTAAAACACTTTAGAAGCTAATTCCTTAAATTAAAGAAAATGGCAGATGAAAGCAACTTCTAAATTTCTAAATTAATATATCGGTGAGTAGCTCAATTATTTTCATTTGTTGTTCTATTCACCAAGTAGGAAACGTTTTTGAGTAAATATTTTTATTTTTCATTTTAAATATGATGTAATGATATGGTGAAGTGAAATTTTTGAAAAACGATGCATTAATTAACTAAAAATGCTATAATAATTCATTAAAATAAAATAAGAAATTTATTTTTGTTGATCAATTTACTGTCCCAAAGCTGGCAGACTTTTGTGTACGGATAAGCACCAATGATGATATCTTACAATACTTAATATGACATTCAAATTTATGGTTCGTTAAAATACTATAGATCACATTTTTGCCTCTATAAAATAGGCGTCCTTTTTTCTTTTTTCTTTCTTTATTTAAGAAGAATAAATTTCTTCTTAAATATTTTATAAAATACCTCATTGGTAAAAACAAATTTCACCTTTAAATTTATTTTAATGTTCTACACAGAACAGATGTGTAATTATTTCAAAGGCTTAGATCATTTGGTTTTTAAAATTATTCAGATTCATTTACTATTTTACATTAAATGCTTTGTAAGTTTAAAATTAGTTTTAAAAAACTGTACAGAAGTAAACACTGTATTTAACTATTTACTCTACGAATTATTTTTAACTAAAACTATATTAAACTAGATACTATAGTCATAAAGAGACAATTACAGTATCTCATATTAAATACGCAAATATTAGAGAACTAGTAAATATTTATTAAAGTAACCTCGGATTCAATGATTTGTTATTTTCTGATCCAGTTTTTAATATCTACTCAAATTTATTAGATACCTTCATTAAATCAATAATAGTCTTTACAGAGAAACTTTTCAATAAAATAGCAGACAATACTTTTTTTTTCAAAATACTCTCAAGAAAATTTGTATTTACGTATAATTTATCTAAAGAAATTAAAGTAAAGAATTTAAAAAATTTGAATAATTCTAAAAAAATAAAAAAATTGTAACCATTTTTGTTCCATCAGGAAACGTGCCTTCAACTTGAACTTCTTTAATCATATCAGCTACCCCATTCATAACTTGTCTCTGCCCTATTTAAAAATAAAAAATAAATTTGAAATTCATCTATCATTTTTTTAAATATTTTTAAGGAAAACTATTTTTTGCATAATACTGCGTTTTATTCTTCAGATTTGGATTATTTTAAACGATAATTTACACAGAGAGAAAAATTCTGGAAAAATTATCCGACGAATTTTCCCAAAAATGACATTTCCGGTAAAAAAAGTACCTGATTCTGGTTAATAAAACCATAATAAAAGGTATATATACCATTCATTTGGTATTTTTCAGTTCATATGTTAACGTTTTTAAAAATTTTCGGTTTTCAAAATAATAGTTCTTATTACACACATTTAGTAATAAATAAAAAAAATTGAAAAGTAAATTTAACCGAAAAAATACCATGCTCATCATGGCATGTTCATGTTCAAAATGCCAAGCTCTTCATTTTTATTCCATGCTTATCATGATAAATATAACAATTTGTTACCTCATTGACCAAATTTTATCACATATTTTAAAACCATATTATATTCTTAATTTTGTCAAAGAACTTCAGTAAAATTTAATTAGCACTTTGGTGTTCCATACTGCCAAAAACGCGGTAAAATTTACCATATAGTTTTGATCGTAATTTTTCTCAGTATAGCATAAAAACAATGTCAAAATATTTTAGTTATGAAATTTTAAGAACTAGATCTGTATATTTTTATTTGTAAAGGAAATTTATGACTAAGATAAAATAACCAAATCAATATTAAATTTGTATTTTGTACTTAAAATCATTTCATTTCGTTACGCGAAATATTGCATTACGTATTTCAACGAAAATATAAATTTAGTTTCATATTTTGATACATCTTTATTCACATTCTTAAATGGAATAGTTTTAAGTACAGAACACTCCTTTCATATTTTCGATCTAAACATTTTATTATAGAATGATATATAACAGGAATTTGAATAAAAAAATGCAAATTAGAAATACCAGACGAAATCACTATTATACTTAAAAATTATTGACATAATTTATTTAATGTAATAGTGAATAAAAATATTTCATTAACTATTAATAAAATATATTAAAAAATATTTTATTAACTATTAATATATAAATCATAATATTTTTTTTTCACTTTTCCTTTTAATTAGAGGTATATAAACAAAATTTTTCAAATATTACATTTAAAAAATAACTCAACTCCGTACCTTACTTGGAAATATTAAGAAAAGCATTTTAAAAGAGTCATATTTGATTATCAAATAACTATAAAAATATAGTTCCATAGCTGAATTATATTATAGAAACAAATACTTACTTATCTCTCTCTATAAAAAATTTAACGGAATCAAATCAAAAAGCGTGGAAATGCACGTCTACCGATATTATAAAGACGTTTATTTCTGGTATATTATAGAGGTAGACGCATATTATCCGATATACGTATATTATAGAGACGTTTATTTTTTGCAAAACATTTGACATTCGTCCATTCTTTCCCATATGAAAAAAACCATTTACAAAAATTTTACTCATAACTTACCCAATAATTGTTTTCCTTTATTCATCAAATCTGCAACGGTTTCTCCATTTCTTATAAATTCCAGCAACTAAAAGAATTGTGCACTAATATTCTTTAAAAACCAAACATGAAAAAATGGAAGTACCTTTTAAAAAAACCAGTATGTCTTGCATTCTTTAGTTTGAGTATTTAAACAATAAGTTTCAATTAATTTTTTTACCGTTAAATAAATGTTACATTTGGAGCTTTGCTTTCCGCCGTAACAACTGCAGAAATATAAAACAAACCGCTGTAAAATATTTAATTCTTTTATTGTTTTTTTATTGCAGATTGTTAAATATATGGTTTTTGCAAATTAATTGATTGAAACTTATTTATTTATAATTTAAGTAACTGATTTAAAATTTTCAATGATACTTATTTTTTATTTTAATTCTTAATTCAAATTTGAAGTTTGAAAACATTCAGTCGAATAGATTCCAGTAAAATGGCAATTAAATATTTACATTTTTTTTGCATTTATTTGTTTAATTCTAATTTTCAATAATTATTTTTTAATTAATTTTAATTATTTAAAATTTAGTAATAATTTACTAATATTTATTACTGTTGAAATTAACTAGTTTTTAATTTATTATTTTTTAGTTTTATAATTAATGATAATTTTTAATGACAAAGTGATAAATCATTATTTGTTTTAATTATTAACTAAAATTAATTTTAATTATTCACTAAAATTAATTTTAATTTCAGTAAATATTTTAGTAAACTAGCATTAATAAAAAATAATTTTTCATCAAACTAAATACAATTTGCAAGGTAATAATATAAATGTACTCAGCAAACCCAACTTTAATACATTTGTGGTATGATTGGCTAAAGAGTTTAGAATTCATTCTAAACCTTTTATAAAAAACACAGTTTCAAAATATAAAAAAACAGGCTTTGTATAAGGATAATATTAAACTTTTAAATTATTTCTTTAATATAAACTAAATAATAAATGTAGGTGCATAAACTAGGGGATTTGAAACTGTTTTGCATTAAAACAATTGCTGTAAAAATATTATAGTTATTCTAGACTGAAATGCACTAAGTTAATTCAGTACATAGGCATTCAAGCCGGAAATAATGACATTTAGTAAGCTTCAAACCATAAAAGTACATTAATTTCAAAATTGATTCTTTGATTAACATAGTTAAGAATTTATTATATAAATGCCTTTGCTAACATCCTGCATGGCAATGCCAGCTTGACATTTATTGAAATCTCCTCAATCAAAAAGAGGGAACTAAATGCACTTAGAAGAGTTCCACCTTAGTACCTTGGAAAAAAAACCTCTATGGTATCATCATCTCAATATTTAGAGGAAAAGCCATTCGGCTCTCTCACGCTTTTTGAGAGGCTACATCTAATCCCTTACTTTTTAATAGCGGGCTCCTTCCGGAATATCATTGATGGTAGGCTGATCAGGTATCCTCCAACCATATTCTCTACTTTTTAGAAGTTTTTTGTTTTATGGTGGTGGTGTAGCTAAGCTACACCATCTAGGATTAGAAATAGCAACAGAATTTATTATACAATCGTTAGCTCAAGTATGCACAGTATGCATATTAATACTTTCTGAAAAATCATGCTTCTTAAAAGAATATTAACTATTATTAAAGGTAGCAGACTAGTATTTATCATTGAAAATATTATAAAACAAAAATATTTTATTTATAATTTACAATATTTTCTGAACTAAATACTTCGAATATAAAACGCAAAGAAACGTTTTTTAAAGAATATCTGATCGACCTACTAGTTTTGAGTGAGCACAGAAATTTGTTTTAAAGTATAAGGACTAAAAGAAAGTTAAAAAGCATATGGAAAGTTTAAAATATTCACGTTTCGTTAATGAAAATAGTTAAAGTATAACCTTGAATACAAAAACTGCGCATTAAAATTCAGCAATTTTATAGCTAATTTGTTCCAAGTACATTGTTAAAACTTTAAAAAAAGTTTTAAAAATTAATACTTGACAAGAAATCAGAGCCACTGCCTCAGGATGATTGAGTTTACAACCCCTGGCGAGTCTTTTTTGAGCCACATAACCAGCTTGATGAATTAGTAAATTTTCTTGTTCCCGTGGGCACAGCTTCATTTTCTGTAAAGTAAAAGTGATTTTCTTGCTTACATTATTAATTAGCTTTATTCATGGGATGTAAATTAGACTTAGCTAAGAATTCTACTTGAGATACATTTTTTTAGTAATTTTATTTTAAACCAAAAAATATTAAAAAAATAACTTTAATCTTACATCAAGAGAACTAATTTTCTCTTCTTTGAAAATACCTATGCAATTATTATGTAATTTAATATGAGTACTGTAACAGTAATAATAATAATACCTTAACACTAATAATAAAAGTAGAATGCCTATATATATATATATATATATATGCATTCAACTGTTTATAATTAATGTTAAGCTATTATCATTTTTACTGTTACAATAATCATATTAAGTTACCATAATAACATGTCTAATCATATTAACATGCTGTCATCATGATTGTTACTAGTCATAGCTAGCGTTGAACAGCTGACCCAATTCTTGTTTTCTGACTATATCGTTGCATTGTAATTTTAAACCCAAACCAGAAGACAAGGGGACTCCTGGATCAAGCGCATTGAAACAAGTTAGCTTTCGTGGAGAACTTTTTGACAGAACTTACCTACATTTGCGTTACATGGGGAGGAAAACCACGAAAATCACCCAAGGTTAGCTCTAAAGCAATAGAATTTCACCCTATAATCGGTTTACAACTCAGAATATTTTACATCAGCACTGTGGTCTGTGTGAGACAGAAGCAAAGTTCATATCATGCAGCCACCACTGGGATTCGAACCAACCTGGGTCACCTCATTGAGAGGCTAACATTAGTGGCTCCCTTCATTTTATTTTCTTGATTTTGTCTTTGGATTACGCTTGTGATACTTCTTTTTTCCTTACATGAAGTTCTAATTTATGTTTTGCTTGACGCTGTATATCGACTTTCGTACCTTTATACTCTGCATTCAACTAATTGAACTAATTACTTTTTGAAACTTGGCAATGAGACATTCTGTATTGATTTAAAAGTTACTTTATATCTCAAAGAAATCAGTTCATCATTGAACCATAATATCGGTATATCGGTGCAAAATTCTTGCAACTTTAATAAAGTACTAATTTAAACTATATTTTCCTTAACACTAAACCTCAGTATCATGTAATCAAGTTTAATAAATGGGTAAATAATTTGTAACCAGGCAATTTGTTAATGTTTGTCGAAAACTTGAACGATATTATGATCCAATACATGTAGAAATTTCTATCAGTATACTTATGCATTATTTCATCATTTGAAAAACTCATTATTCTGTAAAAATAGTTACCCTGTTTCAAAAATAAAGAATTATACACATTACTGAAAAGAAATGATCACTGATAAACATAACCGTTGTTATTTAACTGATTAATTTGAAAATTTTAAATTTCCGTTCTAAAAATTAGTTCGAAACTTTTAAAAGTAATCTGTATATGTGTCTTGAAATAACAAGATAAACTTTCTTCCATAGTTGGCAAGATGTTTCTGTAAGTGAAACTGGTAGGGAAAGAATTATAACATTACAAATCATTTTGCTCTTATTTAAGTTAAAAGGGGTACTTAACAAAGAAATAAACTTAATATCTTATTCTATTGCTATCTATCTCGTTCTTAGTGATTGAGTGTCTTGCCGATGGAAGAAAAGTTTATGCGTAAAAAAATATTTTTTTAAATAATCTTTCTACTGTAGTTTCTTTTTCAAGTTAAGGAAACTAATGATATTGCAAATTATAAAGCTGGGGAATAAGTTGTTTTTTATATATACACTTGCTCTTGCCTAATTCAAGTGCGGGTATTTCAAATCTGAAATTAGTTTTAATCCTAAAACTAAAGAGATTTTTGAGCGAGATTTTATTCAATTTATTGTCGAAATGTGCAAGTTTAAAGACGTTATATATGGCAAGGGGGTTCAGTAAATATTAAGAAAAACTGATAGAATTAAGGCATATATCAGGCCTAAATCTGCATCGGAACCCATTCCTGAAAATATAGTCACACGTAATGTACTAGTGAGGCACTTCTCTATTATAACATATTTGAAGCACACAAAGAAACAATTCCTAATAGGAAAGCGCCCCTACCGGTTTATGACGACATTCTCGGGCATGAATCCAGCTGAAATTTTAAACCTGGCAATGTGCTCCAACTCTAATAGAGATTTTCGCAATATTTACGCAGCCCCTTGTTATTTCTAACGTCTTTAAACTTGTACAATTCGACAAAAAAAATATATTAAAAATGTCATTAAAAAACTGCAGCTTAAAGAGAAAAACCGATTACAAATTTGAAATCATCGTATGCAGCAAAAATATGCAGTTTATTTCAATAGTAATTGAAAAATTTTGCTTGAAATTCAGCATTAGTTTAAAAAAATATGTAAGTTGGAAAATTATCAATTTTCGCATAAGGTCATCATATTTATCATGGATAAAGACTTGATGGAGTAACTCAAAAAAATTTTATTTATCTAAATATTTAAATTTACAAACAAAAAAGTTAAAAAAATAATAAATAAAAAAAAACGCAAGGTAACAATTTACCAGAAATTCTGGCTTTTTTTAAGTGCTAGTTCACACATTTAATTAAAATATATACGAAACAGGAAAGAAAATTTAACCGAAGTAATAGTTTTTACACTATGCTCTAAGTTATTATGATAAAATTACTAAATTATAATAAATTTTATCACATTTTTTAAAACAATATTTTTAAAACAAGTGCTCATTTTACTCAAATTATTACCAAAGATCTTCGGGAAAAAAATACCGAACTTTTTGGTAATCTCAAAGAGCCAGAAACCCTGTAAATTTGTTACCATATTCTGGTAGTTTTGGCCTTACTTTTTTACCTCAGTGCATGATTAAAAACCTTTTTATTTGATTGAAGTATGAATTTAAAATGTCTAATCTGCTGAAATGAAATTTTCGGCAACAAAAATGTTTCTAAATGAATAATAATTGAAGTATGAATTTAAAATGTCCAATCTGCTGAAATGAAATTTTCGGCAACAAAAATTTTTCTAAATGAATAATAAAGGAAGTTATTGATTTTTATTGATAATCATAATTTTTGCCGCTTTAAGAAGTTTCTAAATGATAGATAAATATAAAATTTGTTCACTGTTTCCCTTTTTCATTATTTCTTGTTATTTCATAGGAAAGAAATGTTACACATCTGAAATATTAAACACATTTTTTTCATCAATACTTAAAGAATAAATTATTCATTTATAAAAATCAACATAATCAGGAACAACAATACTTAAAGTAAATTTTACATACTTTACCGTTGTGAAAAAAAGTACAACTACAGCTAGTCAATAACTCAAATTTTATAAATCTTTTTTCGTTCGATTGTACAGTTACAATTTATTTTTGTTTACTTATCAAGGTTATCATACTGACCTTAGGAGTTAGATGGAACTTGATAAATTTTTCAACAACCTTATCAAATGCATAGTTATAAAAAAATTTGATCTTGATTGATTCCAAGTGACCATTTAAAAAAAAAGATAATTAAATTATATCTAATTTGATATCAAAAAAGAATTTTCAGAAAAGAATTTTTTCTGAATATAGATAAATAATATAAGTTTTTATTACTTTTTATTTGTTTTTTTTATATTTAGAATATCGCTTTATAATAAAAAATCGCTTCGTATTTTTGATAAATTTCAAATCAAAGAGTTAATTTTAATTTTTTATAAAAAGTGAATTTTCTTACTTCTATGATGACATTTTATAAATTATATTAAATTTTTAAAATACTTTAACTCGATTAATTATTTTTTATAATATTTAGTATGGATAACTAAATTTTACTGGGATGCTTAAACTCTCTTTTCCAAACCTACATTTTGTTCAAAACCCGCAATTCATTGCTTTTTAACTATAATATTTGAGTGTTTTTCTTTTGATAAAGAACTTTCTTTGAATGCAACAAAATTAAATAAAAATAACCTGCAAAAACAACTTTTATAAGATTTACTAATCTGAAATAATAATATCTTTGGGAACTATTTTCTTACTACTAAGTTTTGATGCGATTTGAAAAGGTAATCATATAAATCAATTAATAAATTTTATAAAAGATTAAAAAACAATTTGTATATATATACTACTTAAATTCATGGATATACTTGCAAAACAGTAAAAATAAGTGTAAACATTCTGAGCACATGATGAACATTAAAACTTGGTGTAATTAAATCTTAACACATTTAAGTAGCCACTTGCTTTTTGAAAAAAATTTTACTCTAAATGCTGCAATGAAACAACTTCTTTATAAACAAAGTTTCAAAAAACATTTTAATTAGTTTTTATTCTATTAACTTTTTGGGTCTTAATTGCAATATCTTTCCTTTACAACCTCATATAAAAGATAACACCAACTGCAGCAATCTCAAAGGAGTCGCTATAATGTTCCAAATCTTAAATAAGTGCAAAAATATTCCCTGCAAACAACGTTACTAATTTAAATCTAGGCTAAAACATCTGCGACACATGCTTCTTAAGTTCTTAGAGACCACAGGAGTTACATTTTAAGATCATTTATTTTCAATCCTCTTCCAGAAAGTATTTAGTAAATATACATTAGAATTTTAATTATTCAGTGTTAAGGTATAGATAAACATAATAAGAATAATAATTAATTTGACATAATAAGAAAGAAATCAAAACTATTTAACTTTGTTTGGTTTTGACGCATTAATTTATTACTTACATTTAATTTTTAGTTAAATTATACTAAATTGTCTTTTATTTTCTCAAATATTTTACAAAGTAATACGTCAAGTTTGCAAAAAATTCTTTATTGATTAAAAAGCTTTCTAAACTCATGCAGTGAGTAAAAAAATATGGCAAAAACAACCATAATATGGCAAAATTTACAGTGATTTTGGCTCTATGGGAATACGAAACAGCTTCATAGTTTTTACCAAAGCGCTTTCGTAATGATTTTGTTAAATTCAACAATGAAATATTGTTTCATAATATGTGGTAAAATTTGGTAAATATGATAAATTGAGGTAATTTAATAATGATAAGTAAGGAAATGGCATAAAACCTATTTTCTGTTTAGTAATCATCACTAAATGTGTTGTAATAAGAACTATAATTCTGAAAACTAGAATTTCTGGTAAACCTCTACCATATCTGCAGAAAAATTATCTAATCATTGGTTTAAATACTATATATTCTGGGTTTTATTAACCAGAATTAGGTTTTTTTTTACGAGATATGTCATTACCATACAATAAGATAATTTTAACGGAATTTATTTCTTCGTGTAACTTTACTCGCCTGCAAAAAAAACGTTACAGTACAACATTTTATTGCTTTTTATTTGTACAAAACATTCCAAATATCAGTTTTAAAAATAGATAACTTTGAGTAAATTTACACGTACCTTACTTCTTAAAGAAAGAATGAGTTATTTAACATTTCTATATTTTTTCAAAACATAGAAAGTTGCAGATTGATAGTATTAAATAAAATTACTCGTAAGCAAATATACAAAATTAAGTGATTTTGTCTGCCTCTTTTATTGAGTACATTTGCAATTGTAGAATACAAAATAAATAGCTACATATACAGTTACTCGTACAAATTGGAGAACTGTTTAGAAACACATGTTATTTATTTAAGATAAACATATACATAATTCTCCATTATTAGAATATATAAAAATTAGCAGTTTATAAAACTACTGTCTTTAAATAAAGTTACTAAAAAAATCCCTGAATGAAAAGCAAGTCTTTAAAATGAGGTAGTGAATTTGTCTATTTATCAATTCCGCTCATGTAAAATAGCAGTTAAAATAGTGCTTTTGATAAATATATATACTAGACTAGATAAAAATAGTTTTATCTTTAAATACATGTGTAACTAGGATAGTTAACATTGTTTTTACTACAAGCTAGTTAACAAAGTTTAAGTAGTTAACCAAGAATTTTGCAACTGTGTTTTATGCAAAACGTTTTAAGATAGATTAAATTACACTTTCAGTGTAATTTAATCTATCTTAATGTAGGCAGGCCTTCATCTTCTCTATGAATGCTTTTGAATTGCACAAAACACAAGTTTGTAAATTAAGGTAATTAGTCCTTCGACCTTGTTCAACACAAAACACATAAAATAGTTGCTTACTGGCATGTTTTATCAATACTTAACATATAAAATAATAGTTCAAATGATGGTTTAAATAAATATATAGACAAGACTAGATCTAACTAGTCTTATCTTTAAGTATACATAGAACTAAGACAGCTAACATTGCTTTTACGCACACGATGCTCTATTTTAAAAGCAATGAAACAAAGTCAACTGTGTTTTATGGCAAACGTTTTTAAAAAAGATGAAGTTAAAATTAAAGCATTGAACGAAACACAAATTTAAAAAGCAGTTAATTAGTCATTCGCCCGAGTAATTAGTCTTTCGTCAAGTAGTTAATTGCAATGTATTTATCATTGAATATAGTTATTCATATAGTAGAAAGTAAAAACAATGACTTTAAATTATGCATATGACACGAAGCTTTTATGCAAAACATTTCAGATAGCAGTTCACAAAATAGTAAAATATAATACTACTTTTATATTGCTTATAATAAGAATTTTTAGAACAGGATATTCATCATTTCTTATTTTTGAAAAGAAAATATTTAAATTCTTGATTTATTAAATACATAACTACTGATGGAATTTGTCTTTCCTTATCATTAACAAATTTATGTCTAAAGTAAAATTTTTCAACTGTTCTGAAAATAAACTATATGCTTACAGAAAAAATTTTGGGGAGAAAAAAAATTATTTAAAGTATGCTTTTCTTATAAATTTTTTTTCAATAGCAGCTTGAATTATATATTCAGATAACATTGTAGCCTTTTTTATTTGAAATTACAAATTGCAATAAATAGTTTTTTGAAATATTAGTAGAAAATAGTCTTAAATTAAAAGTCATTTATTTTAATAATTAACTAAATTGTGTCTTAAAATTATTACAGTAAACGCTATAATAAAAACATTATTATTATTGAAATCTTAGACATGTTAAGATTTTGAAGAAAACTTTTGCACTTAGCATTAAATTTTAAAATATCGGAATATCTTTTAAAAATATCTTTTTCATATGAAACAAAAACTATTTGCACAGGATTTTTTAATATTATCCTATTGTTGACTCCATAACATTTAAAATTAATATACAAAATATTATTAAAAACTTATTACTGGGAGAAAGATTGATTAAAAACTGAAAGTTCAAATTGAGATAGATATCCTCCTCTTTTTATTATACAAATATTTAGATTATCAGTTTATACTTTTAACTGAAGTTATTAATTCAGAATTGCTTAAAAATGAATGTATGACATAAGATATTAAACAGTTTAATTCAATTTATACAGATTCACAAGATAAATAATTTTGAGTGGCGCTACTTATTCAGAGCTATACAGCATTTAATGTTTATTCAATACTTGTACTTAATTGAACGATGAATTTAAAAGACAGGTTTACAAAGCGTAAAAAAAATATTTTCGTATAGTGTTGCTTCACAATAATGTTAACAAGAGGATATTTCAATTGTGTCTTAGATTTTTATATGCTACTTAAAAATGATTAATTTAAATGAGCTTTTTCACACAAAGCAAAGTTACATTTTTAATTACCTACATCATACCAATAAATTATATTTAGATCCCTATCTTATATAAAACACATTAAATTTTTTAATTTTTTGAAAAATACATATTAACTAATTTTACTAGTAATAAATAATTGCTCCAAGTAAGGTAACTATTATTCACTACGTAATAATACAATAGTTCTATAAAGCAAATTGGGGCTAAAAGCCGAAGAACTAGCACTTTTGTTAACTATATTAAAAAAACTGTTATATAATAACTTTAACGATAATTTATTTATTCTATTATAATCAGTATTTTTTAATATTCTTAATAACCTTTTTTAGTATTCTATTCTAAATAAAACTCGATAATTAATGTTCTATTAATGTTAAACTTTAGATTCATTCTCAATCGCTGTGTATTTTTTAAAATATTCCAGGCAAAAAATATAAATTTTAGAAGGAAATGTATGTTATTCATGAATATTTCTTATCTTGTGCTTGAAGTATCTCTTAAATGATCATAAAAATGGTATTTGAAGTATAAATACTGAATATAGTTGACCTTTCGTCATTTTCAAAACACCTGAAAAATTTTCTCAAATTCAACTGGCACGATGACCTCTTTCTTTTGCCTCTATGAAAATGTGTCGTTGGTTTGAACTTATTTTGAATGTAATTCCCATTATATAAATAAAAGTTTACATTTGTTAAAAAACACATAATCAAAATACGAGTATATTAAAAAAATTTTTAACTGCTGTTAATGTATTCATAATATGTCATTTCTAACAAAAACTTCTAATTTAGAATAAGAAATATTTCTGTGCTAGTGGCAACACTTCTGCTGGTTCGCAAGTCAAATGCGTCCATGTTTCTTTACCGTCAACCATCTCAGCTGCATACACTTTATAAGTTTCTGGATCAACTGAAATTCCAAATAAATTCTACGTTATAATAAACCCTAAAAAAGGCAATTCTATGATAAATTAAATCATTTATTTAAATTTAGGATCATTATTCTGATAAAGTATCAGACCAACTAATTTTTATAAAGTTAAAAATTTTAATTCTTGACTTCAAGTTAAATAAATAACTTCAACAATTGAGGAATATTTACAGCGGACTGAAAGACATGGCTTTGGAGTAGTAACAGTACCACAATATTTCTAGCCAAATCACACTATTTTAAAAAATAAACTTAATTCTTTAAAGTATCTGATGATATAACTAACAAATAAATATAAAATTAATGTACGTATTTTAATGATTATTGTTCATTAAATTCTTAAATTTGAAACAGCTTTTCATAAAATAAAAAACAAACAAAGTTACACAAAGTATACACCTCCACTATTGTTATTGATAATATTTTTAAAAAATCTATTGGGGTGTGTAGTATATTTTAATCTGACGGACAAATCCAGAAATAATTTAAAATTACCCTTTTTGCTTGGTTTTTTTAAATTATTTCAATAGCAAAACAGGAATAAGTAAAATTTTAAAAACCTTTCAACTTCGCTTTTTTTATTTCGGCAATCAAATAGGTTTTAATATTTTTTTCAGTCCAACATTTTTGAGTTAATGTTTATCTTGCACTCCGACTTAATGCACTGAAAATTAATATGGTCAAAACTACCAAAATATAGTAAAATTTACCGTGTTTTTGCCTCTATAGGGACACCAAAAAGCTCGGTAAGTTTTACCGAAGAGCTTTGATAATAATTTTAAGAAAAATAAATATATAAAATAATAAAATATGGCTTTATAAGAAGTTGGTAAATGTGGTAAAATTGAGTATTTTTTATGATATATGAGAGCATATGGAAAATTATTTATTTGGTCAAATTTACTTTACAATTTTGTATTTTTTACTAAATGTGCGGTTATATGAACTATAACTTCGTAAAACAGAATTTCCGGTAACCGTCACCATTTTAACAGAAAAATTACAATGGTTAAAATACCGTATATTCAGCTACCAAAATAATGATTATTTATTACCAGATTTTAACCAGAATTTAATTATCCATGTGTGTATCTTCCGTTAGAGTTATTGCCTTATATAACTCATACAATAATTTTCAATCGCAAACAAGGATTTTAAAAAATAATTATTAAAGACGGTCCTAACACGAGAAGAAAAAAATTTCGGTAAAATCCTCTTAATGACATTTCTCTAAAAAACTTATTATGGTAATAAAACCAAAACATACGGTAATTAACTCATTAATTTGGTAACTTACCGGAAATTTTGATTTTCAAAATTATAGTTCTTTTTATCACACATTTAGTAAAAGATACAAAACTGAAAAATGAATTTAACGGCATAAATAGTCTTTATGCCATGTTCTAAGGTATCATGAGAAAATTACTAAATTTTATTAAATTTTATTACATATTTTAAAACCATATTTTATTGCTACTTTTACGAAAATTATTACGAAAGATCTACCGATAAAAATTACCGAGATTTTTGGTAATCCCAAAGAAACAGAAAAATTTTAAATTTTTGCCCTTTTCTGGTAGTTTTGAAAATACATTTTTCTTAGTTAAGAGCTTAAATATTAATTTTAGTTCCCTAACTATTTTTTACCTATTATTAACAAGTATTCTAAAAATAAATAAAGACTATCCTTATGAAACTACTTCTATTGTGTTTATGTAACATCCAAGGAAACCAACATCAGAAATTATAACATAAAACAATTGTAAGTCAAAGGGATGAGCGAAAGCTTGATTCTTCTTTTTTTCCTTTTAAGTTTGAAAAATACTAATTTTTTGCAACACACCCGTCTTCCAAATTTAAAAATATTAAAACAGCTCTTAAATTTAATTCCACTAAACATATATTACTTAAATGATAAAAATCACTTAGAGTTTTAGAAATCAAAGTTTAAAAAAAAACATTTTGATAAATGCTAGAAATTCAAAAATTGCCTCTTTTTATCATTTTACATCTTTTATAAAGACGCAAATATCAAATTCAGGTAATAAACAATAATCGCAATTGAGTTTAAGTCGTAAACTGCATTTAGGTGAAAACAACATGTTTGATAGTGCTTATGTAATTATAAATTTAATATTATTAGTCTAAAGCTATTTATGTGTGTAAACTTATTAAAATTAAAAAAACAAATTTTTGAAATTTAAATACTAGCTTATACCTTTTAACTTTGGTAAAGCATCATTCAAAACCATATTTTTCTTTCCTATATTTCTACACTTTTCAACAGCAATAAGTCTTTTTCCTATGTTGTATTTTTGAACTATTTTTTTCTCCATTGACACCTGGAAAAAATACATTATGTATACAATAGAATATATAGTATGCACAATATATATAAAAATACAATATATGGTATGTCTCAAAATTACGTAATAAAATTTCAATTGTAAAACATCTCTCATTCTGAAACCAGTGGCTTAGCCTTTAAAAAAATAATAGTAGAAAAAACAATTAAACGAAGAAATAAATAAATTTTGAGAGTTATTTTCATTGAAAGTGCAGTTTAGCTAATATATTATTCAATACATAGAATAACTTAAACAAACTTCACCATATGTTTCATATACAAAATTAGCATTAAGTGAATTACAAAAGCAACGTTTTTAATATCTTCCTTAAAAATACAGATCAAATAACAACAGCATTTTAGTTTTAAAACAAAAAAACCTAGTATGGAAGACTTTTAAAAACTAAATAATACAACATCTTTAAAACTAAATAGTTTAGTGGCAAACGAAAACGAAATTTACAAAAAAAAGTTTTAACCAAATTAATTTGTAAATGAATTTTTTATCTATAGAATGCCAAATGAGAAATCGGCAAAGTATAAAATGCATCTCCGATTCGTCAAAATGTCATTCAAAAATAACAAATTCTAAACGTCATCCGATTTGATATTAATTTATTCTTGGATATAATTACATTTATTCGATATTTTAATACTTACTGACGATAGATTAGAAGAAACATGAGTGTTTGGAGTATCGGGCAAATATATACCGGGCAATGGTGCTTGATGTTAAAAAATATCAGTGTAGGGTATACCGGGCGAATGTAAACCGGGCAATGGCACATGTCCTTAAAAGACCTAGACCTAGTATATATTTCGGACATTTACCAAAGGTCTAGTCATACTAGGTCCTATACCATTGCCCGGTATACATTTGCCCGGTATATCCTACACTGATGTTTTTTTAAGGACATGTGCCATTGCCCGGCTTACATTTGCCCGGTATACCCTACACTGATGTTTTTTTAAGGTCAAGTGCCACTGCCCGGTATACATTTGCCCGGTATACCCTACACTGATGTTTTATTAAGGTCAAGTGCCACTGCCCGGTATACCCTACACTGATATTTTTTTAAAGTCAAGTGCCATTGCCCGGTATATATTTGCCGAATACTCCAAACACTGATGTCTGTTCTAATCTATCGTCAGTAAGTATTAAAATATCGAATAAATGTAAATATATCCACGAATAAATTAATATCAAATCGGATGTAATAAATATTTCGGACATTCACCATAGCGACTAATTTGATTGTCAACATTCACCGGTGAAAGTCAACAACCACCGATTTCAGTCATTCACAGTAACATGCACATCATTTACAGAATAACCTCATCAGGACGATTATTTCATACTTTATTGCCTAAATAGCATCAGACATTTCAAAAAATAAAAGTAATTTGTTTTGTTGGCGATGATCTCGTAAGGCAATAAAGAATCATGCCCGGTATATATTTACCCGATACTCCAAACACTGATGTTTCTTCTAATCTATCGTCAGTTAGTATTAGAATATCGAATAAATGTAATTATATCCAAGAATAAATTAATATCAAATCGGATGTAATAAATATTTCGGACATTCACCATAGCGACTAATTTGATTGTCAACATTCACCGGTGAAAGTCAACAACCACCGATTTCAGTCATTCACAGTAACATGCACATCATTTACATAATAACCTCATCAGGACGATTATTTCATACTTTATTGCCTAAATAGCATCCGACATTTCAAAAAATAAAAGTAATTTGTTTTGTTGGCGATGATCTCGTAAGGCAATAAAGAATCATGCCCGGTATATATTTACCCGATACTCCAAACACTGATGTTTCTTCTAATCTATCGTCAGTTAGTATTAGAATATCGAATAAATGTAATTATATCCAAGAATAAATTAATATCAAATCGGATGTAATAAATATTTCGGACATTCACCATAGCGACTAATTTGATTGTCAACATTCACCGGTGAAAGTCAACAACCACCGATTTCAGTCATTCACAGTAACATGCACATCATTTACATAATAACCTCATCAGGACGATTATTTCATACTTTATTGCCTAAATAGCATCCGACATTTCAAAAAATAAAAGTAATTTGTTTTGTTGGCGATGATCTCGTAAGGCAATAAAGAATCATACCCGGTATATATTTACCCGATACTCCAAACACTGATGTTTCTTCTAATCTATCGTCAGTTAGTATTAGAATATCGAATAAATGTAATTATATCCAAGAATAAATTAATATCAAATCGGATGTAATAAATATTTCGGACATTCACCATAGCGACTAATTTGATTGTCAACATTCACCGGTGAAAGTCAACAACCACCGATTTCAGTCATTCACAGTAACATGCACATCATTTACATAATAACCTCATCAGGACGATTATTTCATACTTTATTGCCTAAATAGCATCCGACATTTCAAAAAATAAAAGTAATTTGTTTTGTTGGCGATGATCTCGTAAGGCAATAAAGAATCATGCCCGGTATATATTTACCCGATACTCCAAACACTGATGTTTCTTCTAATCTATCGTCAGTTAGTATTAGAATATCGAATAAATGTAATTATATCCAAGAATAAATTAATATAAAATCGGATGTAATAAATATTTCGGACATTCACCATAGCGACTAATTTGATTGTCAACATTCACCGGTGGAAGTCAACAACCACCGATTTCAGTCATTCACAGTAACATGCACATCATTTACATAATAACCTCATCAGGACGATTATTTCATACTTTATTGCCTAAATAGCATCCGACATTTCAAAAAATAAAAGTAATTTGTTTTGTTGGCGATGATCTCGTAAGGCAATAAAGAATCATACCCGGTATATATTTACCCGATACTCCAAACACTGATGTTTCTTCTAATCTATCGTCAGTTAGTATTAGAATATCGAATAAATGTAATTATATCCAAGAATAAATTAATATCAAATCGGATGTAATAAATATTTCGGACATTCACCATAGCGACTAATTTGATTGTCAACATTCACCGGTGAAAGTCAACAACCACCGATTTCAGTCATTCACAGTAACATGCACATCATTTACATAATAACCTCATCAGGACGATTATTTCATACTTTATTGCCTAAATAGCATCCGACATTTCAAAAAATAAAAGTAATTTGTTTTGTTGGCGATGATCTCGTAAGGCAATAAAGAATCATGCCCGGTATATATTTACCCGATACTCCAAACACTGATGTTTCTTCTAATCTATCGTCAGTTAGTATTAGAATATCGAATAAATGTAATTATATCCAAGAATAAATTAATATCAAATCGGATGTAATAAATATTTCGGACATTCACCATAGCGACTATTTTGATTGTCAACATTCACCGGTGAAAGTCAACAACCACCGATTTCAGTCATTCACAGTAACATGCACATCATTTACATAATAACCTCATCAGGACGATTATTTCATACTTTATTGCCTAAATAGCATCCGACATTTCAAAAAATAAAAGTAATTTGTTTTGTTGGCGATGATCTCGTAAGGCAATAAAGAATCATGCCCGGTATATATTTACCCGATACTCCAAACACTGATGTTTCTTCTAATCTATCGTCAGTTAGTATTAGAATATCGAATAAATGTAATTATATCCAAGAATAAATTAATATCAAATCGGATGTAATAAATATTTCGGACATTCACCATAGCGACTAATTTGATTGTCAACATTCACCGGTGAAAGTCAACAACCACCGATTTCGGTCATTCACAGTAACATGCACATCATTTACATAATAACCTCATCAGGACGATTATTTCATACTTTATTGCCTAAATAGCATCCGACATTTCAAAAAATAAAAGTAATTTGTTTTGTTGGCGATGATCTCGTAAGGCAATAAAGAATCATGCCCGGTATATATTTACCCGATACTCCAAACACTGATGTTTCTTCTAATCTATCGTCAGTTAGTATTAGAATATCGAATAAATGTAATTATATCCAAGAATAAATTAATATCAAATCGGATGTAATAAATATTTCGGACATTCACCATAGCGACTAATTTGATTGTCAACATTCACCGGTGAAAGTCAACAACCACCGATTTCGGTCATTCACAGTAACATGCACATCATTTACATAATAACCTCATCAGGACGATTATTTCATACTTTATTGCCTAAATAGCATCCGACATTTCAAAAAATAAAAGTAATTTGTTTTGTTGGCGATGATCTCGTAAGGCAATAAAGAATCATGCCCGGTATATATTTACCCGATACTCCAAACACTGATGTTTCTTCTAATCTATCGTCAGTTAGTATTAGAATATCGAATAAATGTAATTATATCCAAGAATAAATTAATATCAAATCGGATGTAATAAATATTTCGGACATTCACCATAGCGACTAATTTGATTGTCAACATTCACCGGTGAAAGTCAGCAACCACCGATTTCAGTCATTCACAGTAACATGCACATCATTTACATAATAACCTCATCAGGACGATTATTTCATACTTTATTGCCTAAATAGCATCCGACATTTCAAAAAATAAAAGTAATTTGTTTTGTTGGCGATGATCTCGTAAGGCAATAAAGAATCATGCCCGGTATATATTTACCCGATACTCCAAACACTGATGTTTCTTCTAATCTATCGTCAGTTAGTATTAGAATATCGAATAAATGTAATTATATCCAAGAATAAATTAATATCAAATCGGATGTAATAAATATTTCGGACATTCACCATAGCGACTAATTTGATTGTCAACATTCACCGGTGAAAGTCAACAACCACCGATTTCGGTCATTCACAGTAACATGCACATCATTTACATAATAACCTCATCAGGACGATTATTTCATACTTTATTGCCTAAATAGCATCCGACATTTCAAAAAATAAAAGTAATTTGTTTTGTTGGCAAAGATCTCGTAAGGCAATAAAGAATCATGCCCGGTATATATTTACCCGATACTCCAAACACTGATGTTTCTTCTAATCTATCGTCAGTTAGTATTAGAATATCGAATAAATGTAATTATATCCAAGAATAAATTAATATCAAATCGGATGTAATAAATATTTTGGACATTCACCAAAGCGACTATGTGATTGTCAACATTCACCGTTGAAAGTCAACAACCACCGATTTTGATCTTTCGTAGTAACATGCACATCATTTACATAATAACCTCATCAGGACGATTATTTCATACTTTGCCTAAATAGCATCCGGCATTCTATAGAATGCCTAGGCATTCTATACAATGCCTAGGCAAAGTATGTAATACTTCTCACATTTCATACTTTGCCTAAAAACGTCAGGTATTCTATACAATGCCTAGGCATTCTATACAATTTAGGCATTTCATACTTTGCCGGTAACATATATAAAACTTATTATTGAAATCAATCAACAATGCGCTTCAACATTTACTTACTCGTTATTTTTGTACTATATGGCAGGACTATTGTGTATATTTGCTCTTTTCATTTACATTTCAGAACCACATTTATAATGTACTTTTGGCACTTTCTAGCTGGTTATCATTTTTAATTTAGATTAGATTCCATTTTTGATTTTTATTTCCTACGTCATTGTCTTTGAATTTATTTAATTTAATTTCTAAATATGTAAATAATATGCACAAGACATCTACAAAAAGTTCAAGGAATATAGAAACATGATAAAGTTAGATCCATTTTTGTATACAGCACAGAAGAAAAAAGAAAGAGAAAGATGACATTTTTAAACCATTTACTTCAAAATAAAAATAAGCTTTAAAAACAAATAAAAGTAGTACAGTGTAAAAAATACAGGCACTCAGAGTCCTAGTTCTTTTTACCGTAAAATTTTACTTAACAAAAAATCTCACAAACCGTAATATTTTCGGAAATATTTTCTGCAAAATCACTTAAACTGAATCAGTGTGACTCAATAAATATTACTGTAAAAATAACGTTATAAAACTTTGCGATAGAAATGGCTTTTACAGTTGCTGCACTCAGGGATCAAGTATTTTTTATAGTAGTTTCAACAGGAAATCTTTACAGTGTACTCTCTTTTTTTATATAAAAGAGTTGACTTATTCTAACGGCGTAAAATTTACATTGATGATAATCATGTACAATTCATGTACAAAAATGTAGGTTAAAAAAAGTCATAAATGTAATAAAGTTCTATCATTAAAATGACATTGAAAGCTAATAAATATTGCATTATTTGTTATTTTACATAAATATTATAAAGTCTAGATCTTCTAACTGGTTAATAAAATTTCTAATGAAATATAAATTAGGTGACCAATGCAACTGCAATGAATCACTTAAAAATGAAGTGTTAGTATGTATATACCACATACCTTAGAAACAAATACGCATGAATTCCTTCTAGTAGCATTTCCACAGGCTCCATACATCTTTCTTTGTCTTACGGGCTCAACTGTTGGTATTGAACCATTTGGCATTCCTAACAAAATACAAAATGAAATAAATTGGATTTCATTTTATAGAGCTCAGGAAGTATCATATTCAGTAAATACATATTAGTAACGCTAGGTTAATAACATTTAAAACTTGGTCGCAATTTAAAAAAAAGTGTTTTAAATATTTGTTTAAAAATTAGTATACTAAGAAGGCCCATTCTTTGATTTTTTATGGGAGAAAAAAGGAATTAAATAAGTTTATTGTCTTTCTGTGATCTTTTTCATGGACCGCGCACACAAAAAAACGGACCATCTTGAAGGACTTTTGATCAAATGACACGATCTTCACATTCTTGAACTCAATCTTAATGCTTTGCAAGGGTGACTTCAAGCATGCTAACTTTGAAATCATGACGATGGCATGACGATTTGAGTTACGAAATCAAACGCAAAATTGTGCTTTCTCTGAATAAAAGTGACTTTTTTTCGACGGATATGGATTCGAATAATTACTGAGAAATCGAATTTTGAAGTATGACTTTTTTTAAATTTGACTTCGCAGAAACTATTCGGCAGATTTCGATCAAAGTTTGTATTTTGAAATGATAAACTACGTTTTTTAAAATTATGTGTAAAAGTTGTATACTTTACAAATTAAAATTATTCGGACTGTTTTAAATAAATTAATAAAAAATAATAAATATTTACTTAAAATTATTTTGTGCATGTAATTATCTTTAGAAAAAGGAATTTAATAATCGTTTGTAAAAATTTTTCAATTAGCTTGAAAAATTCTTGAAATATGGAGAAATACGCGAAACGTAAAAATAACATTAATGGGTCAAAACTTTGGGCCACCCTCCTGAACATATTGGGACCATATTTATAAATTAAGACCCATTTTCGGGATTTCTTATTGAGACCATATTTCCCAGGTTGCATTTACTCCCTATATTTTGGTGGTTAAAAGTCCAAATCCGTCGAAAAGAAGGTATGTTTGTTCAAAGAAATCACACTGTTAGAATTTTCATTCCAAAATTACGGTAAAATATTCAACAGCATTCTATCCATTCGATTAATCAAACATTTTACGGTTAAGTAGATTTTTTTAACTTTACTGTTTTGAAACGGTGTAGAACTGATACTGTTGAAAAAAACTGTGAATACAAAAAATACGGTTTTGTATTTACAACTAGTATATTTGGAAGGATAAAAATAAAACTTAAACGGACATTGGAGCTCTGTGGAAGCTGCGTCATTTATGTGTGAGTGATAGTTTCGTATTCTAATAGTCTATAGTTGCTGATTGAAGAGTGCAAGATACTAGAAACTTTTCTTGCATTTAAGGAATGGTGAGAAATATTGTGGTATCAACGCTGGGATTCGAACTCCTGTTCATCGTGTCATAACAAGGACGAAGTAGCCCTGTCAACTTCATTATGTACCCAGCTGCCCAGATCAAAATGGCTTCCTAAGTTGGGCCTAGTTGGCACGAATAGAATTCTTGTTCTTAAACCGTATTGGGAGAAATAATCAATAAAAGTTTTTCGTCATAATTTAACAGTTTAAATAAATTTTTTTAATGATTATTTGACTGTTTTGGTTGAATATGATAAAATAGCAATTAAATAAATTGATGTTTAACCATTTTTTCTGAGAAATTTCTAACAGTGTAAGTTTTTGCCGATTGATTTCGTAACTTCGTTTGTGCTAACTAATTAGTACATATGAGGTCACCCTTTCGAACAATTGATATTGAGTGCTAGAACGTTATTCTTCTCATTGTACAACCTCAAATAAAAGAATTGGCTGAATTGTAGTAATGAACAAAACTAATTGAGTATTTTAATAAAGATTAAAACCATTATTAATGTCATGATCATAGGATAGCCGTAATAAATATGGGTTCTAAACTCATTTTTACTTTTGAATCGAAATAAATAAAAAAAAATACTTTTTTACCATTATTCTTGGATGGAGTTGAAATATATTAACACTTGTTACTACATATTCCGATAATTTTTTCCCCATACTTCAAAATTCTTAATTCTTTTTAGTTCATAAATTGCATATCTCAGAAGAGCTCTGAAGACATAATTCGAAATAGAGCTACTGATTTTCATTTAGTTGGAACTCTATTATCAACAAGATTAATTTTTATATGTTTTACTCTACCTACGTGCTTTATATATTCACATAACAATTATTTTTCGTAAATAGTATTATACAAACCCATATCAGTCCAAGCAATGTCCCCGCCTTTAATAATCATATCAGGTTTTGCCCCGAAAAATGCTGGGTTCCATAAGACGAGATCCGCCATTTTTCCCACCTACAAGTAAGAACACTCATTTTGTCAAAAACATTTGAAGTTACTTAATTTATTTGTGCCAAGATAGTCTACTTTATATGACTCGATATAGTCCAAATGAATAATTATTTACAACTATATTGCGTTTGAAAAATTCTAAATACTTTGAAAACGCTACGAACTTTAAAAGAGAACTATATAGATATTATTTTAAATTTTACTGGTACTGATCAACATTCCTTTTTAATTAATGTTAGTGTTGGATGAAGTGTACTGATTATCGTAATTAATTATATCATAATCAATATTCGATATATGTTTCATTATTCCGAATTTAAAAGTAGAATTACGATTAGATATAATCATAATATTTTGTAATTATGGATGATGGTTGCTTTTATTTGTAGTTTTATATTAGTTGCAATAACAATGATAATAAAAATCGTAGCCTATTTCTTTTTAAAAGCACTATTAAAATTGTAAACGATTTCTTGATTTATTTTGATCACGATTATAGTGTTGTACTCAATATAATATAAAAAATCTTATTAACCTGTTTGACGTATTTTTTTTTTCCTACAGTGTGAATGAAAAATCTTTTAGCATCTCTAAGTGATTTTCATATATAATTTTTATTTTGAGAGAACTAATACATACTTTTAAAAATTAAAGCTAATAAACAAATAGGGCGTTAATTTTGTTTAAAACGGTATATGTCTATCAATTTGTGATTTTATAATATATCTTAAAGAAATGAATAAAAGATGATTCAATTTTAAACGAACACTTTATTGATTTCATCATCACATCATCATCATCATAATTGGCCAGACAGCCCAGTGTGGGCCAATGCCTTCCTCTGAAGATTTCTCCATAACGACTTCCAACTTATCTTTTTTCTCCAATTCTTTTCAGTAATTGCAAGAAAATCAGACTCCACCGAGTCAGCTCATCTCAACCGCGGCCTTCTCCGCTTTCTTGTTCCCAGTGGGTCTAAAAAGCAGTATTTTTTTATTGTATTGTCATCACTCATTCGAAACACGTGGGCCATCCAATTCCTTTTATTTATTTTTATGTATTTAATAATATCTGGTTGTTTATACATCTTGTACAGTCATTTACACCACCAAGTATACTCTGCAAAATCTTTCTCTCAAATATTGTGATACACTTTTCCTCCAGTTATATCATTGTCCAAACTTCAGAAGCGTATGTCGAGATCGGCCTGACTAGAGTTTTGTAGATTAAGAGCTTTGTTTTTTCAGAAAGAAACCTAGATTTAAAAACTCCTGCCTGCTTATAGACAGCCCTATTTGCCAGATAGAGTCTGTTTTTTATTTCAGGACTCATTTTGCTGCCAATAGTAATAATTGATCCTAAGTAAGTAAACTTCTTAACTGTTTCAAATCTATAAGAGTCTATTGTCATATCAAGATAGGACTCTGAGACTCAGTTTCTTGAGAATAACATATATTTCTGTATTTATGACTAAGCCCATTTGCCTTGCAGCCACTTCAATTTCATTGGTATACAGAATGGTAAATAATAAATATTTCTAAGATAAAACAACTCATTGAATATATTATATATTTTATGATTATCTACACAAGAGACGGGTGCATTCTAAAGTAAAATTTTTGATTGCACTTCAGCTTCTACTTCCAGACATCAAAGTATTTACTTATATAGTCTTTATTGTTGTTATCTACCTACATATTTCTCTTATGTGACCCCATAAACTCTCTTTTATTTCTCTACCTATTGACAATACAGTTATTAATCATTTTCTGAGTTTGTTTTACATAATAACTCAAGTAGTGACGAATACTTAGTTACACGTTAAGTATTTATTTAAGATAATTTTGAAATATTTATCGAAAAAAAAAAAAAAACGTAGTTTTATTTTCGATCTTTTCCAAAGTGGCTATAGCAATTTTAAACATACTGTCAGACCAACTATTGGTGACGGAGATTTATTTCTCGAGCAGTAGTATGCATGTATTTTACGATGCTCAAGTTATGGCTCGAGGGGTACGAGAGGAAGTAGTATAGCCCGTAAGGGAGCCTTAGGACGAGTTCACTATTTTTTCTCATGACAGCTCATGACAGAGATGAAAATAAAAATACTTCTGCGAGTTATTATGTTGCAATGTCCAGAACTCATTCATACTGTAGTTTGTTTAGTAGAAAGACTGTTGGATGGATATTAAATTATTACTAAAATTGAAAGAAAAGAAAACTTATCGAAAATATCGAGAACATTCTCTTGAAAAGAATTAAGAATTAAAATCCAAGTACTTTCGTGTGGGTTCCACCTAGACCTTTAAAATATTAGGTTAATGTATTGCTTAAAACTAATTATGATGTTAGAATTGGAAGAGAGGTCGATAAAATTATAATATTTAAGTACAGTTGAGCTTAAGTACATTCGGCTTGACCACCATTTAAATTTATATGTCTTACAAGATAATTTTGAAAGGTAACCAAGCTGGTCACCCAAAGCACATGTTATAAAATATTAGTAAACATTATGAAATTTTGCTCATGCGTAACCGTTATAGCGTGTAACTTTTCTGCAACCATAATACTGCATAAGAATGAACCGTATTGCAAGATGAACCTATCTTCAACTTGATAACACGTTATTAGGATTCAGCTAAACACGGATTAGCTATTCAAAGCTTCAGCGAATTGCGTGGAATTATGGTTCAAGTTTGAATCCAGTTTTCAAAACATTTATAATTGCCTATTTCCGATAAGATTTTAAAAGAAACGTTTGATCCATGCACTGAGAATCCTAATAAAATTGTTCCATAGCTTGCCTTTGGCATCATGGAAGATTCTTAACAAAACCAATAACAATTATTCCTCCATGTAAACATATAGATTGCTTCATTTTGAATGGGTTATTCCATTTTCGCTCAAGGCAAGAGCTAATTTTACAAAAGGAGAGAACCTCTTATTAAAAAATCTTGTTTATACATGGATTTTTAATGAATAATTTGTGAATAAACTTACTTCAACCGACCCGGTAACGTGAGAGAATCCTTGTGCTATGGCTGGATTTATTGTATATTTAGCTATATATCTTTTCACTCTGAAATTATCATTTTCGCTAGAATCTTCTAGTAGAGAACCTCTTATCTTCTTCATTTTATCAGCTGTTTGCCATGTTCTACAAACTACTTCAGCGACTCTACCCACTGCCTGAAATAAATTATAATTGTTTTAGCTAAATTTAGATAATTCATGGTTCACACATCAGTCGAAATAGCTTGGCGTTGGGCCGTATGTCCGACTGGTCGTGAGTACCGCCGATTGAAAACTCCGCGAATGTAAAATGGTGACTGGTGCACGCTAAATTTGTCGGGGTTAAAAATTCCTTCAAATTCTCATAACAAATCAATATATCAAAGGGTACTGGATTAGAGATTAATTGCTCGATGATTCAGAGGAAAATTACGATCAGCGGATGGATGAATGGCGTGTGAATGAGTGCTTCTTGTAAAACGTACTGTGGCGTAAGTGTGGGTCAAAAGTCAAATTCTTGACTATAGACGGAAAACATAAAAAAGGTAATAGTTTTTAATGTTTCAAAATATTTATTTTTTAATAAATAGAAAGTTTATAAGCAAGAGGTTTTTAATAATTGAACAGTTAACATCTCGATATCTAATATTGATATGCAAAAAATTTATTGAATATATGGGAATTAATGAGTGAACTATATATTTATTTAACGTATTATATTCAGAGAACTATTGAAGACAATACTACATTGTTGTATCTATTCTAAGATGAAGTTAATAGAATACTAATAAAGGTATAGAATAGGAAACATAGCATGGCATCATTGTAATAAGTAAAATCAACTATGTCGTCAATTCTCATAACATGTATTGGGGTATTCTTGAGTACTACAGTACATTTGCGTGTGTCACTTGACACCCGTATAAGAGTAAACAAAAATAATAAGAGCAACAGGTGTCTTTAAAAATTTGAAATCAATTATTATTTGTATCTCTTTGAGAAAATCCTAGATTCTGAAAAAAATGCATGAGAATTTTAAGCTGATTATATCATTAATTTATGCGAGTCTGAAATAATATGTTATAGTAAAATAGTAATAAACAGTAAAAAAATATAAAGTTAGTAAAAAGGTATACAAGTGATGTTTAATGGTTAGAATTTCCGGTATATCATTACCATATGAAAGTAAAAATTACCAAATGAATGATTTCAATACCGCATATTTCAGTTTTTTATTACCAGAACAATGGCTTTTTACCAGAAATTTCATTTACAGTAAGGTAATTTAACAGAATTTTTTTTCCTCGTTTACTCAGATATTTTAAATAGTAAACGTAGTTTCTTTCAGTTAGAAACTGCAATTTCAGCTGCATATAAAACTTTATTATGTGTTTATTTGGCCTAACAACTGACAAATAATTTATTTTATTGGTATAATTTGCTTTAATGTATAATAAGCAAAATGTATAATACCTGTGAATCAGATGACATGATGCTTATAGCTCCTAAATCATGTAAAATATCCTCGGCAACCATTGTTTCAGCACGAATTCTTGACTGAGTGAATGCCAAATCTTCTTTTATATTTCTAGAAATTATTTTTGACATAATATTTAGTTTTAAATAAAAAAAAACAAGCATTCGAAAACATTTAAAATACTAAAAAACTGATGTTACGTTATTAAAAAATTATTTTTTTGAGAAATTTCAGAAAAATATATTAATTTTTCGCAGCCTTTTCCCCAAAGTCTTACCTTTCCCCTTAGAAATTCAACATTCACACTCATTTTGAAAAAAAAAATACTGTAATGTTTAATCAATTCTAGAGAAACTGAAAAATTAAAAATCTAACTAGTTATAATTCAGATAAACTATCACTCGAAAGAGTTTTAAAAAATATAGCTAGGGAGTTACTGCCTGAAAGAAGCGGTAATTCATAAATCTGAAAAATTAGAATACGTCTGGTGTAATAATAGATTTTAATGGTAGATAAAAAAAAATTAGCTTGTAACAGAACTGAAAAAATAATGTGCGGAAATTTTGAAATGAAAAAAGCCACGAGAAAAATTTGAGAAATTGTCTCACAAATGTTTGGAAAAAAAGTGCACTATTATTTGTAATTGCACTTATTATTTCATAATTTTTTTAACAAAAAATTATTAAATACATTTTTTTATCTTCTAATGTTTAAAAAAATCATAAAATAATGAGGGCAGTGCCCTTATTAATTAATTTTTTTTGTATTTATTGCTCGGAAATCATGAAAAATATAGAAATAATAGCTTTTAAAATTAATTTAAAACTTTGGCTTGTACAATTGCAGTGAAAAAGAGATTTTGTAACTGATTAAAACAAAAACAAATTCGCTACCTGTTATCCATACAAAGTGAACTTTGCCATTCTGCGTGCTTATAGACTATATTTTTACTGAATTGTATCTAAGATAAGGTATGCTTGTAATAATTTCCATTTTCATTTTATTACATGTAGTAGTTACATATTGCGTTTAGCATGAATTTCAATTTCAAATTTTACCTATGATAAATAATTATACTCAAGATAGATTTATATTATGTCCAATATCACTCCATCTAAGTAAATAATCACATGAAATGCAATTCACACTCTTAACATTAGACATATGAAAATTTAAAAAAAAAACGTATAGAATAAACATATTTAGTAACTTTTATACTCTCAGAATTGAACCGTAATATCGTTACTATGAACAATAACAATATTGTTCAAATTTTCTGCAACCTTGCTAGTGTGTTAAATTGAACTGTGTTTCCGTTTAGGTTGAATTAGTATCATGTAATCAAAAATAAGGATTCTTAATTTGCGCTATAATACGTTTGAACTTGCACAACATTGAGATTTCTCCAAAATGAAATAAGAAAAACAATTTGGTCAAAGCAACCACAATATAGTTAAATTTACCGTGTTTTTGCCTCTATGGGAACATGAATAAATTCTGTTGTTTTTACCGAAGTGATTTGAGGATGGTTTTGGTAAAATTAATAATAAAATATAGTTTTATAATATGTAACAAATTTTGGTAAATGTGGCAAATATTTGATAATTTTAGCATGATACCTAAGAACACGGCATAAAAACTATTTATTCGGTTAAATTTTCTTTTCAACTTTGTATTGTTTACTAAATGTGTGGAAAGAAGAACTATAATTTTCAGTAAACCTTTACCATAAGTTTAATCACCAAACGAAGGGTTTAAACACTGCATATTTTAGTTTTATTAATCTGAACTATAGATCTTTTTACCAGAAATGCAATTACCATGCTTTAAGGTAATTTAACCTGAAGTTTTTCTTCATGTTTCTTTGATAAATTTTCAACTCTAATTTAAGAATATATCTTAATAAATTAACATAAAAATCTAGCAATCTTCCATAACATTTTTGAAAATTCTAAAATTAAAATCATTTCACACGTTCTATCAATGGGATTTTTGAATAACAACTTACTTGTCCAAATGGTGACAAATAAGAAGCATGTCGAGAGTTTCATCAATTGTGTTTATCGTAAAAGGTCTGCTCGGATTTGTGGATGAGGGAATTACATTTGGCTCACTGCACACTCTAATAATGTCCGGTGCGTGACCACCTCCTGCACCTTCCGTATGATAGACATGAATTGTCCTGCCTCCAAAGGTCTCTATAGATTCTTCAACGCAAGAAGACTCATTTAAGGTATCTCCATGGATCAGAATCTAATGAAGAAAGAATCTTTAACTTAGAAAAATTTTCGGGAAACGAAATTATATTTTTTATTAGGGATCTTATAAGTGATTTAATAAATTTATCCTTATAAAAATCATATTTAATTAAAAAGAATACCATTTCATACCGCATTGAAATGTATTTATGTATGGAAGTGTTCGTGAATCAAAACAGAAACAATTCTTAATTTTTTATATTTGTAATTATGCATGCTAAAGCCCTAAAAAATAACTGAGAAAGTGAATGTATAAATATAAACGTCAAACATTTATTGATAATATGCGGAGAGTGAAAAAAGGAAAAGAAAAGAAAAATACGAAACTCTTGAATAAGTGTAGATCTAAAGATCGAATGTTCATGTACTTACATAAAATTTTAATATTTCTAGTATAAAGACCTTAAATAAACTACTTAGCTAAAGTAAATTTTATTTTAAGTTACGGAATCACATACAAAACGTACTTTCTCTCTATACTGATGAAAAATATCTCGGCACCATATAATACCTTTTTTCTCAAAATATAGAGGACAGGCTATATTTGGAAAATATTTTCCCAACGGTTTAGTCAGGAAAGCGACGGGAAATCAAATTAGTCAATGGCTATGCCATGATGAAAATAACGGTTCTCGCCTGATCACGAAAGTTTAAGTATGTAAGAATTAAGTAATTAAGGAATTTCGTGTTTTTCAGTTTTCCTAATAATAAATTTGCCTATTCTGACATTCTCTTCAACACGAAAAATTATAAAAATAACAAAATGTTTCACTATTATTCTTTTATTCTTATTTAATTTGAATTTTTTAAAGAGTATTAAACTATGTATTTGAATTTTATATTCTTAAAAATATAAAGGTTTTCTTTTCCACATAGTTTGTAATTAAAGATAAGATTAAGAATGTCACACAATGATAAATTATTTGAAATATAATTATATTTTTTGCGAATTTACGACTTGCATTTTTTTCTGTATACTCACTTCAAAGAATTATTGACTACTGATGACCTTGCTCACTGAAAATTACATTATGAAGCGCTTTCCTTTCCAAGTAACACTCGAGATTAAATTAAAGGCCTTATTTGAATAGTGGTCCAATTTCATTTATTAAAAAATTGGATTTAACTTCACTTTCGTGTCACCAGCGTAAAAGAAAAAAACTTATTAACTTCAGATCTAATGGTCAAATTTAAAGATGTGATCTCATAGGTTCAAGGGCATATCTTATATACTAATTATATACTAATTATATATATAATATTATTTTATACTAATTATATATATTCTAATTATTTATACATCTATCTTAAATAAACTAACTCATGTTGACAATATTTTAAATTACAAAATTTGACATAAAAACATACTTTTCATGAATAAAAATAGCTGTTTTTTGAAGGATTTGAATTCTCGGCTTTCAAAATATGAGGGAAGGTAGATGCATTTTTAAAATAGGGTCCCACTAGCTAAACAGGAGAGCTGCCAAAAGTTCGGACTCTTTAAAGTTAGTTTTAATTGTCTGGAATTTTTGTTGTTCCGCATTTCTAAAAAGCTTTATTGTAAACAATTGTAAGACTCTTTCATTCAATAATAATTGAACGTAATAAATTATTTATTATTAATCAACGGCTAAAAAAAGTTTGAATTGTAAGGCATACAGATTTTTACATAACTTTAATCAAAGCAACTTTCAATGACAAAATGCAAAATTAAAAGAGAAGCAATCAAATAGTTTTTGAGAAATAAAAATTTAAAAATACAATCTCTTTAAGATAGGGAAATACAGAGAGATTAATATAAAACGTTCAAACTTCCAACCGCTCCCCTTACCAAATAATTGGGACCACATTTCCTATATTTCTACTTTTACATTTTAAAATCAGTTGAAAAACATAAATTTTTAAACAGAGAAATTGGGTTTTATATGTGTCTCTTATGTATATTTTATATTATATTTTGTTCATTTTGTTATATTTTGTTGTTATATTTTGTTATATTTTCATAACTTTACTTATGATCTACACTTATTATTTAGCATATATCAAATATGGCCCTCAAACAAGTGAGATCGCATCTAAAGTATGATAAAATCTGACCATCCCATTTCTGCTTGGCGCAACTTACATGCACTGAGAAAAGGTACGGCCAAGACTGCAGGAACATGGTAATATTTGCCGAGTTTCTGGCTCTACAGGAACACCAGAAAGTTTGGTAGTTCTTAGAGAGGCTCTTTTGTAATGATTTTGGTAAAATTAAAAATCAAATATAGTTTTATAACATGCAGCAAAATTTTGTATAAATTGCATAACTTTACCATGATACCTTAGATAATGGCATGATAACCGTCGTTTCAGTTCTGTATTTTTTACTAAATGAGAGGTAATAAGAACTATAAACTTTCAAAAACCGGAATTTCCGGTAAACCGTGACAACACGAACAGAAAAAAATACCAAATAAATAGTTTTAATACCGTATATTTTAGTTTTATTAACCAGAATTATATTATTTTTTACAAGTCTTTAACTAGTCAGTACCGTACCGGACGGTATTTTTACTAGAACTTTTTTCCCCGTTTGCAAGTTTTCTCTGCCCTTTTTTAGAAATAAGTTCGCTTTCAGTTTATTTCCAGTGTCAACACATTAACTAGGCTTTAAAAAAATATTCCCAAAAAGATCGAAAGCGGTGTTGGTCCTCAAATTCAAACAAAGGCTTTTTAATCTTTTCTCAAGTTTTAATAATTGACGGAGGATTATTATAAAATAAATTTAAAATCTAAAATAATAACACTACTTATTTGACTTACTATTAAATTAATAAAATTATTTAAACTTGTTTTTCAAAATTCAATCATTCATAACTCTTCTTTTAAAAAAACATTAATTTTTAATGTAAAAATTTTACTTGAACGTCTAAACTATCAGCGACAGTTAAACTACAATCAATTGCTGCTATAGTCGTTCCCCAATCTTCATGAAGTTTCAAACTGAAAGGTAAAAAATATTTGTTTTTAGATGATTCGACTTAATTAGAAGGAAATTTCTAAATTTCAAACAGCTTCTTATATGAGCTTTATATGAAACAAACAGCTATATATGAATCAGAAACAAAATTTAAAAATAGTTCTTCTGGTTACACGCGTTTGAAGTACAATTTTATCAAATGAAATTAAAAACGTTCTAATTTATAACTTCGATAGTTTTGGAAAGAATACAGTATACTTGTCAGTCGTAATCAGCCGTAATCAGTAGTAAATGATAAGACAGATTCATTACTTAATAAAAACAATGTTATTGGTAGCAGATTAAGAATTTTAAAAGCATTTTCAATAACTAAAACAAAGATCAAAAAATTATGTCAACTAGAATTTTAAAATAATAAAGTAAAAAAAAAAAATACTTTTATTGTCTAACTCCTGCAGGTACACGTTTTCAAAAAAGCACAAAAATTCAAATCGGATCAGACTTTAAATATTTCTCTAATTTATGAAATAATTTACTGAAACTCCCGATAATAATGCCGTAATAACCTAAACGTAAAATTAATTCAATAATTTCGTCAAGTTCGTCAAGGAGCTTTCTACAACTGCTGTTAAAAAGAATAAAAATCTATACTTTTCGCAATTATCACCGTCTTTCTATTAAGATTTTTTTAGTAATTAATGATTAATTTTATTGTATTTACCCTATAGCTCCAGCTTCAATTTGCTCTACAAGACCTTTAGATAGATTATCTACATCAGATGTGTTTCCTTTACCTACAAAATATTTCAAATCATTTTTACAAATATAAATAGAGAAAAATCATTAATTTGCTGAATTGTAATTGAGCTCTGTATAACTATTGATTCTTACTACTTAATGCATCAACACGGCTTTTTCAAGGTAGACAAATCAAACTAATTGAAATATTAACCGGTTTGCGCGTGTAGCAACTACTATTATAAACTGGTTGAAACTTATCTTACATCATTGTTTAAATAATTGATTCATCTAAATGGGATGATTAAAAAATTATTTTTTAATTTCCAACTTTTACAGTGTTATAATTGCTTATATTTTATACATTTTTATTTTTAAATGAATTTGTATAAAATTTGGATAATGTACAAAATTGTTTACGTTTTTAACTACTAGAATATTTTAAGAATTTGTGTAAATGCTTTCAATAGTAAGTGGTCCACATATAAGCCATAGAATAGAATTTTTTATTTGAACACTGGTAACATAAGTTTAAATTCCAATGAAAGCTTCCTGATTCAGAGAATTATCACGACAAGACAGGATAAATTTGAAATATTCTATGAAAAAACATAAGATAATTTTACCGAAATTATACTCATCTTTTAATATAGTTTTTCAAATTATTTTAAAATTTTTGCTAGATTACTTAATTTTTAGTTTTATGATGTAGTAATATTTAATCCAGCTTTTACAAATATTTATAAAATTATTTTATTTTTAACAAAATTTCTCAGGTTCAGCTATTTAATTTCATTGCAATTGATCCGTTGCTTTTTTTTAAAAATATATAGGGGAGAGTCGGGTAGCCCCGCCCAATGTCAATTTCATATGTATAGAATATTTTTTCAATTCAATGGGCCATCGGACAATAATTGTTATATTAAAAAAATATTATTTTCAAAGTTTCAAGTATTTATGCAGCTGGTAACATGGTAAACAATAGTTTTGAAAATATGTTGAATACAGTTGTCATGATATTAAGAAAAATTGGTTGAATGTTTCGATTAAACTTCATTTTAATATTAAAAAAATAATTTTTTCTATGCATACAGCATTAAAGTATGTAGTCTTAAGTTTAGTTGGCACAAAGAACGAAGTTTATTTGTGAAAAATTGTTCGAGTAATTACAAATTAACAAAAAAATTGGATTTCGGGTCCCCACTTTATTTCGTCGATAAATGTACGGTTCCAAAGATTTACTTAAATTAAATTATTTTCTTTAAATATTTAATATAAATATATATTAATATTATAATATATTAATATACATTAATAATAATAAAAAATATAACATTTGTTGTTGATAAATGATAGAATTCACTAAAAGTAAATAAATATGTAATAAAAAAAAATAATTTTGTGATAAAAATGATAAATAAGGTTTATCTATTGTCAATACATTGGTCATTTTCATTTACACCTGAAAAAACAATCAAAAAACATAATTTTTGTAACTGGGCGGGGCTACCCGACACATTTTGAAAAGAGCTGAAAAACATGTTTTTTTAAATTTCTATTTTTTTAAGTTAAACTATTCTTTTTTTTGGTTTATTATTTTTGAATTATTTAATTAAATGATAAAACAATAGAAACATACAAAAATCTTGATTATTACTCAATATTATACAGAAATATAAGCAATAGTCCTTAAGTGGGCGGGGCTACCCGACTCTCCCCTATATAACAACTAGGACTACCAGATATTTTTTGATTTCTTTCTGACACTTTATTTTTAAATATCAATTATGCGTCTAAGGTAATTTTGTAAAAATTAACAACAGTAGTTTTCTGCCAAAAATTTACCAGTTTTTGAACTCATTAAATTTACTGTTGTTACTATTAAAACTAGATTATTTCTTTAATATTACGATGCTCTCTAATTTTTAATATAGTACTTGTCGAATTTTACAAAAATAATGACCAATTAAATAGTTTTACATAGTTTGACAGGCTTCACAACTACGTTTCATTATGTTCAGTTCAATAGTTTTCGAATGATGCGGTGCCACGTACCTAAGGATATTTCCTTAGCTCTTTGTCATACGTTAATTTTAAATACCAATTATTGTATTTGTTAAATGAATGAAAATCAACGCACCAGTAAATCCAAAATTCAAAGGATATTCATCAGTTGATTCAATAATAAATCTGGAAAACAAATGAAAATTCATATATGAAAAATTTATTTTGTCAATAAAATCCAAGAAATGAGAATAAAGTAAGACAATGTACAATTTCAAAACATTGTTTTTAAAAGATAGAAATAATTGGGAATAAATAAGATAAAAATAATTGGAATCTAAGTCAAAGAAAAAAAATTTTTATATTTATTTTCGTAAGGAAGCAATTTAGTATGCTCTATATGTATATAGTATATACATTTAAAATATGGCTCTGTAAAAAATAATGAAAATGCTACTATATAATGTATAATTGAGTTATTGCTTTATAACATGAAAAAAAAATATTACTTTAAAATATGTTATAGAAAGATTGCTTTATAATAAGTTACAGTTTACGTTTAATTTTATTTTAAAATAAATTTAATTTACGTTAAAATTTATTTTATTACAATAATTTGCTTAATAATTTGCTAAATTTGCTTAATTTGTAATATAGAGAAGAGAAGAATGTTGAAAATTGTTTGCAGTAATGAAAAATGTGATTTGATGTGATTAATAAATTTAAAATAACTTATTCGAAAATTCTTCTTTAGGTTTAAGGCAGTTAATTATGACAAAGTTTAAACTTTTACTTGTAAAAACTTTTCATAACTTTATCCCAAATAAATTACATTATTTCTTTCCAATGATGTGTTTAATCTTCTCAAATAGTTATTTGAATTTCGTCTCATTCCTAGCAAAACATTATTAAAATATGATTAGCGCAATTGACACAAATGACACAATTTTTTTTATCAATAAATTTTCCACATACTGATTGTTTGACACATACATCTAAGTACATTTTATACAAAGCGCACTTAAATACAACAAATATGATGCTATTATTTACATAAAAACAAAACTATCATGAAATTTATTTTAAAAAATTTTACCTCTTTTAGACCAAATGAAATCTTAAGTGATTATGCGTAGAAAAATATACTTAATTCTTCAGACCAGTTGAACTATAAACATTAAATGCGTGGATCGCTTTAAACAAGGAAATAACATTGTCATGGAGGAAAACTTCTATTTCAAAACACGAAACGTAATTTATGATCTCTCTGATCCCACATTTCTAGAACGTGCAGCATCTCACTGTAACATAGCTTTAAAAATAAAATATTCTAAAAAAATCGTTTTCAATTGTTTTCAAGACAAGCGGTTGCTATAGCTACCATTAATATAATTAAAATCGCTTGCGTTTTTCAAAAAAATTTAATGATTTTTGCAACCAGTTGGGTACTTGCTACTCAAAAAGAAGTAAAGAGGTTATGCCTAACAATGTGATTTAAATCAAAAGTAATTAAATACCTTTAAGCGACGTCATGCATGTGCGTCAAACCTGATTAGTTTCTGAATTGACTAATGCCACAATTTTTCTACGATGGACGTCACTAACAGGTATCCAACTCTTTCAGTTGCTCCAGAATACTCGTCTGTTCGGAGTACTAAGTTTTTATCTTTCAGAAGGGGCACGTGGTTTTTCAGCCAAACATTTTTTTTTATTTTTTAAACATTATTCTGCTATTTTACTAATGAAATCTTGAAGCTATTATTAAAAATTGGGATATTTCTATAACTTCAGCTAATACGAAAAAATTTGTCGAACTTTTTGAACATGGGAAAATTGTATGTAAGGAAATTGAATGTAAGGTCGTAGAATGTAAGGAAAGAATTATTGTTTTTAAAAAATATATCTGTCAGTTTAACAAAAGATTGATTTGCCATTTTGACAGGAACTTTGTTTTATTTTTAGCAGCAGCACATGACCTATATATCATTCGCTGCAGTGTGCAAACACTCCACGGAAACATACTAGGAAAATAAACATTGAACTTAAATTAACATCTAATAAAACTTTTAACATAAAAACACTAAAAGATTATAAACATTAAAAACATTTGAACTTAGAAAAAGTATAAAAAATATCAAAAACATAAACAAAAAATTATTAGAAAGTCATCAGCTTCCAGGGCTTGTAATAGCTAATGAGTCAGCCAGTATCTGTTGCATATGTTTCCGACCACTGCTTGGTAAACCCCAGGTGCTCAGCATTCATCAGGGCTTCCTCCTTGCACAGAATACAATTTGAGCAAGGAAGGTTCTTGAGTATGTATAGGGGAGCGGCAAAACATGCCCTGTTGCCAACCTGAAGGCAGCAACCGCATTCCGTCTGAGGTGATCAGTGATCCTCTTTAGAGTCTCCCTCCAAGCCTTATCACAAATTTGTTCGTTTAAATGATTCGCATAGTTCTTATTGACGTCATTTTTAGTTATTCTGTTTATAGAAGAACAAGATATTTCTCGCTGAAAGCACTGCAAGATACTAGCTCCTTTTTTAGCTAGGACATCAGCCATCTCATTTCCACATATATTACAATGAGAGGGTACCCAGTGCAATACAATATTATTTTTTTATGTTCAGAAGTGACCCTAAATTCTCTTTATAGATTTTAATTCTATATGAATCTAAGAATTCTAAAGATGTCACTGCTTGGATTGCTGAAACCATTTGAGTCAACCAACATGACAGCATTTTTAAAGTCATCCATTCTTGACAAAAGTTTTTGAGTTGTCATTCGTAATAGACTCGACTTCACCTTCAAACGTGTTTGGTCCCAAGCTCAAATAAAAAGAAATTCTTAAAAAACTCCAGCTCCCACATTTCCATCCTGATTCAAGCCACATAGATGTGAAGTCACTTAGGCTGTGGGTACTTGGTTTATAGTTCATAGTTTTTGTGGGTTTATAGTTTCCAAAGAAATGACCTCTTCCTCAGAGGTTTCTTTCTTCAGTACCATTTGAGTAAAATCCGTTCTACTTCTCACCAAGGGAATTAAAGGATGGAATGGAGAAGGTATAATTTTCTGATTATGGGGAATGTTAAATTGTTCCTTAATTTTCACCACCTTATGTAAAAAAACCTCTTGTGTTTTTAGTCTTCTGTTGTAGTTACCATATTTTCCCTTGAAGGAATTAAGATAAGTTTTTCATATAAATACGAAGCTTTCTGTTGAATAACCACTTCAATTGGCAAATTTCCAGTGAGCAATAACATAGCATTAATTGGAGTAGTCTTAACAGCTTCTACAATTAACCTTAAAGCTTGGTTTTGAGCAGTCTCCAGTGCTGTGACCTGAGCCTTACTGCATGTTATAAATGCTTCGGAGAAATACGTCATAACAGGCTTAATATACATATTGTAAGTCAGATTTAGGGTATGTCTACCACAGTCCCATTTTATTCCTGTTAACCTTTTCAGAGTCGGCGTTTTTTTTATTATTTATTTCTCGTTATTTCTTCGATATGATTCTTCCTAGTTAGCTTTTTATGAAAAGTAACACCAAAATATTTTGTGGTTTTGACAGGAACTTGGTTTAAAGAAATTTTAATCTTTCAAAGTGCATTTAAAAAAAACATTTTTAAAAAATGTTATGAATTGTTAGTATAAATTGTTATTAAAAAATTATGTTAATTGTTAATATTACTAATTGTTAGTTAAGATTCATGAAACAAAAAAACCTATAACTAGGAAATAATACTTTATACCTGATATAACCTTTGTCTTTTCTCAAATATGGTATCATTTTTAGCTTTATTTGTTGTTGGTATTTTTTTTCTTCGGTTTATTCTGAATTTTTTAATCTATAGTACCCTTGCTTTTAATATTAAACAGGTAACTTAATTTTTAAAATTATTTAAAAGAAAAATAAAGATACGTGTGTTTTCTTCCAAATCAATGCATGATGTTTTGTTTTGGTATTATACTTTTACAAAATTAGAATCACGAAAGTGCAGTGATGTTAAAAATTATAAAGATTTGTATAATTATATCGACATAGAATTCTTTAAAAAATTCTACAAAACTAAGTCAAACCATTAAAACCATTACCTCTGTTTAATATTAAAAAAAATTGTGATTGTAATGCAAATGAAATTTTTTCCAACTGTTAAGAAAAATATGATTTTAAGTTTTATACCTTATATGATATGGTCCTGGACTGCATGTCGTAGCTCGGGTTCCAGTAGCCGGTCCTGTTCCACCTCCAACTAGCGTAGTAATACCAGATGCAATAGCATCTTCAATTAATTGAGGACAAATGAAATGAACATGGGTATCAATTGCTCCAGCTGTCAGAATCGAACCTTCTCCTGCAATAACTTCCGTTGATACTCCTACCACCATGTTTGCATGAACACCATCCATGACATCGGGATTTCCTGCTTTTCCAATACCTCTGATCAAGCCATCCTGAAATTAATTAACAATTTATTTGTTAAAACTTTAAAAAAATCATAGAAACCGGGAATTTTTTTACATAATCATATAATATATAAATAAAGCTTTCTTCGTTGAAAATTTCAAGATTTTCTAGTCGTCTACAAATAACCTAATAATATTCAACTTATATAGTACATGGTTAGTAAAGAAAAATGAAAGCGGAAAAATGGCAAATATTATATAAATTTACTATTTAAACGCAATTCAATACCATATATGAAATTTATAATGTAAAGTAAAACAAATACAAAAATCAATCTTAAGCAAATTCAAAATTCAAAATGATTTAAATTTTTCATATTTATCGCTTTCTACTAAGGATGTGTTATAGAAAATTGTAGCAGAGAAAATACTCTTGCAAAATCAAATGATCGGTTTTATGAAACGAAATATTTTAAAGGAGCTAGAATTAAAAATACTTTTAATTTAACATTTATTAGATCAGTTTTCAGCATGCTTTTAAATTTCAACAAATCATGTCATGAATTATTTAGTTGCATTGTTTCCATTTTGATAATGCTGCAATAGAGAATTTTTTAAAAAACTCCATTAAAAAAAAGTTTAATTTTTTTAATGATTTTCAAAGCAAACTTTTGGTGGTTTCCGGGAAATTCACCTTAAGTTTAATCATGATATATTTAATAAACTAAACTCAGTGTCATGACAGCCATATGAGGGCTAAAGCCTAATTTGCCCATGCCTATGTTCTTCACCTTGGGCTTTGGAATGCAGGTGCAGATGTTCTGATTGAGTTGTCAGCCGAACGTGGTGTGTGTTTAAGTCTGCAAACTTGCTTGTCGCGTATTTTATCGAGGCATTAAAGGGGTGAAAGGTTGAGTCAACCTTGCCCAGTCCGAGGATAGAACCCTAGACCCCTGTGGTGCGAGAGTACGAAGAGCTACCACTCAGTCACTGGGACTATATAAGATATTTTAATACCATATTTTATTCAATTCTTAAATTGAGAGAAAATATTACCCTGGATGGCAACAATCTAAAACAATTTCAAAGTGATGACAAATGTTTCGTAAGGTTAGTTACAATTTTGAAAGTTTTAATTTCAAAATATCCCATACATCTAATTTATCAATATTTTTTGTAAAGAATAAGTTAAAAGATCGCGTGCGTGTAGGCAATCTTTTCCAAAGACAGTGAATATCTTTTTATAAAAAATTTAAACAAAACCTTAAACAGTTAAAATTTAAACAAAAAAATTCAATTTCTTTATAGTTCTTTCTCCCGTAAAGCATTATTTGTAGTCAAATATGGTCAAAATAGTCTCATAATTGTCTAGTTTAGCTGCTTTTTAATGTAATAACAAATTATTTAATCACAAGTCTGAGAATTCTACACTGAGAAAAAAGTATGATCTAAACTAATAGAATATCGTAAAATTTACTGCTATCTGCTTTTTTTAACTCCAAAAATCTCGCTAATTTTTACCAAAGCGTTTCGGTAGTGGTTTCATGAAAATTAACAATAAAATATGGTCTTATAATATGTGATAAAATATAGTAAAATTTGTTAATTTTATCATAATGACTTAGAGAAAGGTAGAAAAACCATTTATTCGGTAAAATTTATTTTTCAGTTTTTCATTTTTTACTAAATGTTTTCCAATAAGAACTATAATTTAGAAAATCAGAGTTCCCGGTTAACCATTACCATATGAACGGAAAAATTACCAAATGAATGGTTTAAATATCGCATATTTTGGTTTTTAATATATATTGCTGTTATTTTTACCATAAATATCATTACCATACAGTACAGTAATTTTAGCAGAATTTTTTTCCGGGAAAATGAACTAGCATTACCTCTTTAAATTTTTAAAGAAAATGAAACAATCAAATAATCTTAACCTTTCTTTTATTCAGAATGAATAATTCTGATTGCTAGCCATAAAACTATTATGCAATAAACCCAAAAATATTATTTTCCAATAAACTGGAAAAATACCTGAGTAATTAGTTTACTCTACAATATAAAAGTTAGACATGTCAAATCAATAAAATTTGATGGAAGAAAATGTGTGTGTCTGATGCCACTTGCCACATGGGCGAGTCTGCTTGGGTATACCTAGCAGATTTAAGGCAGAGTGTGCGTTTCTTATTATTACAGTGGCGCCATCCTTTGGCCAAGAATCCGACTTCAGCCACACACACGTCACACATACGTCGCACCCGTTTATAGGGCGGACCTATTCATTCATCCATTCATTCATCGTAATTTTGCTCCATTACAGATCGTAATTTTGACCTGAATCAGAGAACGATCGATCTCCTATCCAGTACCCCCAGAGGTTTTGATTTGTTACGGGAACATGGAGGACTTTTGAGACTCAACAGATTTAACGTGCATCAGCCACTTTACTACACGGGGAGTCTTCGGCCGGCGTTGTTCCAGCCCATGAACTCCCGGACATGGACCCAGCGCCCAACCGACCAGGCTATCCCAGCCAGAAGAAAATGTACTTAAATTTATGAAGATGAAAATACCAGAATAAATCAATGGAAATATACAAATTATTAATGAAACAATGTATTCAGTAAACCTAATGAAAATCTAACTAACGAAATTATAATCAATTTAACTAAAATATATAATCAATACAATGGAAATACATATCAAATTAATAGAATCATAATCGGGTGAATATCAATATAATCAATTAACTGAAATATTGGATTTTTTTAATCGAAATATGTTATTATTATAACAGCACTATGTATCAATATAAAGTAATTATAATTAATATAACAACAATATCGAAATCTAAAAATAAAATATCACTGCTACTAAACTTATTTGAGCATAAATGAAGCTCAATTGTCTTAGACAAATACCTATTATTGTTATCTTAATATTTATAACAACTAATATATAATTAGTCTTTAAAAATATTTTTTCTGGTAGACTGGAAAAATTCTAGAGAGATTAGATTTCGATAATTTCTTTTCTGTAGAAGAGTATTTTAAATGTCTAACATTTCAAATATATCTAACAGAAATACAAGTTAATTTGACAAAAATATATATTCAACTTAAGACAAATTTAAGATAAATATATCTTATTCCTATCACAAAAACTATTCTAACCAATATATAATAAGTCTCTAAATATATATTTCCACTAAACTGGAAGAATTCGTGGGAGATTAAACTCTGATAGACGGAAGAACGTTGTAAACGTTTAACATTTGAAACCTCTCTAATAGAAATAGAAACTAATGTGACAGAAATATATACTCAACTTAAGACAAATTTAAGACAGATTTTTCTTATTACTATCTCAAAAACTTATACAATTAATCTACAGTATAAGCCTTTAAATATTTTTTCCCTGCGGGGTTGAAGAATTCTAATGAGATTCTATTCAGATTATATATTTTTGATAAAGAACATTGTAAATGTTTTATATTTGAAATCTATCAAACAGATATACAAATTAATGTAACAGAAATTTATACTCAACTTAAGAAAAAGACATAATCAAAATAAATATACAAATTTTACAAAGCTATCCAACAATTTACCACATTTAAAATCAACCAAATTATGCAAATATAACTAAACAGAAATGTATAATCAAATAGGCAATTAAAATCAAGTGAATGCGACTATAATCAAATGAATACAGTAAATTATAATGAATTTAGAAAAATTACAATCAAGAAAAAAGAATCATAACCATTTGAACAGAAGTATATGATTAATTTACGAAAAATATAATCCTTTTAACAGAATTATATATCAATTTAAAGTAATTATAACCAAATTAACAATCATATATAATTCTAAAAAAAATATTGCTTCCTAAATTTTTTAAACATAAATTAAACTATAACAATCACAATTTCTTCTAATTTAAAACTACAATTTATTTTTACTATCCTAAAAACACTATTACAACAAAATGCAATAAGCCTGTAAGTATAGACTTTTCCGGTAGATTCGAAAAATCTTTCAGAGATTAGATTCCAATAGATCTTCTTGATGAAGAGCTTTGTTAACGTTAGGCATTTCAAATCAATTTTACGAACAAAGTAGAATAATAAAAAAGACTAAGCAATGAGAAAATAATCCGGAGTTTCACAATCACTTAATCCAATTATAAGTTTTCTATTGAAAACTTCCAACTACCTTGTCATATTATTTATCTTGCTAAGAAATTATTTTCTCGTGTAACTCTTGAAATAAATTTAACATTTATTATTTTTTTAACGAATTTTCATCAATGCGTTTGAGATTTTTAATTTCTGGAGAATTGATTGTTTGCGTTGGATAAATTTAAAAATTTTGATTTTATTTTCAATTTATTTTTAAAATTAATTAAACTTTTGTGTTGCATTAAAAGAATCTATGCGGTCGTATAACTTTGAACATTAATTTTAAAGATTCAATTCTAAAATTATAAAAATAAGATTTGTGATCAATTACCGTAAAGTTTTAAAACATTAGATGATTGAATTTGTGTTTGAGTAAATAACTGTTCCAGTACTAATCATGAGTAGTGAGGTAGTTAATTTCGTTAAAAATGTACTTTGTGGACAAGTTGTTATATAAGAAGTCTCGACGACAGACTGAATACTTACATCTGGTATAATATGCTATGTAACTCGTGTACTTATGTGCTAGTAAATATAACTAATACTTAATGTCCATCTGTATAATATCAGGTGGCAATAACTAAACCTTTTAAAGCCGAACAACAGCCATAAAACCAAGAGGATGGCGGTCTACCAACTTGGAAATGGATGCCCTGGTGTCATATTCTATTAGTCCCGTCTCCTGTGTTTATACGCTGAGAAAAAATGTATTGTCAGAAGATGGTATAATTTAGTGTTTTGGGGAGCACCAAAAAGCTCGGTAATTTTCACCAAAGCGCTTGAGTAATAATTTTGGTAAAACTTACCATAAAATATGGTTTTATACTATGTGATAAAATTTGGTAAGCGCGCAAAAAATTATCAAAATTATCATCCTAATTTCAAAGTAAGGATGATAATTTTCATAAGTTTTTGTTAGGATAATAATTTTGATAAGTAGCATAATCATATAAACAATTTATTCGGTACAATTCATTACTAAGAACTATACTTTTGAAAACCAGAATCTGGTAAACCATTACAAAATGAACGGGAAAATTACAAAATGAGTTGTTTAAAAGTCATATATTTTGGTTTTATTAGCCGGAATCATTGTTTCTTTCTACCAGAAATGTTTTTACCATGCAGTACGGTAATCTTAGCAGAATTTTTATCTCCGAGAATATAGAGAAATTTATTGAAGCCGATTCTCCATTCGTTAAGTTACTATTAATATTTTGAAATATTTTTGCTTCATTTTATTTATGTATCTATATATCATGAAACTTAGTTGAAACCTAGTATTTAGGACTTCAATTTGTTTTCTTCAAAGCTAGTAATTTTTTTTTTTTTTTTTTTGGTAAAATGTGAGGAAATTTAAAAAATACTTAATACCTTCAACTAAACAAATTTTGGCAACTTATTTCCATCAAAGGCATTAAAATGCATATTAGGAAAAAAATTATAATTAGCAATTTGATGACTTAATAAATAGGAAATTAGTATCCGTATAAGACGGGAGTATCCATGAGAGACGGGGTAATAACAATCTAACTCCAGGAGGTCTTAAAGCGGAATCTTTTTATAACGTGGACCGGTTGTATTTGTAAGGAACATCTGCAAATGACGAAAATTTTATTTCGACGGTGAATAATAAAATCAATTATCTTCTGTTACACGCTCCTGAGACACAATAACAGCGAAATTCTAATTTATACCTAGAAACCAAAGACTTCGAAATTCTTAGACTCCTATATACTTGAATTATAATATGGAACAAATTTTCTACTACCTTACTATGACACTAAGTTTGAACCGTACTTCTTAAAGTTTGTAATTTGAAAACAATTTCAAACCGAATTTTGAAAGCAAATTTGATTCAAGCTAACGATTCAATAAATAATTGTTGAACCAATTTTTCTTAAAATATTCATTTTATGTATCTTCCAAATCTCATTCAATTTTAAAGAAAACATCAGCTTCATTCTGAGGGAATATTTCTCAACTAGATAAATATTTTGAACAAAATACGTTCTTAAATTATACTTGTATTCTTAGTCTTACATATTCCTTTTTAATATTTGATTTATTAAATGACAATTTAAGATAATATTTTTTAAGAAAATAATTTATATTTATTAATATATCTTAGTTCACAGGTATGGGGCCGATAAAAATGCACACTGTAGAAACACCCGGATCAAATTACGGTAAAAATATACCGGCACTCAGGATGCCAATTCTTTTTACCGGAACATGTTACAAAACTAAAAATCTGGTGTACCGTAATTTTTACAGCAATGAATGCAGCCAAGTCACAGAACCACTCTAATTTAATAAATACTGCTGGGAAAAGTAGGGTATAATATTTTACGGTAAAAATTGCTTTTTTGGAAAAATAAATGTTATGGAAAAATAGATGCACCCTAATTGCCAGTACTTTTGTTTGTTAAAAAATGCTGGAAATATATTAAACAAAGGCAATGTTTGTACTACCGGCTACAGCCTGAACGAATACTCAATTCCCAAAGAGATTTCATTTTCTAATAAGTTTTGAAATTATCAAGCAATAAACTTACATTCGGTATGAATAATATTTTTATAATAAAAGTAGAAATTTTTAAACTGTTTTTTATTCCAGTTGATTTACTTTTTATTTAAAATTTGAAACAATCCACTTCCCGTATCACTATATTTAAATTTATTTAAAATTAAACAAATCACAACTGTAGCAGGTGGGACAAGAATTTTAAATCTAGTATTCAATATTTTTTTACTGTAATTACACTGAATTTGATGCTATAAATCTCACGTCTCACTGTAGTAATTTTTTTTATATTTTCATAGCATTTTATTCGTTTGTTTTTCTCGCTTAAATTTAATTTCAATACGTATACTTGTTTTAAATTTTGCGTTTCTGTGAGCCAGAATTTTTATCAGTTAGAATTTATTAAAGGAGTGCAGTCAGAATTTATTGAATTAATATAGGAGGAAAGCGTCTTGCTTTTCCTATGGTAAGGAAACAAAAGAGAAAATGAAAGAGAAAATTTTTTAAATTTTAAAGAGAAAATTTTTGCAAACGGGGTTTACCATTAAGGGCACCCTTATTCTGACAAATTTTTAGAAACCTTGCCAAAATTAATTTTTAAAAAATATACGCAATAAGTATCACAAATTAATATGTAATCTAGGAAAAAAAGTATCGAAATTAAACGAATCACAACTGAAGAAGACAGGACGAAAAGCATCAAATCCCCTAACTAAAGACTAAAAGTTCCTGTGTCATAAAGTAAAAGCCTGTTGAAACTATTAATCTTAGCTTTTCAACTACACTATATTTCTTACGGCATTCATTCTAGTTTTGATATTTTCAGACTTTTAATCTTCAGTAGTGAATCGTTTGGATCCCAAAAATTTTTGGTTTTTTTTCTTTCTCATTTAAATACTTATTGGTGACTTCTCAGGCATATATATTTGACTTTCTTTTTGCCAAGTATTCCTAATATATATATATAGTATATATATATATCAGGGGTTTCCAACTGGCGGCCCGGGGGCCGCATCCGGACCGCAAACTAAAATATATTAGTTGTCATTTTTTTGCGGTTAATTTTCTTAGAAAAACTATGTGGTAAAACTCCACTTTTCTCGTTAATAAAAACCTTATTTCTAATTATTCTATTAACCTAATTTCTTTTTGCCAAGTATTCCTAATATATATATATATATATATATATATATATATATATATATATATATATATATATATATATATATATCAGGGGTTTCCAACTGGCGGACCGGCGGCCCGCAAACTAAAATATATTAGTTGTCATTTTTTTGCGGTTAATTTTCTTAAAAAAACTATGCGGTAAAACTCCACTTTTCTCGTTAATAAAAACCTTATTTCTCCGTCTCTGTGAAATTTAACATACCAAAAAAAATGCAAAAAAAATTTATTTCTCAGGTTTTGCGTCCAAAGGATGACGCATTGGCCAAAGGATGACGCTACTGAAATAATAAGAAACGCACACTCTGCCTTAAAAAAAACTCGGTGTACCCAAGCAGTCTCGCCCGTGTGGCAAGTGGTATCAGACACAACACAACATATTAACTGATGATCATTATTTGATGAAAAACTTCATTCATTTCTAAAATATACAAAATGAAAATAACATGCTTCCAGCTCTCAAAAATTACCCTTTTTTCATTTTCAAGACTTGCCAGACTTGAATTCTCGGGCATAAATTCAATTTTGGAAATGCTAAAATTATTTCCACCTCAGTCGCATTAGCTTATCATGATGCTTTGAAACTTATTTTATTCATATGATTGCTGAGTTCCTTGTTAACAACTTTAGTCACTGCCTTTCCATAACGTGTGGAAATGCATTTTACTCTGACTTGCCCCCTTGGCAATAGGGGTTTTTCGTGTTTTGTTTCTACTCTCTTTTTTTTTTCTCTCTTTCGGCAATTGTAGTTCTCGTATCCATTTTTCATTGGCAACTTTACGTTTCATATTTCGAAATCAGTTTTGTTTCTTCCGATTCATGCCTGGCAAGTCTTAAGAATAGGCACCAGCTTTTAAGAGCTTGAAACATGCCAATTCTTATTTCCATTTCTTACATTTTTGTAATGAATTTTGCAAATGAAGTTTTAATCTAGTAATATCTTAACGCTTCTAATATCTTAACGTTTTATTTATATAATTATGTTTTTCTTCGTAAGTAAATTTAATTTATTAAATTATTAAACTTGTAATGAGCTCTAAATTTAATATAATTTTAGAAACAAACGAAAGAAACTCGTATCTGTAAACAATAACAATTAAATTTTACAGCCTTAAGCTTTATAGCCAAGATAAGTTTACCTCCTTTTCCTAACATAAATAACTATTAAAGTAATAGTTAACTAGGATTTTGTTTTCGGTAGAACAAGCACTTAATGTTTAAGTACCGAAATCGAAGATAAATAATACAAAACGAAAAGTAATTGTTTTGGTTAATGAACCAAGTGTAAGGTCGAATCAACTTTTTATAGCAAAACATAGAAATAAATCGTGGGGGTTACGTTTGGATCTAAAACATTAATGTCACAATAAAAAGAATTTTTGCAAAGAACGTATGCTGAAGATATCGTAATAAATATTTATTTTCGATGTAGGATAGCATATAGTTTATCTTTTGCGAACAAATAAAACATTATTAGTTTATAGTTAATTAAATTTAATGTTAAACTTGCGCAGAACAATACAGAAAAGTTACGTATATACATTAAATATGCAATGATATTAATTATGAGAATATTTTAAGATCAAAAGTTTTGAATTTTAAATTAAAATAATGAAATGAATATATTTTAATAAAAAAAATTTTAACTTTCTAATATTTAAATATATTTTCTATGATAATCTATTATAGTTCTCAAGTAAAAGAAAATATAATTTGTAATTAGATGTCTAACAGACATTATTCGTCCATGTAAAATCACACCTTATAAATTAAACCACATGTATTACAGGAAAGGAGCCTTGTTAAAAATTGACATAAATTTTGCGGATTTTTATGCGCAATACGGTTATAAATTAACCCTCCTTAAGAAAGCAGTGGAAATTTTTTCAAGTTAGATTTTACGTCGTTTCTTTCATGTAAACTTTTTCTAGAAAAACTATCATACCGTAGGATAATGACATTTCTTGATAAAAAAAAAACACTATAATTCTGGTAAATAGAACTGAACTATTCGCTATTAAAACCATTCATTCGATAATTTTTCAGTTCATATGGTAACGGTTTACCAGAAATACTGTTTTTCAAAATTATAGTTCTTATTAGCACACATTTAGTAAATTACACAAAACTGGAAAGTAAATTGAACCGAATAAGGGACTTTTTAAGCCATGCTCCAAAGTATTATGATAAAAATACCAAATTCTACTTCATTTATCGAATTCGCTTCCCACAAACCTATATTTTATTGTTAATTTTACAAAACTGCTTCAGTAAAAATTATTGAGGTTTTTGGTGTTCCGATAGAGCTAGAAACTCTCCCATAGTTTTGACCATATTTCTTTCACTGAGTGATAAAGGAAATACTTTAATTAATATAATTTCATCCAAAATAATTTTTTTGATTTAATTTTAACAAATTACCAACATTGATTATTTGAAATAATGTATGGATTTATAACACTGCATACCCTGCAGTCGGTTGCTTCTTAAATGTTATTATGCAGGTTGATAAATTTTTATTTGCTTAAAACTGGTTCTTTATTAATTTTTTTTTCATCACGTAATGTCTAAAACATTCCCAATTAAATTATTTTTTTACTCAAAATTCTGAATCGCTTTGTCTTTAATATGTATAAGAGTTTAATGCTTTAAAAAAAACAGCAGTAAGTAACATATTCGAAACAAATTATTCCAAAAAACTGAAATAGAAAATATACTTTAAAATAAAATAAAAATTTCATTACATATCAACTAAATTAGAAAGATTGACAAGTTTTACAACTTTTTTAATGTACCTTAATTCCAACATCGGCTTTGATGATTCCTTGGATAGCATCTATAATTATGCAATTTGTTATGACAGTGTCTAACACCTCATGACTACTTCTGAATGATGCTTGTCCCATTCCTTCTCGAATAACCTGATAAAATGAAGAAAAAATTCATGTTATTTATAAAATCGAAAAAGTTATACAAAAATTATCTAATTTTTGCGAAAACTAGATTTTTATTAAACGTGTCCACCAAACCAATGCCCACTTCCCCTAAAAATAAATAGACCATTCTGTTACTATGACGTGTTGGAGGCTTATCTCATGTTTGTATGAGAGTATGCTATTTGTATATTTACAAAATTATATAGGTTATGTTGTATAGGTTAAGCGATTTTTTTTTTTTTATATGTTATGTGATATTAACCAACCTTAAGTCATTTTTTTAAAGATTATCCACTTTAAATGAATTATTAATGAATACTAAAATATCCTACGGGATATCTTTAAGTAGAAAGGTTTAACAGAGGTCAAACATTTCTGTTTTACATCCATGAGGAAGTAACATGTTTAGCTCTCTAACGAGTAAAATTATTCTCTGAAAGTTAGTATAATAAAAGAAAAAATATATGAAAATTGCGAAAAAATCAAAACTATTTCTCAGAAGTAAAATAAGAAACTATTTTAAAATTGGTGCTATCTTATAATGATAAAATTGAGTTTGACAGATTCAAAAATTTCAAACTGAATATTTCGCTTTCAGAGTCTTAGCTTGAAACACAATCTACAGTTTTTCAATCTATTAAATAAGTTAATTCATAATACAAGTGTGCAAATATTATAACAATATTTGAGTATTCCCCTTGTTCACTTGCTGGATATGTTATAATTGAGTCGGTTTAAATTATTTTATAGTTTGATTCTGATGTTTGTGATTATAAAAACTTTTAATGCTGCCAAATGTTAAAAATTAAAATTATGCCAAATTAGTTGGGGCGAAATATTGAAATTTTAATCCGTACCTTACCACCTCCAAATTTCAACTCGTCTCCATAAAAAGTGAAATCTTTTTCAATCTCTACAATAAGACTCATGTCACCTAGACGAACCTATTAAAAAAATGAAAAGAATGTCTTAATAAATCTTGCTTTTATATATTTTTACATATGCTTGCTTTTATATATGCTTGCTCATACATATTGTTGACATTTACATTTGCACAGTCCGTTTTTTAAAAAAAATTTTAACTCTTAAATATTGTATAATTCAGTGCCGAAATTATTGGGAATCTATTTAAAAATTCGAAAATTTTTCTTAGAATATTTGAAATTCCTTTTACTTTATTCTGTGTATGTCTTCAAAAATATTCGAAAGTAAACTTATTGCATTGTTTTTAAAGGATTCGTTGCTTCGTCAGAATCAAAATTCTGACTATTAACGTTTTTTCTAGCTTACAATAACGAAAACGAAACCTTATTGAGTATTTACATAAACTGATAACGATCACAGACAAATCGTATACAATAAGAACATAAAACGTATTAGAACAGAGTTTCAATTTATTGTATTTTTTACTATTATACGAATAACTATTATAAGAATTTTAGTTATTTCTTTTACTTTCCGGTTAATGAATTTTAAAATTACTTTAAAATAGTGGATGCATTTTCCGGCATAATTAATCAAATACCTTACAGTAAAACCATACGTGAAACTCAATTTCAATTTCAATGCTTTCCCGTTCATAGAGAAAAAAAATAAAAAGTGGTAAAATGAGTGATTAACTGAAAATATTTACAATATTAAAAAATACTTATTTTAATTTGAAATTTTTTTCCTCGCGCTATAAATTAAATATATTTACTAGCTAAAACATGTAACCATCAGCAGTAAATTCTGAACTTGCCAATATTTTATTTATTGATTCAATTGGTCTTTCCACTTAGATAATATAAATTTGAGTTTATTCGATGCTAAGTTATTAACAGTGCTAAGTTAATATTAGGCCTCCCCTAAAGTACATATAGTGCTGCTATCTAGAAACTAAATTTGCTAACAGACATAAAATAAAATTTAGTTTAAATGAAAGAATTATTTTAACGATGCAAACAAATTTATCCATGTATATTTACAAAAAATTCTATTACATATCTGGATGCTTGTAAATATTTGAAAATTTAATTGTACTCAATACGACTCAAGTTTTTAAAACAATGACATATTGAGTAAGATTTAAGTACATATATGTCCGGACACATATTTAAAAACCGGACACATATTTAAAAAAAATAAACCACTCAAGCCAAAAAAGCTAAAAAAGGAAAGCGATGTGCCATTGCAACAAAGCTGAGTCTTTCCGCCTTTTCCTCCTACTAGTGCCACAACATTTTTTGTGATATTTTCACATTCTTATCATAGCAATTAAAGACTCGTACTGCTTAATTTGAAATACAAGCAAATATTATTTCAGCTGAAAACTCTTAAATGTATATTTTCAAAAGAGTTCATCTTCTAAAAATACCACAATAAGCTCTATTTTTTTAATGAAAGTAAATAATGAACATTTACTTTTTAAACACATCAATAGATGGCAGAATCAGTTATTATAGTTCTAAAAACTTATTGAAATCAAGGATATCGATTTACAATGCTATAAAATTTTCTTCTTCTCAAAGTGGGCTCCCTTTGCTTCCTTCTTTCGTGAAAAAAGGTAAAAACTATTTTAATGACTCGTGAATAGCATAAAAAGTAAGTTTCTATTTTATTCTTGAAAGGAATAATGAAACTCTTTTATTTTTATTTTGACATTTTATCCACTAGATGGCAGCAGCATCAAAATATAATTTTTTATTACTCACTCATATAAATTTTATGTATACGTTTTCAAAAGTGAAGTGGTGCCTCGTATTTTCGTTTTGCTCGAAGCATTGATAAAAATAAAATTAATATAAGATTGATTAAAAGTTTTGTTAAGAATATTTCTGGAGGTGAAGACGTATTTTCTCTGGAATACTTTTGAAACAATATTCACAAATAAAATTATCTTTCACTAACGCATTGAATTTATTTCATGTTATATTTCTCATTAAATTTAAAATGTTGTTTTTTTCTTATCAGCATAACGTTTTATTTTGGATATAATTTTGACTTCCGATGCATAAGAAATCTAACGTAATAAATGTTAGCGGAAAATAATTTGTAAGTAATTTTATTATTAGTTGTTTATAAGTAATTATGTAGTTATTTATTAGCAATTATGTAGTTTTAGAAAAAAAAAATTAAGTGAGATTTTTTTTTTTTTAATTATTTATTTTAACTGACTTGTGATCAAAATTTTCGTTGAAAACTTTATCTACTTTATCTAAAATTTATCTACAAGTCGTTTACAATTGATATATTACAATTATACTAAAATGTATGAGAACTTATAAATAAAAACATCATATTGCCTATAAATTAATTCGCAGAACGTAGTCAATATCCCATTAGTGTAGCTCTGCGAGATTTAGACAACTAAAGCTAGCAAATAAATTCATTTTAAAAATGTTTATCTTAATTTTTTCATAAATTGAAAAATGACAGATATTTTTTTATACAAAAAAAAAAAAAAAAAAAAAAAAAAAGCATCAGATATCATTTGTATAGTTCATTTCAAGTTCATTCATTTTCAAATCTTTTTTTTCTCTATAATACGTAAATCTTAAAAGTAATTTTCGAAAGATAATTTTTTTGGAAATCACTCATAAAACTGAATTTAATATAAACTCAGTTTACAATTTTTTTTCTTAAATGAATGAAATCAATAAGTAAACATTTTAACTACATCTGGTTCACTAGTTATTAAAAGATTTCAGAAAAAAATTACATTAACGAAAGAAACCTTAAAATAAATTTAAGAAAAAACTATTATTTTAATACCAAGTACCCGTCAACAATAATGTTAACTTTTTTAGAATTAAGAAATCACAGAATATTAGTAAAAAGAAAATTGTAGCTGTGTATATTTTTATAATTTTTTAAATCAAAAAATTAGTACCGTACCTATTTTCTGACAATCAAATAACACAAATTTTAAAAAAGTAATAATTATAGAAAGAAACCACCCTCAAACGTTGATTACTGTAATAAATGAATTAAAAGAAATTCAGCACTTGCCTTGTCTCCAGTAGTTGGGCCATAGTTACTCATGTAAGAAAATCTTGTAATTTGGCATGGCTCAACGGGTAAGACATTGTTCTAAAAATAACAATATATTTAATTTTATATTAATTTATTCAATTAGAATTCCTAAAACTCAAATTACTAAATTTACTAAGTTGTTGAAAGATAATCTTTACTGTTTCTGTACTATTTATGCATAAATAGTTATTATTTCTGTTTCAAGAAAAAAAAATATTTAACAAAAATATTCGCTAAAAAATGTTAAATATAATATCAAAGGTATTGTGGAGAGAGGAGTTGTTATCGACAATGTCAATCTTCATCTATGAAAAAGTACCCCACCGTAGAATCGAGTTAACATGTCTTATATACTAGTGAATTGGAATTATATTTTTGTAGTGATAGAAACGCTACAGTACTCCCCCACAATGAATCAGCAGCAATGAATCAACTAGTGGTATCAGTTCGATGAACTGATACCACTAGATCCATTGCTGTTTTGTGAGAAGTCGGGAGAGCGGTAATATGATCACCGTACTTTTGCTGATCGTGAGAGATATTAAGATCACGGTCGTGGTTGCTCCTGTGTTGCCTAGCAGTCGAGTGAATAAGCTGTACGTTGTGTGTGATCGATATTGAGAAGCAACAGCGTGAGTAGGTGGATAATGTCGCAGTCACAAGTAACAAGTCAACTGTTCAATGTGGACTATCCATCGAAGTAGGCGTGTTCAGATCAAAGTAGGCGTTACTGTCAAGATAAGCGTGTTCTTATCAATGTGGGAGTTTCCGTCAAGGTAGGCATGTTCATATCACATCCGAAGGTCACCAATGTGGAGAGAGGAGTTGTTATCGACAATGTCAACCTTCATTACGACAACAAGCTTTTTTAATTACTACCCCATTATAAATTTATCTAGAATGCATTGTCTTGTTTTTATACTACGAAACTAATATGAACAATTATATTATAAGCAGAACTGTTCAACGTACATACAAAACATTCAAAGAAAGAAAAACAATAATTGAATATATTATATATTTGGAATATACAGAATTTTATTAAAATTTTTAAAGTATATTAGTCAATTTTTTAGAAAAAAAAAATTATTTATACTTGCACTTTAGAATTAGAATTTAATTTTTAAATGAGAGAAAGGAAAATTATCAAATTTTGGGGAATTTTAATCAAGAATAAATGGAATTAAAATAAAAAAAATACTTTTTTATAGCTTCTATTTCACGCATTTATTATTTTATTTTTTTCTTGTTTCTCATCCTGCACTTTGTATATTCATGTAAATTTGTATATGAGCATCATTTCAAAAATTTGCAGTAAGGGTGGTGTTTAAAAAATACCCCGCAGAAAAAAAATTTATTACCTGAATTTTGTGTCCGAAACCAAGTCTAGTAACTTTCTGCATAATGCTTGGTAAGAAACGTTCATTCATAGGACCATTGCAAAGATTATTGCCACCAGTAATAATTCTACGGGAAAATAGAAAAGATAAGTTTCATAGTCCAATAATGCGGTAAAGATAAACTTGATTTGCAAAAGAAAAGATAGTTATACTTAGCACCCCCTATCTCCACTAAAGTAACGTTTTTTGTTTCTCCTGGTTCGAATCTCACAGAACATCCAGCTGGAACATCCTGAAATATATAAAAATTGTAAATCATTGTTATGGAAAAATAAATGTTGCCCAAATTTTCTCAAGCGAACTACTTTAGATTAAATATCAAAACTATTCAATTCTTAATGTTTTTATTCGAATTATCTACCACAAAAAAAAAAAAAAAATTGATGCTCAAATTGATGCTCACGAAAATTTCTTCATTTTTGACGAATTCCTGGTATATATGCTTCGAGCGAATGGGCAGATGTGCTGACTAGTCTTTCAGGGGTACCATATTAGGCGAATCCATGTTGCTCCCGTAGTAAGAAGAACAAATAGTGCAAAGAAAGAAAGGAAAGAAAGATCATCCATTCTTCAGGTTGGGATTCGAACCCAGAACAGTTTTTGCATGAGGTCAGTTCACTGACAACCATACAAGTCGGTCGACAAAAGTAAAACAATCAGGGAATAACACTCTGGAAAGATCTCTCACAATGCATTGTGACGAGGTTCCGATTTGAAGAAGCATTTTCGTCTCATGTTTGATTTAGATCACGCGACTCAGTGACGAAATACATCTCAATGATTGCTGGATCGTCAAAGTGAGAGCTTTATTTTTCGTGACTGTAAAAAGGCTCAATCTAAGTGTGTTTGGTAACAATTTAAAAAGATTTGGAAACAATTTAAAAATTAACAATTGCTAATTTGCAATCAAGGTATATTATAGTCCTATATATTATTTTTCCTAAAATGAAATCTTTCAAATCACTTTTTAATATTTAAATATATTTACATTTTTTAACAAAGAAAGTAAAATTTTAATTTAGACTTTCTTTTCTATATCGTGGACAACAAAACATGAGAACACACAATTATGTCTTTATTTATGCCATGACTAAGAATTTACTCAAAACTAAAATTCACTAAATTAAACTAAATAATAGGCTACTTCAAATTACCAGTCTCATTCCGTAGGATTTTTCTCTGTCAAAAATAAGACGTTTGTTGGTCTCTATAAAGTGATAATGGCTCCCAACCTAAAAATATAAAAAACAGTGATCCATATTTATAAAAAAAAAACGTCTAAATGACTTACTTCCCTTATAAATATTAAATATAATTTTTTTCTTACAAAGATAAAATCAACATTCTTCGAAGAAGATATGGTTACAATTGTAATGCATGTTAAACACGTTTATTTACATTTAATTATTATATATGGTGCTATTTAACCAGTTTAATAACAAATATTTAATATTTTAACTACGTTTCTTTAATATGTTTAAGAATATTAAATTAATATGTTTGTTTAGATTACAAAAATGCAGTTGTCAGAAGTAAATAGTTTTTACATAATATACATGAGTATAGCAAATTTGAAAAATTAATTTAGCTTGTGAACGGTGAAAAAAAAACTACTAAAACTGGTGGAGTTGTTTTAAATATACACTAGTGACCAGTTGAAAAAAATTTATTGAGTTAAAAACAATAATAAAAAATTCAAGTAATTCGTCTGTTATCTCTATACTTCAAATAATATCTTTTAGCACCTTCAAACATCAAAACATCATTTCTGATGTATTGTAGAAGTTATAAAGATCCATTTCATTAAGCAAAAAATAATACTATAGTTTGTCAGAATAAAACAATTAATTCGTACATATGTATTAAATTTCAATACCCTCTCAAATAGGTTTCAAAGAACTATATTTTTGTACATGTAGCAAATTTGAATAAAGGGATGAATTTATCCACAACGAATATAATTGCTCCGTTAGGAATATAATTTTTTAACTATTCACATAATTGTTTTGAAATTACATTTAAACATATTATTTATTATATGGCTGTCGTTTCGCTTAAATTTTTTAAAAAAAATCGCATTGTAATATGTCATTTAACTGATATATCTTTTGCACCATTACTTGAATAAACTAAGTATTGGTAAGCATAAATCAATATATGGTATTTTATTCAAAAAAGAAAAAACGCTTTGGAATTCTTCCATAAATAAAGATCATGTAATAATTATTAAAAATATTTAAGTACTATTTAAGGTTTATTAACGACTATACAAAAATTTCGAAGTAGTTATTAATATTTCTCTAACAGATATATTTGTCTCAAAATTCTCATAAATTAAAAAATTTATATTTAGCACAACACACTATTGATGCATCAAAATTTTTATAAAGAAACAAGTAGTTAAAAAACAAATTTTAGCGATAATTTTCCTATATTTCTGCCGTTGTAGATTCTGAAGTGTTCTAAAGTGAAATTTTATTTTCACTAGCTTGTTAAAATTAGTCGTTTGATAGTTATTATGTTTATTATAACTAATAAAACCGGACCAATACATAGAGCCTTCTCATCTACATTCATGCTTCTGAGTTTCTATTCTCATTAAATAATATTTTTCTAACATTCCTAAATTGATGTAAACTTCTGTGACGAGAAATACGAACAGGCATATATTAAGTAATTACTTGAATCGGTCTATCGCAGATGCTAGTAACTTTCAGTGTGATCCTCCTTCGATTCTTGTTGATTTGAATTTTTTCATCGCCTTTTTTAGGATAAACGCAACCAGGTGGACTTTTCATTAATGTGCCATTTTCAGATTCAGTATTTTCCTGTAATATAATTCAAAATTAATTTTAAATAAAATATCACTGTCTTTAGAAAAATAATTTCCTTAAAATATCTTTCATATTTAAGAAAATTGCATAATTTAAAAGAAAACAAAGATACAAATATTTTTTTAATTAGATGTGCAAAAGCATTTTAAAATATAGGGTAAATGAAGGGTATGTGAAAAGACAAAGCTGCCAAGAATAATTTGCACAGAATTTAAAACTAAACCTTTCTATCCAGCACCGAGGTTTTAAAATGTCTTTTATTAATTATTATTGTTTGTCAAATATTAATCTAAGAACGCATCGAAACATACATATGAAAATTTATTGCGTTATCCCTTATGGTCATCCATCACACGGTAGCTAAAGATCCTGAATAATAGAACGAAGCAGATTTTCTTTACTCTTATACAGCAAAAGATTGACCAGTCCCAGGAAATGTCCCAGGACTTATAGTAAGTCCAGTAGATCCCCGAAGATAATTATTACTGACTGAGGTCAATGAGCGAGTGGGTGACAGTTTGATTAGCTTACAAAGAGACCGGAAGTATGTGGTATCGATTCTCGTTAAGGCTGTTCTTAAAAAGCTCTGTCGTCTCATGAAATGATGTTTTTTGCGAATAATATTCTATGTTCATTACTGCAAAGAGTTTGCTACAGTCATTCGTGACTGTTAGATCAATTTTAACCTATCTTTAAGTAGCGCTTTCTTTGTTTATACTGAAAATGGCGCTAAACGTCAATGTGGAGAAAAGCCACAGTTTTGAGAAAATAAAAAGTTTTTGTTGTCTAATTTTTTAATATTTTAAAACTTACTTCCATGCTGCATTATTATGGCTCATAAAAGTTAACAAAAAATGAGAATAAAGCATTTATTTTGATAATTTTCATAGGTGGAAATATGTCACTAATTTGGTAATTTTCAAAAAAGTTTAACAACTTTTAAAATATTTAAGTCATTTATCCTTCCTAATGTACAGATTCTTCACGGCAAAATTGCATAGATTGTTTAAAATTATTGCTTTGTTTGCTTCAAGTCTATTGCTTTGCTTCTACCGTCAAAGTCTGTTGTACCGTAAATTGCTAGACTTCGCGAACAGGTTATCGAACTACCAAAATTTCTGATGGCATGTCTTCGCCTCTCCCTCAGGAATGTTTCAAGAACCGTCGCCCATTGCCCGTTGCTCAGCTCTAGTGCGACATAAATAAAGTCAACTACCATCTTGGAAACTAAGGTTTATACTAAACCTCATAAATTTTCGACATTCTAAAAAAATCTTTTTGAAGCAAATGGGACCAAAGTTCAGCGAGAGTTGCGATTCAAAACAGAACATCAGAACATCTTTTGACACTTTTACAGTTCTATATCAAGACTATGAGCGGTCACTGAGGAATTTCTTTTTAAAAAAATGTTAAGGTAATGTTTTTTACTTTTTATTTATTTATTTATTTATTTATTTATTTATTTATTTATTTATTTATTTATTTTTTTTTTTATTTTTTTTTTTTTTTTGAAAATTTGTTTACGATATTTTACAAAGCATTATAAGTATAAATTATAGCGTATATGCGTCTAAGATGTTCCATCCCATATTAAAATCACATATATAAGCAACATTTTCAAATTGTTTAGAAAAGCGTTTTTGCTGAACTAAATGACTTCCATGTAGACTGTTAAGGTGGTTCTGTGTGTTAAAATGCTGTGTAGTGAAGATTTCAAAAGCTCGGAAAATACCTAGAAACAGTAATATCATACACTTTAATTTAGATAGGTCACATTTGGAAAAGGCTGGCTCACCACGGTAGTCTAAAGTCCTTTTATTATTTGATTAAAAAATTGAATAAATTTAACTTACATTCTGAAAGACATTTAGATCAGGTAGAGGTAAAAAACTGCCATATAGCGCTTCTTCTATATTTCCGTTATCACTGCATATGGGATGGGAAACAGCTACCTAAACAAAAACAATGTTTTGTTTTTTTAAAAAATTAACACATATTGAATACTATGCTAAAATAAATGACAGAATAATGAGGGTCAGTAGTTCTCATCCACAAATAATCCAACTCCAATTAAATTTAAATATTGATTGACAGGAATTATGAGCTATCTAGAACTAAATTATTTAAAATAACTGACTATAAAAGAAAATTATAGCGCCCACAGTATCTTGAAAAACAATATAAAGCATACATAAAATAAATAAAAACGATAAATAAACAGAAAAATTTAAGACTAATTGTCTCCCTTACTCAAATGGCTATAATTTTATAATAAGTTATTGTAGTTAAATTTCATAATTTTATGTCAAGTTATTATAATTTAATTTATTATTTTTAATGAAGTTAGTATAATTATTATAAATTTTCTATACATAATGTTTTTTTAAAAAATGGTTGAATGGATTTTTAAAAATAATATGGGAAGCATTTTCCTATTTCCAAATTTAAATTGGAGTTCACGTTCCTATATTTTTGTTAAATCCTAGATATTCGTTTGTTTGTTTGTTTGTCTGTCTGTCTGTCTGTCTGTCTGTCTGTCTGTCTGTCTGTCTGTCTGTCTGTCTGTCTGTCTGTCTGTCTGTCTGTCTGTCTGTCTGTCTGTCTGTCTGTCTGTCTGTCTGTCTGTCTGTCTGTCTGTCTGTCTGTCTGTCTGTCTGTCTGTCTGTCTGTCTGTCTGTCTGTCTGTCTGTCTGTCTGTCTGTCTGTCTGTCTGTCTGTCTGTCTGTCTGTCTGTCTGTCTGTCTGTCTGTCTGTCTGTCTGTCTGTCTGTCTGTCTGTCTGTTTGTTTGTTTGTTTGTTTGTTTGTTTGTTTGTTTGTTTGTTTGTTTGTTTGTTTGTTTGTTTGTTTGTTTGTTTGTTTGTTTGTTTGTTTGTTTGTTTGTTTGTTTGTTTGTTTGTTTGTTTGTTTGTTTGTTTGTTTGTTTGTTTAGAGTTATTGGCGCAAAATCCATTTTTGACCATACCGCACCTACAACTTGTTTTAAAAGAAACATTCTTCTATAAGTTAAAGCTAAATTGATTTGTAAAAACCAATGTCCCTTAGATAGTTAAAAATGTCATTGTGTGGTTTATCCATTGTGTGGTTTATCCACTTTATTAAAAGTCAATATTGGATTGCAGCTACCATAATGGCGTTGTCTCTGTGTTTTAAATTTGTTACACTTGATTAAAATATGTTTAATAGTGATCGGTTCCCTACAATGAGAACATTCGGGTGCAGGTTCGTTTAATAAAAGATGTTTATGAGTTATTCGAGAGTGACCAATGCGCAAGCGATTTAATATTACTTCCTGCTTTCGACTTATGTTTAGACTTTTATAAGATTCTATAGAAGGTTTAATGTCGTGTAATTTATTACTTATTTCATTTTCCCAATCATTTTGCCAGTGTAAATACTGTTTATTGTCAATCGCATTTTTGGTATCTGTGTAAGTAAGTGGGTTGTTTGTTATATTGTTAGTTAACTTAGCTACGTAATCCGCTGTTTTATTACCTGAAATGCCAGCATGGCCTGGTACCCAACAGAAGATTATTTCATATTCTTTTAGGAGTAAAGTGGTGTATAAGTTTAAAATATTATTTATAATGGAATGTGCATTTATTTCTTTATTTTGTAAGGCAACGAGGCAACTTTTTGAATCTGAGTATATTAACCTTTTTATAATACTTTGAGAGGAAATATATTGGAGAGCCAGATAAATTGCATGGCATTCAGATGTAAATACGGAGCATTGCGAATGTAATTTTTTAGATATTGTAGAGATAGGGGTAACAGCAGCGCTTGCAACATGGTCATGGCTTTTAGCGCCATCTGTAAAAATGAAATTAAAATCTCTATATTGTTCTCTGTGTGCATTAAAAATTTGCAGGTAAATGTTAGCAGCAGTTTGCGCTTTTGTCAAATTGTTAAAAATATCAATAGTTTGGAAGGAAATGGATTCCCAAGGAGGTCTTAATTCATATGCTGGTAAAATACTAAAATCTTCTAGCTTTAGGTCAGATAAAAGCTTTCTTACTCTCAAACCAAAAGTCGGTATTGCAGAGGGTCTGTTGCTAAACAATTTTTCATAAAATGGAGTTATAACATGAGAAAACATGGGATGTGTATGATGGCTTTTGATATGAAAATAGTATCTCAATGTGAACTTATTCCGTCGTTGAGCAAGAGTTGGTTCATGATATAGAACGTTTAGACTTTTTATGGGTGATGTGCGAAATGATCCTGTTGCTATGTGTATGCCAGAATTATGGATAGTGTCAAGATATTTAAGAAAAGATTTTCTGGCTGATCCATAGACAACGCAACCATAGTCAAGTTTAGATCGAATGATACATCTGTAAATTTTGAGCATAACACCTGTATCTGCACCCCAAGAAGAGGTTGTTAAGACTTTAAGTAAATTTAATTTTAGTCCACAGGTTTTTCTTAAGTGTTTAATGTGAGATGCAAAAGTGAGTTTAGAGTTCAAGATCAAACCAAGAAATTTCGTTTCACTTAAAACGGGAATACGGAAGTTTTTGAGATATAGTTCAGGATCGGGATGGAGCCCTCGTCGTCGACAAAAGTGTGTACTCGTTGTCTTAGTTGTTGAAAAATTAAAACCATTTAATTCATCCCATTGGGATAATTTATTAATAGCGAGCTGCAATTGTCTTTCGATAGTGTGCATATGAGACGCTTTACATGAGACTCGCAGATCATCAACGAATAACCTGCCGTTCACTGTAGATGGTAATGTAGTTAAAATATCGTTAATTTTTATAAGAAATAAAGTTACACTAATGACACTACCTTGAGGAACACCTTTCTCAATGTCAGATAAAGTGTTATTCATTCTAACTTGAAATGCCCTGTCTGTTAAAAAGTTTTTAATAAAATAAAACATATTTCCATTAATGCCATAAGTTAAAAGGTCCCTTAAAATGCCATATCTCCACGTTCGATCGTACGCTTTCTCAATATCAAAAAATATCGTCACAAGATGGTGCCTTGTTAAAAATGCTTCACGTATATCAGTTTCTAAAAGCATTAGATTGCCAATAGTTGAATTACATTTGCGAAATCCGCTTTGTCTCTTAGATAATATGCAACGAGATTCCAATAAATATATTAGCATTGTATTTATTATTCTCTCTAGAAGTTTGCAAAGACAACTAGTAAGAGCGATTGGTCGGTAATTAGTAGGGTGTATAGGGTCCTTACCTGGTTTAGGAACGGCAACTATATATGATTTTTTCCATATTGATGGGAATTGTCTATTCAGCCAAACTCTATTAAACAGTTTTAAAATTATTTCCAAATGCGTATCAGAGAGATGTTTTAACATACTGTTGTGGATTTTGTCTGGCCCTGGAGATGTTTCTTTACATTTATTAATAGCAGATTTTATTTCAGTTATTGTTAGAGGAGAATTGTAATCATTATGAAGTTCAACAGAGGGTCTAAGTACATTTTTTTCAGTTTGAGTTTTGTATTTTTGGAATGTTTAAGAGTAATTTTCTGAACTAGAGGCTCGGGAAAAGTTTTCGGCTAAAGTATTTGCTACTTCTTTAATCTATGTTATTTTATTTCCCCCTAGATATTCGAGATAATTTATAGAGAGTGAATATTCAAAAATGTTGTATCAACCATTTTCGTTCCATCTGGAAAAGTGGCTTCAACTTGTATGTCAGATATCATGTCACCAACTCCATCCATCAACTGTTTTCTACCTATAACATGCAAGAAATTATCAATTAAAACTCAAGATTAAGTAGTTGATAATTTTTTCACTTATTGAAAGTCCACTAATTACATTGAGAACTAACAGAAAGTACACTGCAAAAAATTCCGGATCAAATTACGATAAAAATTGAGGCACTCAGAGTGCCGATACTTTATACCGTAAAATCCATCTTTGCCGGAATAAGTTAAGGAACAAAAAATCTGATTTACGGTAATTTTTACAGTAGTAACTATCACAAAATCGTTAAATCTTTTTCATTATATAAATATTACTGTAAAAAATTACGGTACAGTATTTTACGATAAAAAGAAGATGCCGGTATTTTATCTTGTAATTTAATATGGAATTTTTAATAGTATATGACTATAGACACTATATTCAATGAAATATCTACACCACAGTATATTAAGTTAATAAAAAATAACCAACTATCTGAAATTTTAGTTTTTTATTTTTAAATAAAGGTGAAAGAATTAGATTGCCTGTGGTGAAAACTAGATTATTTATTCACCCAAGTTATTAAATAAGTCAACAGATGGAGCTGCTGACTGAAAAACTAAAAAAATAATCGGTTTCAGCTGTGTTTCAGATCATTTCAATTAAAATATTTGCAACCATAAGCTAAGACGTTAGTTAATTTTCTCTCTGACAGCTTCACGTTGTTGCTAAAAATAATGCTTATTTTGAAAACATTGTTTTATAGTTTTCCTCAGTTCGCAGCGCTATCATTTGAAGAGCTCAGAAACTAATTTTTAAATTTTCAAATTATTTAATTTTTTTTCTGTTTTTCTTTGTAGAATACTGCGCATTTATAATTCCTTCCAATCGTGAAATCAGCCGTGCTTTTAACGATATCCGGTAGTAAATTTTATAATATTTTAAAAAATATTATAATTAACCTTTAATATTCAAGGAGATTAAATTTTACATGAAAATATTTACAGCTTATTATTATACGACGACTTTTTATATTTTAATTTGAAAAATTATAAAAATATTAAAATGAATTCCTTAATACACACTCAAAATTAGAATTGCTTACCTAATATATGACGTCCCTTCTCCATGAGATCTGCCACTGTTTCTCCATTCCTTGCGAATTCTTGTATCTAAGAGTATAGCATTTAACTTATTTTTAACCTCATTTAATTTTCAAAAAAAGTAGAAGTATTCTGCACTTTTACATTGCATCATAAACAAATGTTCTCTGCAGCGCACCTACTTCAGTACATTTTCCGAACTCCTCAGAACTTGGGCAGAACATACGTACACGGACGAGGGCGCAGAACATTTGCGCACGGAAGCTACGAGAAGTTGTTAAATCTCTTTAATTTTCTTAATAATATAGTTCAATAAAGTTGAAAACAACGTGAAAAAAGCAGAGTTTAGTATACAGTTTAATATACAGAAGAGATCCGAAAAAAGTTTAATACATAGAAGATATCCGACTAGTTAAAAATCAGCAATTTTGACGAAAATTGCTTTTTTTTTTTTTTATATAATTATGTTTGAACTTTAGTACATTAACTCTGCAAAACTCTTTACATTTTTCATCTCTGATTTCTAGAAATGTAGTTTAGAAATGTTTTTTCCCTGTGTTGACAGAGGAAACAGAAAGTAAATTCCCGAAAACGAAACTAAAATATTATTGTGTTTTTTAAGTATTTTAACCTTTTCCGTTTTAAAAAGTTATATTTTTTAGGAAAAATAAAATCCATTTTAAAAATTAATTATTCAATTACTAATTTTTTTGTAGTCGAAATTTTTTTTACATTTCAGAATTTTCTCGTATCTTAAATTCATTTTCTGATTAACGCTTATTGTGAGATGCTAACACACATTACGAAATTGACACGCTTCACGCTTAAAACACATTTTACACTAACACAAAATACAAAAAAAGTTTATCATAGAATTCTTTGAAATTTTGGATGTAGATTATGTATAATGTAATGTTTTGAACTAAAAGCTAAGATCTAAGAGTAAATTTGTTATTTTTATCAAGTTTTAAGTAAGAATATTTAGAATTTTTTTTAAAAACTTCAATATTAAATTATATATTTAGTTATATTTTTCACTTTTAGTCCATCGTTATACAATATTTCTATATAATGAAACAAAACTTCTGAAACTTCATTACATTTAATTAAATAATGTGTCTAGTCGTTCCTTTAGAATATAAAACTAAAAATGAATAATTTTCTTTTAAAATGAAAGTGTATTATTATTTTTAATGATGTTCGTCTTTTAGAAAGTCACATATCTTCAGCAACATGTATTATATTGCACATGTTTATAATAATAAATGTTTAGGTTATATATATTTTTTTTTTCCATGTCAATCATTTCTTTCCTCCAAATAATTCTTTCATTGGAGATAAGAGATCATAAGAAATGATTTGACATCTTTTACATAAGAGTTTAAAAGACTTACATAAAAGAATGAAGTTATCGTGCTAATGTTACAACAAGCCTCTAAAAATATTTTTTAAAAACTAGGGGGAAAGTTTAGGGACGGACTGTCAGCATCGCTGTCATAAAACTAATAAGTGTTAATGATAATAAGGTACTTGGGGTAAAATGGGCAGGAAAATGAATACATTTGGATATGTTTCTTATTACTAAAAGAGTTACTTAAAATTAAAAAAAAATTATATTCCTAGGCTAAAGGATAAAATGTATTTTAATATGAAAAATATGTATTTTAATATAAAAAAAATTTCCTAAAATTACATAGCCTGCATTATCACCGAAAATATAGCACTTAAAATTTTAGTAAAATTAATAATTTTCTTAACAAATTTATATTCAAAAAAATATTCAGTCTATTTATTTATGACGTTCAATTTAATCAGTGACAGGATTAAACAATTATGATTTCAACCAATAATGAGAATAAACAATAATAAAGCAATAATGTGAGTAAACAATGATGGAATTAATATAATAAGTTCAATAACTGATAACAGAATTAACACAACGCATAAAATTAATGGCAATGGAATCAGTGCAATAAATGAAATAAACAATAATGGAATAATCACAATATATAAAATAATTATGGAATAAAGACGAAGAATTGTATAAATATTTCCACAAACAATCGTGTTCGAGCTAATTCATGGTATAAAACCGAATATTTTATGATTTTTCAAAGTATTTTTCTTTTCTTTTTTCATTTCATTGTTTGGCAATAATCAGTTGATTAATAGTGAGTGCATGACTCTTAATGTTCAACTAACTAGTTTTGATACATGCAACAAATTCTACGAAGTGAACTCTACTCGTTGACAAACATACGGTGTGACACTTAAATAATCAAAATAATCTTAAAATTTTGCATTATTGAAGGCATTATGAAAAAATCTTTTAGTCCCATTCAACATACTCCCCTTCCCTATCAAATATAATGGCTGCATACGAGTTTTCCACTGTTCAAAACAGCGCTGCTGGTTATCAGTTTTCACCTTCCTCAGAAAGTCTGCTGTTTTTACCTTCATCTCTCCTACGGACTGAAAATGTTTTCCCTTCAATACACCATTCACTTTTGGAAACAGGTAGGAGTCGCTTGGTGTGCGATTTGGTAGCAACGGTGAATGTTTGAGCACAATAATGTGTTGATCGGTCAAGAACTATTTTATAGAGAATTCATTGTGCGATGTGGCGTTGCTTGGTGCAAAATCCACACACTCGAATTTTCTCCTTTACTCTTTTTTTTTTTTTTTTTTTAAGTTTTCTTAAAAACTCTATTTAGTACTGCTGGTTTACCATTCGGTCTTGAGGTATCCATTCTATCATGATGATACCATAAAATCTAAAAGAAAAACGATGAGCATGACCTTCAATTTTGACTTGTTCATTCGGACTTTTTTGGCCCTTGGTGATGTGGGGGGTCTTCCAGTGATTGTCCAGACTGTCGTTTAACTGTGGGGTCGTATTCAGACTGTGGGGGGTCCGTACTGAAATATCCAACGTTTCGCCACATGTGATTACTTTATCAACTAGTACAGATTCTTCTGTGAAGTATGTTTGGAAGAAATAAACACGGGAGAAACAAAAAGCGGAACAAAACCCTGGCAGTGCAGTATGCAATAGCAGAGCAGCGCGGAACAACAGGCGCCTCGTTTGCATGGCTGCGATGGTCGGTACAACGTCTTCTCATGTGTTAGCGCAACATTTAATTATGGATACAGGTGTTTTGTCGGCTAGCCACAAGGTTCGTCGCCGTCTGCTGCAGCATCAACTGCGCACAAGGGTTTCTCAAAGCAAGATTCCTCCCTCGAACCACAGACGCCTCCGACTGTAATGGGCTTAGCAACACAGTGCTTTGCGTGTCCAATGGCAACACGTTGTTTTCTCTTATCAATCTTGCTACAATCTATACATAATAATAAACACGGCTGTGTGTGTGTCTGTCTGTAATCACAATATATCGCCCCAGAAGCCTCGCCCAGGCACGAAACTCGGCACGAAACTCGGCTAGACATAATAAAGAAGTATTTTTTTTCTTTTTCAAAAATTTGGATTAGTTTTTTAGTTATCAGTCATTTTGTAAGAAAATCTATGCTTTTTCGTCTTCAAAGAGGCATATTCAAAAAACTATTAAAAAATGCATATACTTTTCTCCACTCTTATAAATATATGCTAATGCGAACCTTACAATTGAAATATTAATTTTCGACAACTTAAACCAATAATATACGAAGAAATTAATAATTTAATTGTAAGGTTCGCATTAGTTTACATTTATCAAAGTGGAGAAAAGTTTAACTTTTGTATTAAAAATGTGGCAACATATTCGATACGTAAATAGAACGCTTCGCTTTGATATATTTGTCGCTGTTCATAATTGTTATAATAAGTTTTTCTTCTTCTTTCCACGCTCTATTTTTTTTTCTTAAGCGAAGACGATAATTTTTGTAGCGATATAGAAATAGAAATTAATACCATAAAAAATTAATTCGTTTTCGTGTTCTTTTCACGTATTTAGCATTTTAGTTTTTTTTCTTAGGTTACCTTGCAAAGGTTACCATTGGCCTTAGGTTACCATAGCAAAGTTACATCTTCAAACATCCTCAAGAGCTATAACATATCTGCAGCAGAACAGGATATGAAGACAAAATTGCAGGACAGGAACACTTTAATTGTCCACTAATCTTCAGATTTTGTGCTATGTTTTAAAAAACTTTATTTGCGAAAACCTTTAGCGTGGCGGACAGCTGGCCGCCTTAAGCGGCTAGTCTAGAATAAACGTACGCGCCAGACTTTACAGTAGGGAAAGTCTGCTCTCACAGTATATTATCCAGTGTCATACCGCACAAGTACCTGACATCATGCTATGAGGCGCTACTTGGTAGAATTGTCAATCCTATATTTCTTGTGTAAATTTATAGTAACCTCAACAGTGACCGCTTCATAAGAAAATTTGTGGAGCCAAAAGTATTCCCTTTTTTTTCATACCTTCCGGTCACTGAATTTCAGCAATATAATGTCAGTGCGCGTTCCTAAAACTGCTTAAGCTTCTCTGAGTGCGCAAGTTTTTTCGTTTTCTTCCGTGGCCTGCCTATTCCCAGAACATCTCAATCATCGATCATAGCAAGGATGCTAGCGGTTGGCGACTCACCCGTGCAGCAAGACTAAACTTTGGCATTAAGTCGAAGCTATATGAAACGCCTTTCCCCAAAATTACTTTCAGAAATTGTTTTGTTTAATACCATGACGTGTGCAGCATTTCATTTCTCAGCCGGCACCACACAAAATACTTATTTCCGACATTCTTTTTTTTTCTTGTAAATTGGATTTTTCTTTGCTTGCAAATTCGATTGTGATCGATGTACCAGTATCAGTAATATGTGGAATAAATTTCATTAATATTTCACGATTTCTTCATAATGTTTCAATTTTCACAAACTTTAGTGAGTGTTATTTTTTAGGATACATACATTTTATTTGAATAATATAACCATAAAATTAGGATAACGATCAATGCGGGGAATTGCGTATTCACCGTTGTTAATATTAATAACTTCTCGTTAAAAACGATATCAAAATTATTAAAAAAATTTATACAATTGGATGAGTTCGCAAACTACTATTCAAGCGAGTCAAGACTTTATCAGAATCTGTCAATTCATTGAAAAGAGAAGATGCGTATAAATAAAAGGAAATTCGATTTATTTCCCGGGTAGAGTAAACGAATAGCGACTTCTTATAAATACATTCTATAATTTCTTTGAGTTCAAGCTGGAGAACTTAAACTGCTTTTGATTCTTAAATAATGAGTCCTATAATTCAGATAAGTTTTTGTTTTTTTCCTTACTTTATTTATTAATTTAACCATCTTTATAAAAAAAAATTCGTTCTCTTCTGGCAACGGTATTAAAAATATAGTTTAAGAGTATATTTACATAGCACTTTGTATGAAAACTTTACATCAATAACCAAAAGCAATCAATCATTTTTTTAAAAAAAAAGTTCTTCATTTTTAAAAAAAGAGTTACCTGACTTGAAATGAGTGCAACGGCTTCAGGATGGTTTAGCTTACAACCTCTAGCCAGTCTCTTTTGGGCTATGTAACCAGCATAATGAATCAGCAACGATTCCAACTCTCGAGGACAAAGCTTCATTTTCTACTTAAATCAAATTTAATTGAATAAACTTTGAACAAAAAATAATTTCCTTTTTATGAAAGCATTGTATGTTTCATAACTGATGAACTTAAAATATGAACAGGTTAAACAATACTTTAAAATACTTGTAAAAATCACCTTTATGAGGTTTAAAAAATTATTTACAAAAAATACAGCCGACCATAAGTTGCTTATAATTTAAGTAAAAGTACTTAGTGCTTAATATATTCTCCTTATTGGTTTCTATCTAAAGATTTAGCTGGAAAAAATTTATATTTTAGACCGGGAAAGAAAAAGTCGTATATTTGAAATTCGATTTCTCTGGTAATATTAGGCAGATTTCGCTCCAATTTTGTATTTTGCCATTTAAAATTACATTCTTTAAATTGATGTAAAAAAAAAATTTACTTTACACTTCAATATTTTCGACTATTATTAAATAAAATTTAAGAAAAATAATAAATATTTACTACAAATTATATTCTGCATGGAATTATACTTGGATAAACAAACTTTATGATTGTGTGCAAAAAATTTTTCGATTCGCTTAAAAAGTTCTTGAGATATTTTGAAGTACTCAAAAAGTAAAATTAACATCTAGGAGTCCCAACTTTGGACCACCCTCCTGACCAAACTATAAGAACCATATTTCTCAGCTTCCGCGTGCCCTATATTTTGATGATCAAAAATCCGAATATGTCGAGAAAAAAACATGTTTATTCAGAGAAATAACGCTTTAGTGTCTGATTTCAAAACTTCAAATATCGTTTGCATTAATTAATTATCATATTTGAGGCCACCCCCACATACTATTAAGATTAGTTCCTAAAACGTGAAGATCCGATCATTAGTTTTTATTTCTAATCTTTCTTTCAATTAAATAAGAAAATAACGATCTTGGTTATGAATTACATAGTGTGGCAAATATTGTATTTTTAGGTAACTTGTAAAGCTACATAATATAAAAAATTTCAAACTTTAAACTTAACAGAACTTGTATCCTAAGTATAAACTTATTTATAATACATATTTCATATTCATACAAGGCCATATTTATTTATTTTTTCATATAGATTTTTTCGTATTCGTTTTTTGAACATTTGTAAGAATTAATTCTAAAACTATTTAAACATCTATTTTGTAGCATTTATTTTAGCTACAAAAATTTAATAGGCATAATTTCATATGAAATCTTTTAAAAGTTAAACACGAATGCTTAGTTAATAGTAATAAAAAATATTAGAAATACCTGTATGTTATAAAGACATAAAGACCATTTAATGATACTATAAAATATTAAAAATATTCTTAAATATTATATAATAAAAATATAAGAAAAATACCTTTTGTAGTGTTATGCTATCTTCACTTATAAACGAAATCGAAAATAATTACTATTAACCTTTTTTCCCTTATTGATTAGACCTGATGATATCTATTGAAGATCTTCTAAGTTTGTCGGGTGATTTATTCATCCAATAATATCGAATCATTTGATATTTTGGAACCAGGAAGGATCACGTTTGGTTTGTCACTTAAATATATTACTGATATGTTTTTGTTATTGTTATTTGTGCGTTCTTGTGTTCCTTTGAATATGAGTAACACTGCAAAAGGGTATTCCATATACACATATACTAAGTAACAAATATTTAACAAGTAAAAATCAATTTTACGAATATTTAGTAAGTGCACTGTAAAAAAAAAAATTTGAAAAATCGATGAAATTAAGATAAAAAGTACCGGCACTCCGTAAAAATCCGAGTTTGCCTGAACATGTTACGGAACAAAAAATCTGGTATACCATAAATTTTACATTAATAATTACTTTAAAATCACTGAAACACTAATTGAATAAATATGTTGTTGTTGTTGCACGCCCCCATTGGCCAGCAGTGCTAGACCAGGTCCATGACGGTATACACTCTCAAAAAATCCAACACCGTCAATGGATCATCTGCTAAATCCTGTTTAGTGAGCCCCAGGCACGCGAGTATGTGGTGAGGCGAATCCTGGTCTGAAGAACAGTTGGTACATATTTCAAAGTTCTTGGATCCTTCCGAAAATTTCATTGATTTAAGGTGACCACTTCGAAAGCGGGCAAGAATAGTTTGTTCTTGTCTATTAAAACCTTGGGCCAGGGAGCCTCCAGGTCGAGAACACCGATACCATGGGTGCTTTGGGGGGACATTCCAAGTGGTCTTGTTTCTGTGTTTTATTTTTGAGAAGATTTCCAAAAAGGTGAGGGGTGCCGACGGTACAGAGGCCTCGCAAGCACCAGCTTTAGCCAAAGTGTCCGCAATCTCGTTTCCTTCAAGATCGACGTGGGAAGGAATCCACTGCAGATGAATCTGATGTGAAATGGAAAGCCGTTTTAACTTCTTGAGTATTGATACTCCAGCAGTATCTCTCACGCTTTGCCAATCGGTCAAGTGCTGTATTGCACTTCTGTTATCAGACAGAACCCATATCTCGTTTCCTCGGGGAAGAAACACAAGAGAATCAAGGGCTTCATCAATGGCTAAAAGCTCACTGCGAAATACTGAGCAGTAGTCGGGATTTCTCTTCTGAATTTTTAAGTCACGGTCTTGCAATTTGATGTAAATTCCACTGCCAGATCGGTTACATTCGTCTCTACTGCCATCCGTGTAAACCTGCACCGCATCACCCGGAATCTCTCCAATTCTCTCTAGAGCTAGTTGCCTAAGATAGGCAGGAAGATCTGTCTGTTTGTTCACATGTACTGGCAAGTCAGGATGGAAAAAGACACCGTCAAGACCATCCGATGGGTCAAGACATTGTGCCAGGTGATGAAATTCTACAGCACCATCGACTAGATTAAGAGATACCATTTGGCTGAAGGGACTGTTTCTCCTGAGTCTCTGGTTATTACACCAGTCCTTGAAGTAGATAGAAGTACGATTTTGAGAACCCAGTCCACTGAGTTTGCTGTGATATTTTGTTAGGCATGCTTGTCTCCTAAGATTAAGGGGTTGCAGGTCAGCCTCGAAAAGCACTATTTCCCTGCGACAAGTATTTCTAAGACCAATGATGATCCGAGCAGGGCTGAGCTGGACCTTTTCAAGTTTCTGAAGATTTGATGCAGAGGCACAACAGTAAATTGGAATGCCATACTCTAGGATGGGTCTGATGAGTGAGACATACGTGTTTCTAAGAGTGCTAGCATCAGCACCCCAATCACGCCCTGAGATATACCTTAAAATGTTGGGTCTTTTTCTTGCCTTCAGTACAAGATGATCAATATGTTTGTTACTCAGTATTTCTGAGTCCAACACAAAACCCAGATATGTTTTTCCACTGCCAGTGGTTGATTATTCAATGAGATATTAGGATGGAAATTATATAGCCTTCTATTGGTTGTGAAGAAGCTAACTGAAGACTTAGTTGGGTTAAGGCGTAGTTTGTGGTCTTCAGAGAATTTTGAATAAATATTGTAAAATGAATTTTGCGGATGATGCACCCAAAGTGCCGTTACTTAAACAGTAATTTGATTCGGAATTTTTTACAGTATATTGAGTACTTTAAAAATACGGAACGTTTGTGCATTTATTTTTGTAGAAACAATAATGAACATATTTTAAACTATAAATTAGAACTTTATTTTTTTATTTTATTTATTCATTAAAAATGCGTTATGAATTATAACGCCAAACATAGAGTTTCAAGATCAATCAAAAAATCGTATCAGTCTGCTCGTTTTTACTCCATCACTTAAAAAATTCTGAAAAATTGAATTAAAGACCACAAATTTTTTTTATTTTTTAAAAAATTAAGTGCGTAAAAATGAGTTTTATTTTATTTTTTAAGTTTAAAGATTACGAACAACAAACTACCCAACATAACAAATAACAAATTTTTCGTACAAAAAAAAAAAAAAAAAAAAAACTCTTGAAGCTAAGAAAAAAAAAATTTAAAAAAATAAAATGTAAATAACATTCTCATAAATATTTGTTTTAGAGATCTAAAATGGCTAATTTCAACAAACCTAATATTAAAGAATACTTTATTGATGCTATACATTCGGTAGCTGTAAACTCATAAAATTGCGATTTTTGTAAAATCATTTTAATATATTATTTTACGATTCAGAGGCTTTCAGAAAATGCCGAAAAAAAAGTTTCAAATTTCAGAAAAGTTCAATACGGTATCGATCTTACAGCAACAGATTTTAAAACTTTTTATTTGTAACATTTAAGAATAGTTTCGACAAGATATTCTGAACTTTTCGGAAGAGTAAATAATCCATTGACCTGATGTGTCTAAGAAAGATATTCGCAAATTTTAAACGTCATTTTTACAGAAACAAAGAATAAGTTCTGATAGTTACAGCGATTTTTACAGTCAACTTAATGTAAAGCCTAACACTCGGTCAAAATTGAAACGTGATCTGCCTCTAATTTTTAAATTATCAGAACTTTTCCTCGATGTCGTCATAAAATTTCGCTAATATATTTAATCATATTTAAGAAAAATTCTAATTATACTATTAAAATATAATATCAAAAGCGTATTAAAATATAATAACAATAATAAACTTACTTTCTTTTTCTAAACAAAAACTTAACTCAGTAAGCTTAAACTATACCTACACTCTCGCGAATAAACACTACATAGTAGATTACGCCTTTGACCTTACTTGTATCACAAATCGATCTATTTGTTATAATTCTACAGAATATAATCATTAATCAGTATAAACATTCGAAATGTTTACATTAACTTCACTCCATTTTTGTATGAATGGATTTTTCGTGATGGTGAATATCAGATATTCTATAAAAAAAAAATTTTAAAATAAAGATCTGTTAGATTACTATTAAAAACAACATTTACGAGGTTTGTAAAAAAAAAAAAAATTTCTGTATTTGTTTATGCCGTTTAAGAAGTAAAATTATTTTTGAAATATACTAGCAGGTTGTGGTAACGCAGTTAAAACATGTTAATAAAATATGTAGTTAAAACATGTTAATAAAATATGTAGTTAAAACACGTCAACAATTAATTTTTAAAGATCTGAACCTACCGCACTGTTTTTGAGCTAATCATGTATTTTCAAAAACTTAGTTGTCATCACCATCATTATATTATTTTGCTTTATTTAAGTTTTTTTGGCTATCAAATGTAGAAAAGAGGTTTCTGGGCTGTCTTGTCAAGATAATTGTTAATTTCTTTATTTTTTGCAAGGCTAACCTTGATTGAAGCAATGGATGCATGCTGAAAGTTTTTGATCTCTATCTTTTATGTGTTTCAATCTAATATGCCGATATCTATGATAAATTTCCGAGACTATGGTCTCCTATCAGTCCCACAAAAATTTGGAGTTTTTGAGAAGTTTCTTCGTTATAAAAAAAAAAGAATTTAAAAAAATAAATAAAAAGTGGTTCAAGCATTTTACCAAAACTTGTGAACACCAAGAATAATATACGTACGAAATAAAATAGTCCTTTTCGGTCTCTATGAAGAAATTTTTACCTAGAATCGACATGATTGTTATATTAGAGTAACTGATGGCAAAGCACTTAATTAAATTTCTGTATTAAGCAAAACCTTGAATCCAAGCCTTTAAAAACACTTAAATGTTAGAATGTAGTAAAATGCTATGCTGTAGAAGGTTTAAAAAGGACGTTACTTTCTTACTCACCCCGAAGAAATAATTTGAATCCAACTCAATTCTGTGTTTATTTTTTCCACATAACAAGTGGATTATTTCTGAATTTATTGGCGTTATTGTACCAGAAATACTTCCACTAGACTAAACATTTAAGTCAGATGTGGTGCAAAATTGTTTACGTTTTTGGCAAACATTCCACATTTAGGTAAAATATGGGCTCAAAATGATTGAAACGTATACAACAAGATATTTTGAATTAAATGGTACAGATGCAGCATACAAGATCTGGGCAACATACATCTGTGCAACATACAAGATTTAGGATTTCATCACACCTGAGAAACGAAAACAGTGCTTTGTGTATTTCAACCCTATGTACTAATATTTATCTTTGTGACAATACTAAAAGAATACAATTAATATCTAAACAAAATGAACAAAACTTCTTTTAAAAAAATGCGCTAAAAAACAGCAGAATTTTCAAAAAAAGAGAGAATAAAAATAGAAATAAATGTAGCAAAGGAAATAAAACAAAATTAAAAATATGACCACTGAAGCCGACGTCTTCAGGGGGTACCGGCCCCAGTAGCCAAAAAACAAAACCTTTTCTATTGAGGAAGATGGCAAAAGCCTAAAAACCTTCCTCAGTACCCCGAAGGTTTTGTTTAAAAGTCTTAATGATTTGAGTAATAATGATTTTCCTTATAATTTTTGTAATGTTAATTTTTTAATTAAGAAAATGATTGAAGAATATTAGTTTTTTTATTTCTTTTAACAGGGCGCAATTCAAGACTTAACTGAGCAGCCCCAGTTAAGCATTCTATTAATATGTGACGTAATTTTTCTTTGACAACTTTTTCCTATCATTTTCTCAATCTGCGTATTTTAAAAGAGGGCATTGTTTTCCTTTGGTTTAAGTGATTCCTTTTCATTTGGTTTGCTTTAGAGCTCGCTGTCTGACCTTGTTTATGTAAGTTTTTATTTTCTGTTGATTTTTATTTTCTGATGAATTTGAGTTTCTGATGAGTTGTATGAGTTTCTTTTCTGTATTAGTTTAATGTCTTGCATGTTTTTTTCTCCTGGACTTTTAAACAAAACCTTCGGGGTACTGAGGAAGGTTTTTAGGCTTTTGCCATCTTCCTCAATAGAAAAGGTTTTGTTTTCTGGCCACTGGGGCCGGTACCCCCTGAAGACGTCGGCTTCAGGGGTCATATTTTTAATTTTGTTTTATTTTCTTTGCTACATTTATTTCTATTTTTATTATCTTTGTGACCAAACTTTCTACTTTCTCACTCAAAACTTTGGAAACAATGAGTATTTTATTCCTCAATCAGTGAGACAAAATCATTCCACCAAGCTGCGATAAATTGATGAAAACATTTTTTGAACTGTTATTTTACACTTTTTTTAGAAAATTCGCTTGAATTTAATATGAACTACAAAAATAAAACACGAACAGTCATTTTAAAGATTTTATTCGTTAAAATAATTTAAAAAAAACACTAATTAACTCATTGAAGGAAATTTTCTAACACACATTGTTACAATAATAGTATTTGTATATTCAAACCACTGGTAAATTTGTATATTCAGAACCCTGAACAAATTATGACGCTTAATATGAGCTTAATTTTACATAATATGTACTTATGAAAGCTTAATGTATGCTTAGTATGTGCTTATATATGTATATAAGCACATATTAAGCATGCATTACATTAATGTGGTACTGACAACAGTCAATGACATGTTATAAAACTTAAAACACACAAAAAATGTCATGAAACATATCATACATTTTGAACAACAAATGTGCATTTAGTGCATTCAAATCAATACTAAAAATGTAAATCAAATATTAAATTTGTTCTCAAGCTTTTCATACAAGCTTTCAAGTCACACAAACACCTAGGTCGCATCAAAATATAATTGCACTAACTTACAGTAAAAATTCTCTTCAAACCAAGAAAACTCAAATGAAGATTTTAATAACTGACATTTTAATTTTTTTGTACAAGTTCATGCCCGAAATAAACAATTCCGAGAAAATTACCATACTCTATGGCAATGACATTACTGATAAAAAAAACATAATTATGTTAAATAAAACAAAAATATACGTTAACTAAACCAAACAGTTGGTAATTTTTCCGTTCATAGGAGAATGGTTAACCGGAATTTATGACTTTTAAAATTATAGTTCTTATTACCACAGTAAAAAATACAAAACTAAATTAAACCAAATAAATGTTTTTTATGCTATGCTTATAAATTATGGTAAATTTACCAAGTTTTATCAGATATTATAAATTCATACTTTATTATTACAAAAATCGTTACCAAATAACTTCAGTAAAAATTACTCTTTGGTGTACCCATAGAGCCAGAAACACGGTAAAATTTATTGTACTCTGGTACTTTTGGTACCATACTTTTTTCTGGTACCATACTTTTTTCTCAGCTTTCTAAAGTTCGTTTAAGTACTTATTCTCTAAATAGATTTATTAAATCAGTCAATATGTGCTAAGGGTAGGTACTATGGCTGTAGCCTTTATATCAATAATTATAATTTTTGAACCAGTATTTTTGTGAATGAAAAGCAAAAAAATTTTCTGCGCCATTGGTAACATGCATAAGTTTTATGACTCTCTTCTTTTTTTCGAAAACAAAATTAATATTAATTTTATATGAAAAAAATTAGGCTGCATTCAACTGGTCTTAAAACGTACGATTTACTTACATAGTAAAAATTATTTACGTATGTAAATGTTATACAACACTTTGTGTCTTTTCCTTGTCAGTCGAAATTGTTAAAAAATCATGTCTAGAAAATTATAAATAAGGAAATTTTTGTTGTGATTGACTTAAAATAAGTATTAATAAATATTTTATACTTAATATACTGTTATACATTGGTGATAGCAACATTCGTATATATAAAGAACTTGAAACACTAAGGCAGAACATTACTCTATCTAAAGTAGGTTTAAACAATTTCATTCCAATTTGTTTCAAAATTCAATGCCTTAAATAGTTTTGATGGTAGTAAGCATTTTTTTTTAACAAAATGACTGCATATTTCAAAAAAATATTATACCAATCTAGATTTGTTAGTTAATATTAGGGGGACCGGAAAGTTATGTCCTTTCTGCGCATTAAATATTTGTTAGTCTTAAAAACCAAATAATTTTATTTTTATCCATTTCGATTCATTTTCGATCCGCCATTGAAAGGTTGTTACTAAAGAGGGTGAATACATTATTGATTAAAAATAAAATCTTGATAACAAATATCAAACGTAAAGCAACGGCATCACTTTCCGGTCTCTCAAATAAATACGATATTATCAACCCAATCAGAACAATATTGCGTGTTACATAAAGTACATAAATGTTGAAACTATATACATTAGTTGTATAAAAATTTCCAGTGAATTGGTCGAAAATCTAAAAAGTTATGCAATAAAATATGGTTTTGAGACAACTCAATTCCCTATATCTTATTCATATGAGTTTCAATTTGAATATTCTGATATTTACATGCAGTAGAAATATCTAAAAACTAAAAAAATCAATAGTTAGACAATTTTACAGTGATGACGTTTCACAGCCTCTGCCTCAGTTCATTTTAGTTAGAGTTTTATTTCGTTTTTGCTTTTTTGTATTAGAAAAGTATGCTTTATATTTAAAAAAATACAATGTCATTTTAAAAATAAATAAAATAACACTGAATTCTTGAAACTGAAGTGACTGGAATCAAATGAAATTCTACTAAAAACTAATTTAGAATAAGAAATATTTCTGTGCTAGTGGCAAAACTTCTGCTGGCTCGCATGTCAAATGCGTCCATGTTTCTTTACCGTCTATCGTTTCTGCTGCATACACTTTATAAGTTTCTGGATCAACTGAAATTCCAAAAGAAATCTACGTTATAATAAAATTATGACAGTAATATTTTACTTTTTATTTTCATCATAATGAACCTGCTTTTAAAGATTACTAGGCTTAAAATATTCATATTACGTATTTTAGTTTCAGTTCTCTTTAATAGCATTTTTGAAATTTTCATTTGTGGTTCCATGTAAATTTGGACAAAAATATAAACATAGGAAAAGTTTAAGGCAATAAAATGATGAGCCACAAGTTTTTCCAAATGGTTTACTTTTACGTCAAACTGTTTCTAGGTATTGTTTATAGATATATAATTTATAAGTTTCCGAAATGTTCAACAGAGTATTTAAAATATCACAATGTCTATGAAAAATCATCATGTTGTTTTCATTAAAACCTTTCTTAAAAGATAAGCTGGCTTATCATTATTTTTTCTCAATCACTTCATATAAATTATTTATGTTAATTGAATTAAACACAAAAATAAGAATTCATCAGTTCAATTAGTGTAATGTTGCCAAGTCTTCACATACATTTTTTTTTTTTTCATTTTAGTATACTGATACTAATCATGATGTCTTTTTATAATTATAGAAAGCATTAATTATAGAATATATAATTATAGAAAGCAGCGAATTAAACTTTAGTCATAACCATTCCAAACATTTAATCGTTCTGTTTTACAGAGAAATTAAATTAAACTTATGAGAATTTTAATTCTAAGTAATAAATAAATTTAAAAATTAAATATTTATGTCAAAGCTTAAAAATATTTAAGCCAAGGTCATAAGATAAAATTTAAAGCTTAAAGAAGCTTAAATACAATAATATAAATTTCAAAGAAGAAACTATATTTCAATTACGGTGGTTATATTTTCTTTAACTCATTTTAAGCACAAAAATTTAAATAATTTTAAATAATATTTCATGCTTAATTATCGTAATTTTTATCCAAAAAAGAGTTAACTTTATACAGTATACCTTCTTATATTGGCATGGCAGCCCTTTGTGGGCCAGAGACTTCCCTAGAACCTTCCTCCATTCTGTCCTTTTTTTTGTGATTGTTCTACAATTAAAAATTCTTAGGATTTTGAAATCCTCTTCCACACAGTCAAGCCATCTGATCTTAGGCCTAACTCTAACCCTACTTCCCATTGGTTTGTAATTGAAGATCTTAAATGTAAAGAAAGAAGGGTCCATTCGACAGATGTGACCCACAAGCTCTGATTGAATTATTTTGATGTATTTGTTAATATCAGCTGTCTTGAATAGCCTACATTGTTCAAAATTATGTCGTTGTCCTTGTCTTCATAAGCCATCGACATTTATAGCACCGAAAATTTTTCTCAATGCTTTTCTCTCAAAAATAGCAAGCGTGTCTGCTTGTAATTTAGTTAAAGACCATATTTCGGATCCATAATTTAAGACAGATCTAATGATTGTTTTATAAAGCATTATTTTTGTTCGTCTTTTAATTAATCTTGACTTTAGAAATGTTCTTAAGCCTTGAAGGCATCGATTAGCTGTTATAAGGCGTCTCTTAATTATGTGCTTATATCGTTTAAAGCATTATTACTTGAATCAAGATATGTCAACCAGTTCAAATTCAGAATTCCCAATTTATAACAATTTGTAAATAGCAAGTGTTTTGATAATTGCCATGCATTTGGTCCTTTCTTTTGAACAATGCTCCTTTTTTCTTTGGAATTGTTTCCAAATCATCAGTATAATCCGTGATTTTTGCACTGTTTTAGGGAATATTGTGCCTCGAGTGTTAACACCGGAATCAAGAATCATCCATTCCTGCGCCAAATTGAAAAGAAGACAGTCAAGAGCCTCGCCCAGTCTCACACCATTTACGATTTCAATAAAATTCTCCGAGTTTGCCAGATATCTTCATACAGGAGATGTATAGTATAAAAATAACATTAAAATGACTTACAAAGAACAGATAATTCTTCAATTTCTCTGTTGATTTGATTTTTGTGTTATATATAAACTATTGTAATTGCTTGAAGAATAAAATTAACTTATAAAATACACTTCTCTTCTATTAAAAGTCATATAAGAAAGGATCGAAACTAACAAAGACATTTAAGCATAACTTAGCCTTTTTCACATTGTTTGTTTTATTTATAACATATCTTATAGTTGCTAAGAAATTAATATGTAAATAATCTGCAGATAAATAAATATAAAAATGTTGTCAATACCTTTTAACTTTGGTAAAGTGTTATTTAAGACCATATTTTTCTTTCCTATATTCCTGCAATTTCTTACAGCAATGATTCTTTTACCTATGTTGTATTTTTGCACTATCTTTTTTTCCATAGATACCTGAAAATATTGATACAAAAAGCATATCAAATGTGAAATACTCAATTACGAAACAACAGCTGTAATAAATATTTCTAAAAATCCTATGCAAAAAGGTTTAAGAAGTCTACAAAAGATATTTAGATATATAATTATTTTCGTAATTACTAATTTTTTCATTATTTAAAGGAAGCTAAAATACGTTATTGCATAATGTTTCTTTTTTCTATAATCGCTCTCACTAACGATTCGTCAAAATTTGTAACAATATTCTTTCTTTTTGTTTCCCTCTATTAGAAACTAACTGTAAAATCAAAAGACACATTGTGAAAGATAAAAGACACTAATTGTAAAAAATATTACAAATTATTATGAACTTACAAATTTTCAAAAAATATATAATGAGAGCTGTTCTCAAAACATTTGCAGTAGTATGAGTATATCTTTAAATCAAAAATTAATGTCATAACTAATATTAAGAAAATATGTTTTTTTCCTAATAAGTCAGCAGTGAATTATAATTAAAATACTATTATAACATTCGAAAATAAAAGCACATATTTTAAATTATTATAAAATTGTTGTTATACTATGTTGCAATATCACGTTCTAGTAGATTTTTTATTACGTTAAACTACATTAAAGAATCACATTCTGTAAAATTATAATTAAAATACTATTATTGTAATAGCATACGAAAAAGATACTTTTTTTTAAAATTATCATAAAAATGTTGTCTAATTATGTTGCAGTGACATATTCTACTAGATTTTATGTCGCATTTTACCGCTTTACAGGGTCAAATTGCACAACGTTACAGTGGTCACTTTCTACTATATTTCTGTGTCACATTTTACTGTATTACTTTGTCATATTCCCCTACATTAAATTGTAATAAATATCACCCTCTAAACTTATTATTGATAACCTAGTACAAATTACTTTTGTGTACTACCTACCTTTGATACAAATATGCAGGAATTTCTCTTGTGAGAACTCCCATAGCCTCCAAACATTTTTCTTTGTCTTACCGGTTCAACTGTTGGAATCGAAGCATTTGGCATCCCTAGTCAAATACAAAGTTTTATTCTATTTTTTAAAAAAAGTTATTCATAGTAATGTTTCAATATAGTTTTGTATCACCAAATTTATTAAAATACAAATAAATTGATTGAAAATTGTTTATTATAATAATAACAAGAAAATAATACTTATATTATTATTAGTTTATGAAAAAACGATTTCTTCTTTAACTATTAAAATTCTAACGAGATGTTTAATGCATTAGTAAGATGTTTATAACTGTATTCAATCCCTTACAGTGAGCGTTTTACTTTTTCATTTGGTTTGTTTCAAAAATGTTGATTAATTAATCATTTTTTAAACTTGATAGAAATATTAGTAAGCCAAGCTTATTTCCTTAAAAATTTGATAAAGGTACGCATAGGTTTAACAAAACTCTCATTTTTCAGTTTTTATTGTAATCCCTGTTTTTGCCTTTTTTCCTTCTAGCTTTGACTGAAACTGTTTGACTCTTAAATGCAGTATTTTGTTTTAGCTTAATGATCATGCAATTATCTTCCCTTTTAAAATCTTAAGGACAGTGTATAACAGCCAGAGCAAATAAACCTTGATCCAGTAATGGTCATAAAATCTAAAATAAACCTTGCTAAGGCGAATTTATCCTCAGTTTGACAACGCTTTCTACTCTTGATTTGCGAATGATGATTTATCCTTGATTTCAGAAAGTTTTTCTAATCCTGTTTTGTAAAAGAAGATTCAACTTCGATATGAAAGGGGTGTTTATAAGAGTTTAATGTTAAATTCATAGAGCGTAAATTAGCATATTGTTACATTTAGCATTATTTCAAGCTTGAATAGTTCAATTGCTAATCATATATGAAACTTGTTGGGCTTTGTAATAATGGTTGTCGTTGACATTAAAATGAACTTTACACTGCTGCCTGGGATTCCTTTACCAAAAATGAAAATTTTCAGACTACTAAAAATTGTGGGTATAAAGGAAGGAGAAATCTATTATATATTTGATTCTAGTTAAGCAAATTGAAATATTAATTTTTTAAAAGAAGAAATGAACTCGAAGTAGCTCCATTTTAATTTCATAAAATTTTGCCCTGAAGAGAATTTCTATTTTCAGACACGTATATTCAAATGAGTTTACTTTTCTAACACAAAATACAAACCCATATCAGTCCAAGCAATGTCACCACCTTTAATAATGATATCGGGTTTCGCTCCAAAAAATGCCGGATTCCACAAAATAAGATCAGCCATTTTTCCATCCTAAAAGTAGCAATACTTATAAAAAAAGAGACTTAAGATTTTGTATTATTAATGTGTTATTTAATTAATATATTTTTATTCAAATATATGTTATTCATAAATATGTAAATATTTTAAAACCACAAATTCGTATCTCAACTATGATACTTTTAAAAAAATATTCGATCTAGATTATTTGAGTAAGTAGGTATTGAGCACATACCTGTTTTGAGTTAAATTTATAACTAAAATAAAAAATATACAGAAACAAATCAGATATAGAAGAAGTTTGTCGGGAACCAAGTTTAATTTTTTGTTGTGGTAAAAAATGCATTTCAATGCTCAATATTTGAAGGGTTTGGAGAAATATCAGTAAGTCACATTTTCAAATTTTACATTACAGTGCACAGGGTGAAAATTACCTAGATTTACTTGTAGAAAATAAGATGTTTCAATGTATTGTGTTGTTATCTAGTATTAATTCCAAAAACTCTTAAATTACTTATCTGAAACAATACTATGGAATGTAAAAATACCACCATTGAAAAAGTGTTCACCTTTGTAAATTTCAATCAGACTTCGTACTTAATACACAAAATAAAGTATACTTTTACGCCGTTTTTCTCATACATTTTATTACATTTATAAATACTTTCTTCAGCATTTATAAATAATACACTGAGTAAAACAGTATTAAATACAACAAATTATTAAATTATAAGTCCCTACAACGGGATTTTAGTAAATCTAAATGATGAAAACTTATCTTGAATTATTGAACTTGATTCATGTTAATAATGTTTTGACATTTAGTCTTAATATTCCTACTGAAAAAAACTTTCAGATACGATTTATTTCAATAATTTTAAAAATGATTTTACGATATTTTAGAACTAATTATTTTACTATTCAAGCAGAGTTCAATACTTGAAAGTTTTGATTTTGTTGAAATTTTCAGGATATATACGTTTTTTTATGTAAAACTATGAGACACGTAATTTGAAATTTTTGAGGAAAAAAAAGTATCAAGATATTGAGGAATTAAAGCCAAAGATTCTCTGGAATTTTGAGGGGAAAAAAGAAATAGGGGAGAGACGGGTAGCCCCGCCCAGCGGGTACCCCCGCCCAATGTCAATTTCATATGTATAGAATATTTTTTCAAGTCAATGGGCCATCGGACAATAATTGTTATATTAAAAAAAGATTATTTTCAAAGTTTCAAGCATTTATGCAGCTGGTAACATGGTAAACAATAGTTTTGAGAATATGTTGAAAACAGTTGTCATGATAGTAAGAAAAATTGGTTGAATGTTTCGATTAAACTTCATTTTAATACTAAAAAAATAATTTTTTCTGTACATACAGCATTAAAGTATGTAGTCTTAAGTTTAGTTTGCACAAAGAACGAACTTTATTTGTGAAAAATTGTTCGAGTAATTACAAATTTACAAAAAAATTTAATTTCGGGTAGCCCCGCTCACATGAATGTTAGGTATCACAGCCCACTTTTATTTCGTCGATAAATGTACGGTTCCAAAAATTTACTTAAATTAAATTTTTTTCTTTAAATATTTAATATAAATATATATTAATATTATAATATATTAATATACATTAATGATAATAAAAAATATAACATTTGTTGTTAATAAATGATAGAATTCACTAAAAGTATATAAATATGCAATAAAAAAAATAATTTTGTTATAAAAATGATAAATAAGGTTTATCTATTGTCAATACATTGGTCATTTTCATTAACACCTGAAAAAACAATCAAAAAACATAATTTTTGTAACTGGGCGGGGCTACCCGACACATTTTGAAAAGAGCTGAAAAACATGTTTTTTTAAATTTCTGTTTTTTAAGTTAAACTATTCTTTTTTTGGTTTATTCTTTTTGTATTATTTAATTAAATGATAAAACAGTAGAAACATACAAAAATCTTGATTATTACTCAATATTATACAGAAATATAAGCAATAGTCCTTAAGTGGGCGGGGCTACCCGACTCTCCCCTATATTTACATGAGGTAATAGTTTTTGCAAAGAGTGAACCACGGTATTAACCATTATTATATATTCTACTACATCCGCAGTAACAATTAATACATAAATACGTAAAGCGGTCTTCGAAATAATGCTATTTTCTTAAACTTTGACAGTAACATTTCCTTGAGTTTTGATAGTCAAAATCTTCTTATGTTAATAGTAAACCCCAAATTTATATATTTCTGCAAATACATACAGATGAATAGTACCTAAACTGATTAACATATGCGTGGTGTATATTTGGTAGCCATAAACTGAAATTTCGCTCATTTTAAAGGTCACTAAGTGCCTTCATCACAAGACAAGTATAAAATTTTCTGAAAAAGAGGCTTTCAGCACAGCGGAAACAAAATCAGTTTACAGGTGTATAGTTACTGATTCAACTTTTATATAATATGGTCCTGAACAATGAAACCCGTACCTGAGTAATTGGATGCAGAAATAGTTATGGAAAAGCTGTAAATTATTTTAAAATATGTTATTTAAGTCCAATATGAATATCTAAAGCTCACATCTTCACCCGTATTATGTCTCTAATGAAATAGTTATTGACGCTGAATCGATTGAAAGTCAGTATATCTTATGATATGCCTATTAGCTAAGAAGTTACTTAAATTTTATATAGAAATAGAACAAATTCTGATTTATATATATATTGATGTACCTGACATTGCTATTCAGACAAATGAGGCATTGATTTCAATGAAATTTTTTAATAATCGATTGGAACACTTCTTATCACTAACAGTTTGTTTATAAAAGATTTGTGTGTAAAAAATACAGTTATGCAATTTTTTAATTAAGTACTTAAAACTTTTGTAACTTACTTCAACCGAACCTATCACATGGGACAATCCTTGCGCTATAGCTGGATTAATTGTATATTTTGCTATATATCTTTTTACTCGAAAATTATCATTTTTGCTTGAATCCTCTGATAAAGGACCCCTAACCTTCTTCATTTTGTCAGCAGTCTGCCATGTTCGACAGATTACCTCAGCAATTCTACCCATTGCCTGAAATACGAATTATACATAATTTTAGTCGAGAAAAATAATATTTAGCTTTACTTTGTAACACAAATTTCACTATAACTTTTCAAAGATAATTCGCTATTATTAGAAATCTTATATTATTTACTTGTGAATCAGATGACATGATACTAATGGCTCCCAAATCATGTAAAACATCTTCAGCTGCTATAGTTTCAGCACGAATTCTTGATTCAGCAAATGCTATATCCTCTTTTATATTTCTAAAAGAAAAATTTTAATAAAAATTAATTTGAATGACGTTTTGTATTAAACATAACTATTTTAGAAATTACATTATTATAAGGGGTTGAAAACTTCTGGATGTCTAGAACATGTGTGGAAGAATAGAGAGTATTGAAGTATTGAGAGTATTGAGAAGTGGCTAACATTTTCGTTTAAATAAGTAAATATTGAATAGGCAAATTTTCTTAACATAAAATCCAACCTTAAAATGTGCTTTACCTTGTTACATCTTTCTTATGGGTGACGTCAGGTTTCAGCAATAGAAGATTGATCCATTTTCGTGGTTTAACAACCGCTATCATTTTGTTAGGTTGTCATAAGAGATCATTTAAGTAGTGTTGAATAATACGTTAAGCATTTATACGTAGCGTAAAATATTATACTTCAGTTTATACAGCAATATTTATTTAATTAGAGTGATACAGTAATTGTACAGTAATTATTATTGCAAAAATTACGGTTTATTAGATTTTTTTCGCCGTAAAATGTTCTGGTAAAAATGGATTTTACGGTACTGTAACTTTTTTACCCTAATTTGTTTCTAAAATTTTTTTACTTTGCAGTCCTTACTTGTCTAGATGGTGACAAACAAGAAGCATGTCAAGATGTTCGTCAATTGTGTTCTTTGTAAAAGGTCTGGTTGGGTTTGTCGATGATGGAATTACATTTGGCTCACTACATACTCGAATGATGTCTGGAGCGTGACCACCACCCGCACCTTCTGTATGATAAGAATGAATTGTTCTACCCTTAAAGGCCTCCATGGTTTCTTCTACACAAGCAGACTCATTTAAGGTATCTGTATGGATTAAAATCTACAAAAGCAAGATAAAATGAGTTATTTTTAATGGTGAAATTATTATAAAAACTGTTTTTTTTTTATATGCTAGGTTTGTTAGTATTATTGAGCTGTAATGTGCATATAATATCTCTTTGAATTTGATGTTATACAACCCAAAAATTTTGGGAAAGAAGACTTTAGTTAACATCCGATAGAGCGTTCATATACATTTTAATGGGAGTAGTTAAATCTAAACCAATAACTGAAAATTTTAAACTAAACACACTCGAAGTTCACTTTACTTGCGAATAATTTTCTCTTCCGATAAAACAAAATATGGCCTATTTTAGATATAATGAAATGTTTGATATCAAGCACGAAATGGCGTGCGTTTGTTATTGTTTTGCACATTGGTATACAAAAGATCATCGTTAGAAATATTGATATATGTTTTTAATCATATCTTGATTTTTAAATACTTACCAGTAGTTTAAATAATTATATGACATTTAATTTCTATTCACTTCTGTTCTGTTAGGACTAATTTGAATTTGTCTCAATATTCTCTTTGCGCTATACGTATGTTTGATTCAGAAACTAATTTTATTTTTAGAATTAATGTCGGTATGCATCTTACGCTAACTCTTCTTACTTTAAATTCTGTTCGAAAATACAATTCACTGGCTCTTACTTGTATCAAATCTTATTGCGACCTAAAGATTCAGTATTGTTGAGCACATAAGTAGGGGCAAGTACTTTACACCATACACAAGTAGTAAAGAGGAAGGTATCTGATGTTTTGCTACACTAAACACAAATGAATTATTTATGGAGCTCCACTCTACACCACTTTTGAAGTAAAGAAGTTGACACTATTTTTAAAATTATAGCAGCAACAAAACTTTTTTCAGTGTAAGAAGTATTTGATCATTGTAATATTATTATGCCTTGATCTTTGATATTATAAGTATTAGGTAATGATATTGTAAATGAGTTATGAAGATTTCCTGTGTAACTTGACTTGAGTCTTGTAACTTGACTTTTTATCTAAATTATCAAACCATTAATAATTTGCATTACAAACCATCTCAAAAGATACAGTTATTTACTTTATAAATTTTCTCGATCCGATCATGTTTTAATCGTTTATATTTTTCTGGAAATTTTTTTTTTGATGTTTAAAAATTAATTTACCTGAATATCTAAAGAATCGGCAACGCTTAAACTACAATCAATGGCTGCAGGAGTTGTTCCCCAATCTTCGTGAAGCTTTAAACTGTGAAATTAATAATAAATTTAGTGTAATTTTTTTGAAAAAAAAAGAACCATTTGTTTAAGATAGTATTAAAAAATAACATCAAAACTTTAAAAATTTCTATACTAGTTGCTCTTGTAGGAGAACCCGTTATGGTCCGATTAGACTACCCTCAATAATAATTTTTTTACATTTCATTATCACGTGCGTCGATAAAAAATGGACGCATTGTGCGTATGTATCAATCGAATAGTCGCATTTAATAAAAGAACATATTAAATCACCACCTAAGATTTATAGAGAAATTTCATTTTTGCTAAATAATTTTAACTAATATCTTTACTCAATAATGTAATTAATAATTATTTATTAACAATATGTCATTAACAAATTATTTTTTGTAGCTGGGTGTTAAGTGTGCTGTCCAGTTATTTATTTTTTTGTCACAACCAATGCTCAATTAAAGTGATCACTCAAAAATTTTGATTTTGTAATTGTACTTATTTTAATCTACTCCTTAGGTTAGGATTATTTTGTATTGTTTATAGCCACTTTGAACAGCTTAACAGTGTGGCAAGATCAGTTAACATCCATCTTTTGGAGTAAACAACACTCAAAATTTTAAAAGATATAAGGCATGTTAATCAAACAGCACCAAAGCAATTAATTATGACACTGATTATTATTTCAATATAGTCAAGACTCTACCAGTTACATAAAATCAGACATGAGAAGCAAATAAATGTATTTAAAAAACATAAACATGCAGACACGCTTTTCGAAGTTACAGACAACACTGACATTCGTGTTAATTTCTTGTTTTTAGCAACGCTGTGGTAAAAGTACTATAACGAGGTGAAAACTCACATCTTCACTTTACGATCTTCTTCACTTGAAAAATAAATAAAAATTCCTAAATTTCAGGTTTTATAAAATGTTCATTCTATAAATCATTAGTTTTCAAAATAAAAAAACTGCAAAACATTTTAATAAACTGGATTTCAGTATACTCTCCAACAGGGCTCGAAAAACCGCCCGTCCTCGACGGTCAAAAATTCTCCGCGGACAACGAATTTCTCGAATCCGACGTCCGCACGGACTGCCATTTTCCCGTTAATGTTCGTGATGCATTTTCAATTTTTGTTATCTGACAAGTGTCTAGCGCCTCACTCTTAAAAATGACCCTCTAATCTAGAAATCCTGTTAATTCCTTCATCAGACCAAATTACGTTCTGGTATTAAACAAGAAGCGTTAAACGCAATTATGAACATCTACCTAAATGGAAAACCCCTTTCAGATTTCTGTGCAGAAACCTCTGTAAATCATTGGCTTGAATGTGGAACTGGCAAAAGTCGTATTTGATTCATTTAAAAAACGCAGTACTCTTGGTTAAATTGACATTCCAGATAACTTGACCTTTGTTATTTAAATTATTTCATAAAAGAAAGAAATTATTTCATAAAAACATACTAGGTTACTATTAGTAAAACCTAGTATTTCTTTTATTACTGTATAATGTAATCCTAGTATTTGTAATCCTAGTAACTACTAATTCATTGTGCAGTTTATATAAATGTTTGTAATAAATAAGAGAAAATTATATTTTTATTTATTTAGAAGCTACGGCTTAGTTTCAAAGGAGGACGGGTGCATTGTTGGACAAGCCGTCCTCGGGGACGGGTAAAATTTCTGAGTTTTTTCGAGCCCTGCTCTCCCAAATTCAGCAAAACACTATTACATACACATATAATACACGAGTATATGCATAATGGATTTGGTACAATTATATATTTCAAGCATGCTTTTGCTACGTGAAAAAGTACAAATAAAGGTACAGAAATGGACATGCTCTAGATTATATTCTATTAACAAGGTTCATTTTCAGTTTTTAAACACAAATTCTCAGTAAAAAAAATAATGAATCAAACTTGTACGAAGTGGTTTAACCACTTGAGAAAGGGGAAGAAGCTTAAACAAGAACATAAAAGAAGAGAAACAAATAAAAAAACACAGTTAGGAAGGCATTTGGCAGTAACCTACAGGGTGTAAGATAAAGAAAATAAATTAGAAATAAATAAAATAGAAAATAAATTCAATTTCCGAAAATTGGAAAAAGATGGGTTAAATAGAAGATCGTTAAGTTTTTCAAAATATGGAATGATACCCAAAAAACAAGAACGTTAGATGAAACGCAGTACTATAATGGATTTAATCTACTTTAAGTTAAAACTTAGGAAAACCCTTAGTTTGTGCTGATAACTGAATAGTAGAACTTAGCTTGTTCAAACTGATAAAAAATTTGATAAATTCCCCAGTTATTGCTATCAGCAATAGGTCGGAGAAATTAAGTTTGTTTACTGGGAAGAAAATTATTAAAACTCGAATTTATTCAAAATGTTAGCAATTTGGAGGCTGATTTTCAGGTAATAAGGTAAAACAACCAAATTGTTAAAATTCTAATTAGAGAGTTCGTTAGATTCCGTGATTAATTCACAATAAATGGAATCAATAATATTAAAAAGAAATCCACAGACAACAGCTATAGCTTTAAGATGAAGAAGGTCTACTTTAAGGAAATTACTAATAGAACTAATTCTTAATTTCTGGGAATCATTCCATATTTTGAAAATTTCTAATAATTTAATTAATGATCTATCTAACATCCCATTCTTTCTCAATAATTGGAAATCTATTCTAATTTAGTTTCTACATTTTGTTCCCTGTTGTTCCCAAAAGAACTCCTTCACAACCTGTTTTTTGTCGCTCTTTTTTTACTTTCTTTCAATCTTCCTTCTCTTCCCCTACTGGTTAAAACAATGTGTACATGTTTGTACCGTTACGTTTCTACTGTCATTTTGCGTTTAGACACTGAAGAAGGTTCTTGCTTATAAAACCAAAACTATAGTATGCCCATTTCTATGTTTTTATTTGTGCTTTATTCACATTGTTTTACTTTATTCTTATGTAGCACAATCCTATCTTTATTTGGATTATTTTTTTTACTACTTCGTTTTTTTAAAAATTAATCGTGGAAGAATTCATTTTAATAGTGTAAGAATTTTAACAACTATATTTTGCATGTTCCAAGTTAAAATTCTAAAATTATCTGCATTAAAGTAGAATTTACTTGCATACTATGATAAAATAGACCTTCCATTACCCGATTGCTCCGGATTCAATTTGCTCAACAAGTCCATTTGATAAATTTTTCTCCTCAGAAGTATTTCCTTTCCCTATAAAAATACTTCAGATCAATTTTTAAAGAATATCCAGGAAAAAAAGCATATATCTTTTTAATCTAACTGAATTACCGTTCTTCGTAACAATAATAGTAATAATAGTAAATAATCAATGACTCAGTATCATCTGTACTATTCCAAATACTGAGACACATAGCGACACAATTAAAAAACTAAAACTATTTTTATAATATTATTTGCGTCCCTTCCCAATGACTTTACATTATCAATTTGAACAAAAACACGTTTTCATAAGTTCAAATCATCGAAAGAGAGATTAGCTGTAATCGGACAAAGTTTAAATCGTAGCTAATTAAGTACGGAAAATAAGACTATTGCTCGAAAAGAGCACTTAATAATTTTCCCAGTAAAATAGCAATTTAGTATCTACTTAGCTTTTACATTTTATTTTAATCACCGTTCACTTTACATTATGTAGATTGATCGAAACACGTTTCGAAAACGTAAGTGTAATCAAAATAAACACATGTTTTTTATAATTTTCAAAATACTAATTATGACGATGAGGCACATACCTTCCACGTTAATTTTACTTGTGCTTACCAGACATAAAGAATCAAAAATTAGTAAAAGTAATTAATAAGAATATGCAATAAACTCCTATTGAAACTCGTTTTTTATTAAATAGAGCTATAAGCTGGCATACATTACTGACGTTATCTTTTAAATAAGTGAAAAGGAAAAATATAATAGAAGAATTATATATGTATAGTTTCAATTACAACAGCGCTTAATGCTATTCCATTACGGAAAATTCATTTTTCTCACATCCTTTCTGAATGGACTAACTAAATTTATATAAACGATTAGTAGGATTGAGGGCTAAAATCTTCATCGTTTTTATTATTATTATTATTCCTATCATAGAACAGATTTAAGCACTTTTTTTACCAGTCTCATTTTTCAAAGTCGCATATTCAAAACTTTAAAAAAAATGTCGCGCTTTAACCCAAGGTTTTCGCGCATCATAAAAAAATGAACAAAACAAGTGAAAAAAGTCTTAAAAAAAATTCGAAAAAATGTTTTCTCAGAGAAAAAAACATTCTCGAAAATAAATAACAGTGATTTAGCAAACAGACACCTCTAAATATTTTAAACTCGGAATCAATCTCCAAAAGTATTAAAATTGAAAAAAATTAACTTACCCGTAAATCCGAAATTCATTGGAAATGCATCAGTTGATTCTATCATAAACCTGAAACCCAAACAAAATTATCTTAATTACGTTCGTTGAATGAATTTGAAATCAATGAGTACAAAATCATACTAGTTTAAGTATAATAAATTATAATATAATATTTTCCATTTTAATATAACTGCATCACTAGTATAATTTATTGTAATATTGTAAGTAAAGTATTCCTTAGCAACATATAAAACAAGTTACAAAAATATTTATTTTATCATTTTTGTGCAATGTGTTACATACAATCTGAAAATATAAATTTTTTATCTCGTTTTTATTAATTTTACTTTGGTCTTCATTTTACAACTCCACATATCGAAATGAAAATCATTTTTTTTCATTTGTGTCTGCGATGTTTTTGGTTGTCCAATAATCTTGCATGGATTAAAAATGAGCTACAGATGTACCTAACATCCCATAGTTACCGAACTAACAAAAGAAGTATGACAAAAGTCATCTATATATAAAGCAATAGTTTGAAATATAAAGCAGAATTATTTAAATTAAAATATTAAGCAACAGTTTTCCTCACACAATGGTAATAATTTTTACAATGAATGAAGCTGTAGATAAGTTTGGTTTCTCAGAATTTTTCAGCTTCAAAAATTTATAAAATTTCTCTTTCTAAAAAGATTGAAGTTTTCTACCCACTTTTTCAAAAAACATCGATATCATATAAAGAAATGTGAAAATTTAATGATTTTATTCTTCCAATTATATATTTCCAATTCTTTTTAATAAATTGTATTCATTCCAAAGATAAAAGAATTAATGGTTAAATTTCATTATAATGAGAAATATATCATATATGTACCTGTGCGCCAGTATAAGTTACTGAGATAGTGTACAACAAAGATATAAGTTTTCAAAAAACATCGATATCATATAAAGAAATGTGAAAATTTAATAATTTTATTCTTCCAATTATATATTTCCAATTCTTTTTAATAAATTGTATTCATTCCAAAGATAAAAGAATTAATGGTTGAATTTCATTATAATGAGAAATATATGTACCTGTGCGCCAGTATAAGTTACTGAGATAGTGTACAACAAAGATATAAGTTTTCAAAAAACATCGATATCATATAAAGAAATGTGAAAATTTAATAATTTTATTCTTCCAATTATATATTTCCAATTCTTTTTAATAAATTGTATTCATTCCAAAGATAAAAGAATTAATGGTTGAATTTCATTATAATGAGAAATATATGTACCTGTGCGCCAGTATAAGTTACTGAGATAGTGTACAACAAAGATATAAGTTTTCAAAAAACATCGATATCATATAAAGAAATGTGAAAATTTAATAATTTTATTCTTCCAATTATATATTTCCAATTCTTTTTAATAAATTGTATTCATTCCAAAGATAAAAGAATTAATGGTTGAATTTCATTATAATGAGAAATATATGTACCTGTGCGCCAGTATAAGTTACTGAGATAGTGTACAACAAAGATATAAGTTTTCAAAAAACATCGATATCATATAAAGAAATGTGAAAATTTAATAATTTTATTCTTCCAATTATATATTTCCAATTCTTTTTAATAAATTGTATTCATTCCAAAGATAAAAGAATTAATGGTTGAATTTCATTATAATGAGAAATATATGTACCTGTGCGCCAGTATAAGTTACTGAGATAGTGTACAACAAAGATATAAGTTTTCAAAAAACATCGATATCATATAAAGAAATGTGAAAATTTAATAATTTTATTCTTCCAATTATATATTTCCAATTCTTTTTAATAAATTGTATTCATTCCAAAGATAAAAGAATTAATGGTTGAATTTCATTATAATGAGAAATATATGTACCTGTGCGCCAGTATAAGTTACTGAGATAGTGTACAACAAAGATATAAGTTTTCAAAAAACATCGATATCATATAAAGAAATGTGAAAATTTAATAATTTTATTCTTCCAATTATATATTTCCATTTCTTTTTAATAAATTGTATTCATTCCAAAGATAAAAGAATTAATGGTTGAATTTCATTATAATGAGAAATATATGTACCTGTGCGCCAGTATAAGTTACTGAGATAGTGTACAACAAAGATATAAGTTTTCAAAAAACATCGATATCATATAAAGAAATGTGAAAATTTAATAATTTTATTCTTCCAATTATATATTTCCAATTCTTTTTAATAAATTGTATTCATTCCAAAGATAAAAGAATTAATGGTTGAATTTCATTATAATGAGAAATATATGTACCTGTGCGCCAGTATAAGTTACTGAGATAGTGTACAACAAAGATATAAGTTTTCAAAAAACATCGATATCATATAAAGAAATGTGAAAATTTAATAATTTTATTCTTCCAATTATATATTTCCAATTCTTTTTAATAAATTGTATTCATTCCAAAGATAAAAGAATTAATGGTTGAATTTCATTATAATGAGAAATATATGTACCTGTGCGCCAGTATAAGTTACTGAGATAGTGTACAACAAAGATATAAGTTTTCAAAAAACATCGATATCATATAAAGAAATGTGAAAATTTAATAATTTTATTCTTCCAATTATATATTTCCAATTCTTTTTAATAAATTGTATTCATTCCAAAGATAAAAGAATTAATGGTTGAATTTCATTATAATGAGAAATATATGTACCTGTGCGCCAGTATAAGTTACTGAGATAGTGTACAACAAAGATATAAGTTTTCAAAAAACATCGATATCATATAAAGAAATGTGAAAATTTAATAATTTTATTCTTCCAATTATATATTTCCAATTCTTTTTAATAAATTGTATTCATTCCAAAGATAAAAGAATTAATGGTTGAATTTCATTATAATGAGAAATATATGTACCTGTGCGCCAGTATAAGTTACTGAGATAGTGTACAACAAAGATATAAGTTTTCAAAAAACATCGATATCATATAAAGAAATGTGAAAATTTAATAATTTTATTCTTCCAATTATATATTTCCAATTCTTTTTAATAAATTGTATTCATTCCAAAGATAAAAGAATTAATGGTTGAATTTCATTATAATGAGAAATATATGTACCTGTGCGCCAGTATAAGTTACTGAGATAGTGTACAACAAAGATATAAGTTTTCAAAAAACATCGATATCATATAAAGAAATGTGAAAATTTAATAATTTTATTCTTCCAATTATATATTTCCAATTCTTTTTAATAAATTGTATTCATTCCAAAGATAAAAGAATTAATGGTTGAATTTCATTATAATGAGAAATATATGTACCTGTGCGCCAGTATAAGTTACTGAGATAGTGTACAACAAAGATATAAGTTTTCAAAAAACATCGATATCATATAAAGAAATGTGAAAATTTAATAATTTTATTCTTCCAATTATATATTTCCAATTCTTTTTAATAAATTGTATTCATTCCAAAGATAAAAGAATTAATGGTTGAATTTCATTATAATGAGAAATATATGTACCTGTGCGCCAGTATAAGTTACTGAGATAGTGTACAACAAAGATATAAGTTTTCAAAAAACATCGATATCATATAAAGAAATGTGAAAATTTAATAATTTTATTCTTCCAATTATATATTTCCATTTCTTTTTAATAAATTGTATTCATTCCAAAGATAAAAGAATTAATGGTTGAATTTCATTATAATGAGAAATATATGTACCTGTGCGCCAGTATAAGTTACTGAGATAGTGTACAACAAAGATATAAGTTTTCAAAAAACATCGATATCATATAAAGAAATGTGAAAATTTAATAATTTTATTCTTCCAATTATATATTTCCAATTCTTTTTAATAAATTGTATTCATTCCAAAGATAAAAGAATTAATGGTTGAATTTCATTATAATGAGAAATATATGTACCTGTGCGCCAGTATAAGTTACTGAGATAGTGTACAACAAAGATATAAGTTTTCAAAAAACATCGATATCATATAAAGAAATGTGAAAATTTAATAATTTTATTCTTCCAATTATATATTTCCAATTCTTTTTAATAAATTGTATTCATTCCAAAGATAAAAGAATTAATGGTTGAATTTCATTATAATGAGAAATATATGTACCTGTGCGCCAGTATAAGTTACTGAGATAGTGTACAACAAAGATATAAGTTTTCAAAAAACATCGATATCATATAAAGAAATGTGAAAATTTAATAATTTTATTCTTCCAATTATATATTTCCAATTCTTTTTAATAAATTGTATTCATTCCAAAGATAAAAGAATTAATGGTTGAATTTCATTATAATGAGAAATATATGTACCTGTGCGCCAGTATAAGTTACTGAGATAGTGTACAACAAAGATATAAGTTTTCAAAAAACATCGATATCATATAAAGAAATGTGAAAATTTAATAATTTTATTCTTCCAATTATATATTTCCAATTCTTTTTAATAAATTGTATTCATTCCAAAGATAAAAGAATTAATGGTTGAATTTCATTATAATGAGAAATATATGTACCTGTGCGCCAGTATAAGTTACTGAGATAGTGTACAACAAAGATATAAGTTTTCAAAAAACATCGATATCATATAAAGAAATGTGAAAATTTAATAATTTTATTCTTCCAATTATATATTTCCAATTCTTTTTAATAAATTGTATTCATTCCAAAGATAAAAGAATTAATGGTTGAATTTCATTATAATGAGAAATATATGTACCTGTGCGCCAGTATAAGTTACTGAGATAGTGTACAACAAAGATATAAGTTTTCAAAAAACATCGATATCATATAAAGAAATGTGAAAATTTAATAATTTTATTCTTCCAATTATATATTTCCAATTCTTTTTAATAAATTGTATTCATTCCAAAGATAAAAGAATTAATGGTTGAATTTCATTATAATGAGAAATATATGTACCTGTGCGCCAGTATAAGTTACTGAGATAGTGTACAACAAAGATATAAGTTTTCAAAAAACATCGATATCATATAAAGAAATGTGAAAATTTAATAATTTTATTCTTCCAATTATATATTTCCAATTCTTTTTAATAAATTGTATTCATTCCAAGGATAAAAGAATTAATGGTTGAATTTCATTATAATGAGAAATATATGTACCTGTGCGCCAGTATAAGTTACTGAGATAGTGTACAACAAAGATAAGCTATCAGCTAACTACCAAAAAAAGAATATGGATTGCTGAATATTTGATTGCCTCTCTGAATCATAGCCCTAAATCATAGTCCTGTATCATATTTCTGAATTATAGTCCTAAATATATGACTGTATCTCTGAATCCTGGCCTTATATCTTTAGTGAAGGTCTGAACATAACAACCTGTCAATTTCAAGAACGAAGGAGCCTGGAACAATTAGTTACCTGTCAATATTTAAAACAGATCGTGATTGAACCTGTCCGTTTCTAGAACAGATAAAGGCTGAATAACAAGTTATTTGTTAGTATTTAGAAAAGATCGAGGATTGAGCAATTTGTTACCATAGATCGAGGATTGTTCTTGACTTGTCCTTATCAGTGCTAAATATTTTCAAAAGTTTGTGGGGTGTGTAAAATAGGATTAAACTGCCAATCTTTAGGACAGATTGAATAATGGATTAAATTAGCTTTCTCTAATTTTCAGGTTTAATTAGAGTCTAAACTGTCAAGTTTTCAAAGACAATTAACGATTGGTGACTGAACAATGACTCGTCAGTTTTCATGGCAGATCAAGTACTAAATAATTTTGAAAGTAGATAAGAGACTGCTCCAAGTTTATTGTTGCATAACACTTTTAAAAAAATATCAAATATAAAAGTTTTAAAAAGTTAGCAATTATTTTATCTATAGTAAAAAAAGCTTGTATACCTTATGTGATATGGCCCGGGACTACATGTTGTAGCACGAGTCCCAGTAGCTGGTCCTGTTCCACCTCCAACTAGAGTAGTAATACCAGATGCGATAGCATGTTCGACTAGTTGTGGACAAATAAAATGAACATGGGAGTCAATTGCTCCAGCAGTCAGGATTGAACCTTCTCCTGCAATTACCTCAGTTGATACCCCTACCACCATGTTTGCATGTACTCCATCCATGACATCGGGATTTCCTGCTTTTCCAATGCCTCTGATCAAACCATCCTGAAATGGATTCATTTCTGATCAATAAATAAAATATATGTTCGATTCAAAAATTGAGAAATGAGTCACTGTATTAAGAAGAGTTCTAGTAGTTTTTTAAGAATACAGTCAAAAACTTATTTTTAAAAACAATTTCATTGAAACTTGAAACATTTTATACTGTTGAATCATAATAACAATTCTGCGGATTTATTTTATGTTATTATATTAAAGATTTTTATGGTGTATATTCAAATATATAATGCTTTTATCATGTTCTTTACTTAAAAAGTATAAGGTTACAATCCTAACAACAATGGAAAGCATTTATAATTTATTATTCAAACTCATCCCACACACATAGAAGGATATGACCCCAATTTTCATCAATATATGCATTATTACGCGCATATTTCTATAATACTAGCACTAATTCTTTATTAAACATACTTGCATTATTGTAGTTTTGATTTGAACAATACTTGTATGATAACAGTTTTCTACGATGCTTTCATTATTATTTGCAATTTTAGTAATTCTTGCAATATTATTAAAATTTTCCACAATGCTTGAATTCCAATTTTCCTCAGCACATACATTATTTCTTGTAATTTTTAACAATACTTGCATTATTACTTACAGTTTTCAACAATACTTGCATTATTACTTACAGTTTTCAACAATACTTGCATTGATAATTACGATTTTTAGCAAGTCTTGAAATATTAATGACAATTTACACAATACTTAAATTATTGATTGCAATTTTTAATGTCACTATTTGAATTGAAAAAATTTTGCAATGTTACAATTCAAATCGTATTAACAATTCTGCGGATTTATTTTATGTTATTATATTAAAGCTTTTTATGATGTATATTTCAAACATATAATTCCTTTATCGTGTTCTTCAATTGAAAAAGAACAAGATGAAAATCCTGACAACAATAAAAAGTTATTTATGGTTTGCTATTCTTACGCATCCCACATACATAAAAGGATATGACAGCAATTTTCAACAATATTTGCATTATTACACGCATGTTTCAATAATACTCGCACTAATCCTTCCACTTTTTTACTATACAAACTTACATTATTGAAATTTTGATTTCACCAATACTTGTATTTCTACGATGCTTGCTTAATAATGTTTTCATTATTATTCACAATTTTAGCAATTATTGCATTATTATTTACAATTTTCAAGAATGCTTGTCTTGCTGCTTCCAATTTTCCTCAGTACGTACACATATTATTTCTTGTAATTTTCAACAGTACTTGCATTATTACATACAGTTTTCAACAATACTTGCATTGATAATTACGATTTTCAGCAGTTCTTGAAATATTAATTGCAATTTTCCACAATACTTAAATTATTAATTGCAATTTTCAATGAAACATTCATTATCATTGTTTTACTTGAAATTTTCAACAATTCTTGCTATACATACTTGTGAGGGCTGTCCTTTTGATACATTTCGTGATATTCGGGAATATTGTTCAATTACCATTTGTTGACAATTTACTTATGGAAAGAATAAAATTCGAATACCTTTGAAAACAAATTATACGAAACTCATAAGTATATTTTTATTACAAACAAAATACTTCATTTAATTTAGTTTAAAAAAGAAAAGTTATACTCTACAAAATCACTATAGCAAAGTTTTTCCTCGTCATTTCAAATTTTAAGATACGATATCTATTCTTAAGGAAGTGTAATGCAGGTTCAATAAAGTGACTATGCTCAAGAAGAAAGTAAATGGATTCTTGAAGCAGAAATCTCCATAGTAAGCTTAATCATCTTAAAAAAAATACACAAAATACTATAAATAAATACACAAAATACAATTTGAATTATGAAGTAATCCTCAAACAATATAATTTGAATATGATCACTAATATGCTTGATTTAAAACGAGATGTCGCTATAACTAATATAAATGCTAATATTAATGGAAAAAAAGTTTTAATACTTGTCAAAAATTAACAACTGAACTATAGAGAACCATTTATTCTTGGTGAAAATTCTATTTACAGGGTGTACCATAAAGACCACCCTTTATATTTATTTTTAGAATCTTAAGCAAATGCAAAACACCATGCACATTGAAAGGGATTCAAAATAATATTTAAATGAGGAATAAACAAAAAACACCTGAAATCTGTATCAATAAATATGTTTAGATGTTTATTGAACTCTCTTTTCTGTACTATAATTTGTCAGATTTTGATAGCATTTTTATTTTCGATCAAATATCAATTTGTGATTCCTTAACACGTGTATACTTTTTTGTTTTCATTTTTGAAAAGGATTCTAAAAGTACATTTTAAGGGTGGTTTTTACAGAACATGCCGTATGTGCAGGTAGAAAGGAGTTCTTTGGAATGAGTGCCCTAAGTTTTTTCAAATAATTGAAACAAATTTTCTTGAAATTATATTCCAACTTTTAAAATTAACAGCAGGAGAGAAAGAAAGTGCCATTATACCAATTCAACCAGCTCTTTTTTTTTTAACAAATTTTATTTACTCCAACAAAAAATTATTGTTTTTTGAAGCAAAGCATCGTTAACAATCAGAATTAACTGTTTGTTATGTTTAACTCAAAATTATCAAAGATCAGTTTGTTTGTTTGTTTTTTTATTCTATTTAATACATTTTTACGATCATTTCAAGATCAGTTTAACCTAATTCTGATTGGTGGCTTAGTTGCTAGATTAGTTTTTATGCACCAACATCACAATCTTTGCAGAACAAGAAATTGACACAAACGTTCCAAACACATATCCATGAAACATTCAAACATATTAATAACATAGCGTTCGTACGCAGCAGGAAAAAATTAATAACTGGTACTAATTTTGTAATAAAAAAGCTAAAAGTTTCTAAATATTAGCTTCCATTATCAAAATAAAAGTTCATATCTGCTACCTTAAGATCTACGTATATTTACTTGGAGAAAATAAAATATTATGGTTTGCGACAAACATAACAAAATAAAATAAAAATTATTAATATTACTACCACTTTTTAATTTTTTCCATGAGGTACGTATGAACCATGTAATAGTTTAACTCACAATTTACCATTGATTGCCAATATACAAGAAGCAACCTTAAAGTACCTTAATTCCAACATCCGCTTTGACTATCCCTTGGATAGCATCAATAATTATGCAATTTGTTATGACAGTGTCTAACACTTCATGACTACTTCTCAATGATGCTTGGCCCATTCCTTCTCGAAGTACCTAAAAAAAGTTAAACATAGTGAAAATTCAATAAAAAGGAAATTTAAAATGATAATTCTTACCCATATAAAATATGACATGATATCTCCTAATGCTTTAAGATAATGTTTCAAGACAAGTTGTTAAGAAATTAAATTTTGGAGAAATTATTTACAGGGTTTTTAGTGCTACTTATAGAGTTTTAAGTATTTGAAAATGAAGGCAATGTGACATATTTATCAGTTTTGCTTTTTAATGCGTTATACGTGTAAAAGCACTGCTTTTTGTGCTTTGTTTGTTACTCATTCTTTCTTGACTAGGGCCTAGTAACGATAAAGAATGAAGTAAAATTTGTCCTATACAATTGGACAAACAGTAATTATTTCTTAACTTTTTTTTTTTAACAGATTTGCACAGAAAAAAATTCTTCTTTATTCTTATTGTGGGATTCTTTATTTTATTCCTTTTGATTAACTAAAAAAAATTATCACAAAACGTATTTACATTTGGTTTCTTTCCATTGAACTGAAAGAAATGAGACAAATTTCAAGATGAAATGAAAATTTCAAGAGTTTATGTTACCTTAGTGACCTTTCCACCATTATAAATTAATATTTCTATTTTGCAAAGTTCTGATACAGAAAAACAATAGAAGGGCCTTTATTTAAAAGTTATATATCTTTAAACTCTGTTTTATTATTATTATATGTAAAATTTAACTCTTTAAGGGGGAAATATATTTCCAAACGCATTCATTTAACTCAATTTTCTAGACCGGGCATTGCTACACAACTATTTTATTACAAATTGCTGTATGCGCTCCGTTTTAGGTCAATAATACAAATACAACTTTATTTTAACATCGGCAAGGAAATGTCAATTCAGGTGATAAAAGAAAATGTAGAAATACGGAAAAGTTTCACTTTTTTTACGTGTAATTATTGCACATGCAGTTTTCTTTTTTCTTTTTTTTTTTTTTTTTTTTTCTGAAAACAATACGGTTACCTTTCCTCCACCAAATTTACACTCATCTCCATAAACGGTGAAATCTTTTTCAATCTCTACAATAAGACTCATGTCTCCTAATCGAACCTATTGAAAGAATGAAATCAAATTTTAAGCAATTGACTATTTGCAATAATAAAAACTAATGCATTTATTTAAAATGATCTTTGAGAAGTAACCTAACAAAACCTAGATGTAATACGTTGGTTCTGGATATTAATGATTTTGCTAAAAAAATTTGACGATTACGTGTTTTTTATGATTTACGAAAAAAACGTAAGGATTGAAAGGTAAGTAGGAGTAGCGTTCTTTACCTCAAATTGGCTCCATGATGATCGGATTTGTCAAAACTTATGAAAGAATTAATAATTCGTGAAAAAAGATGCAACTCTTTTTTAAATTTAGATTTTACATAAAAATTTCAAAATATTTTATTTTTTAAAATTTCAAATGTATTTTGTCATACGTAAAATTATTTTTAAAAAATAATTAGAATTTTTCGTAGTTTTCCTTGTTTTCCAAAAAAATTTTATTTCTTATTTATTTATTCATTAAAGATTTACTTATAGAAAGAACATCTTATTAAATGAAAGAATACCTTATAAAATTAAGATATTTTTTAATAAATTTATATAAACTTTAGTTGATATTTACAAGTTGTATGTATATTTTCATACATGTTTGGTTAAAAGTGAACACACTCTAATGAATATAGTTTTAGTTCATACATTGTTTACTAGATGGCAGCAGCAGAACATGTTTCATTGACTTAAATATATTTACAAACTTCTACATTTGACGCATTTTCACGATTTCTCACTTAATCCGAACGAGAATGACTTTGAAAAGTTCTCACTATAGTCAAACTTCAATTCAATATATTACACAAAAATTTTTTTCTGCAGAATAAAAATCATTGAAATTAATGTAATTGGTATAAACTTCACCTTAAAACCTTAAAACTTACCTTATCTCCGGTTGTTGGACCATAATTACTCAAATAAGAATATCTTGTAATTTGACAAGGTTCCACAGGTAAAATTATGTCCTAAGAATATAGATATCAATAAGATATATTCTAGTATTAGTAATATGGATAGTTATAATATATAATTTTAAATGAAATTTAATAATATAGGGATTTTTTTTAGAGTTATTGCCAATAACAATACATATGATCGGTAAATATGATTAACAACAGAAAACAATTAACTTTATCTGTTTTATTTGTATAATTTCCAATAAAATATGAATATGATAATCCCTATTTACTTGAACTTTGTGTCCAAAACCACGACTAATAACATGCTGCATAATGTTTGGTAAAGCGCATTCCTTCATGGGGCCATTGCAAAGACTATTGCCTCCAGTAATGATTCTGTAAAAATAAAACAAGTTAAAAATAAGTTCCATTGTTTCAAAATATTTTTAAAAAATCAGTTATGAATTAAAAAAAGACAGTTATACTTAGCTCCTCCTATTTCCACTAAAGTGACAGTTTTTGTTTCACCCGGTTCAAATCTTATTGAAAATCCTGCTGGAATGTCCTAAAATAAAATTTTAAAAAATTTATGTAAACGTTTAAATCCAAAAAAAAAACTTTTAAAAAAATTAATTCTAACTAATAATTAAAAAATGTAACTAATAATTAGAAAATTTTAAAAAAATTCTATTTTTAGTCATTTTTAAAAATAAAAAAAAAATAATAAATGCTAAAGATTAATCAAATTCTTTTTTTTCACTTTGGACTGAAAATTGAGTGTTTTTGAAAAACTTTTAGGGCAATTTTTTACGAATGACTGAAAAGACTGTATTTTTGTGTAAATAAAGAACTTTCAACTTGAAATAAATACTTCATTCGTATGTTTTCCATAGAATGCTGGGTAACAACAAATCATTTATGAGTAATTTATTAAAAAATATTCATTTAATAAAAATTTAATTCATTAATAAAAATATTCATTTAATCAAATTTAATAATAAAAAAAATTCAAACTTTAGATTTAGGAAAAAAAGAGAGAGGGAAAGAGGAAATGGTTGTTAAATTTTACTAAATTATTGATAGCTAGCTACGATTTTAATATGTCCTGGCATTCAACATTTGTAGACCCCCCCCCCCACTGAGTAAAAATAATTTCACGTGCATAGATAGCATAATCCAATTCATGTTGTACTGAAGTTTCGAAATTCAATTTTGAAACGAATTGACGGTAATGCAAATTTTTACTTTCATGTCAATAAAAAATTGAGATAACTTTCTGTCGGTATATGTATGGATAGCTATGTATAAAATGAAATGACTTGATAGATAGCTTTATGTTGATATATAGATATAAGATAGCTACCTATCAATTATCTTTATCGATGGCTTTATGCGGGACTAGCCAAGATTTATTTTAATACTTAAAAACAATTTCTTCATTCAACGGGGTGTCCAAAAAGCAACAGACGATATTAAAATTTAATTAAAATAAAACCGAAGGAGATATAAATGTACAGAGCTCAAAATAAAAAACGGACCACCCTGAATAACTTTTGATCGAATGATTGCATCTTCACGTTCTAGGACTCAATCTTAATGGTTCGAGGGGGTGACCTCAAATATGCTAATTAATAAGAGCAGACGATATTTTAAATTGAGAAATCAGGCACGAAAACGTACTTTCTCTGAATAAACATATCTTTTTTCCGATGGATTTGGATTTCTGACTCCCAAAATATAGGGGGTACTTGCAATCTGGTTAATAGGATCCAAAATTTGGGCCCCTTTATGTTAAATTGATCTTTCGTGTCTTTATCTCAAGAAGCGAATTGAAAAATGTTTGCACACAATTATAAAATTCAGTTTTAAAGAGATAATTCCGTGCAGAAAATAAATATTAGTAAATATTCATTATTTTTTATTATTTTATTTAATAACAATCGAAACATTTTTGAAAAGGTGTACAATTTTGTAAGGTGTACAATTTTTTATATCACGTAATTTTAAAGTACATAATTTTTAAAGATGAATCACAAATTTTTTGTTAAATCGGTCGAATAGTTTCTCCGAAATCAAATTTTGAAAAAGTCGTATATTAAAAGTTCGATTTATCAGGAAATATTCGAACGATTTCGCTCAAATTTTGTATTTTGCCATTTAAAATTATGTGCTTTAAAATGATGTAAAAAGTTGTATACCTTACTATTCAAAAATGTTTCGATTATTATTAAATAAAATAATAAAAAATAATAAATATTAACTAAATATTATTTTTTGCATGGAATTACGTGTGGACAAAATAATTTTATAATTATATGCAAATAAAATTTCAATTCGTTTTAAAAGTTTTCGAGATATAGCGAAATACGCAAAGAATCAAATTAACATTAAGTGCTCCAAATTTTGGATTTCTCTCTTGATCAAACTATTGGAACCATATTTTCCAGATAGCGGCTACCTCCGTATGTTTTGGGGGTCAGAAATCTGAATCCATTGTTAAAAAAAGCGTTAATTCAGAGAAAGTACGTTTTTGTGTCTGATTTCGTAACTTAAAATATCGTCTGCACTTATTAATTAGCATAGCTGAGGTCACTCCCTCAAACCATAAAGATTGAGCCTCAGCTCGTGAAAATCCGATCAATAGATCAAAAGATATTCAGGATTATCCGTTTTTTATTTTACGCTCTGTACGTTCGGATTGCTACATTCTGCTTAAGAAACCAGAAATTTTTTTCACAAAATTTAAAACTAACTACGAAATTTGGTAACAGATTGCTCTTCCGACTTGGAAAACTATACAGCAATATTATCTGTTGTATGTTAGTGTTATTGCAAATTATGTTTATTTTGAGAAATGAAGTTCAAATTAAGAATTTAAATTACCAATCTCATTCCGAAGGATTTTTCTCTGTCGAATATAAGGCGCTTGTTGGTCTCTATAAAGTGATAATGACTTCCAATCTGAAAAATAAAATTATACAAAAGTAAGTACTTGCATTCAAAATATAAGTTGAAAACATACATTAAAAATTCATATTAAATCTTTTTAAAAGTATACTTTACTTAACATTATATTTTGTTAATTATTTCGTAATAAAATCTTCTAACCACTGGTACATGCTTCACTTATAAATATTATGATTTTCATTAATTGACAAAATATAGAGTACCTAACTGAATATATACTTAAAATCAAGACATGAAATCTTCACTATCCAGCTCACTATTGGCCACTGAATATTTAGGGCTAGTCAGTACAATTAGTCTTTTATAATGTCGTGTTTTAAAAATCAAACTATAGTTTGTCTATAGTAAAGGCTCCCCTCGCCACAAAGTCAAAAGTTGTCTGCTATGGAAAGAATAATAGCGCATTTCAGTGAGGGGAGCTTCGATGATAGATTAGATAGGAATATTATCAAATCGGCTGACTGAGGTGCAGTTGGTGATTTATTTAACCCGAACTTTTTTAACATTCGCATGGATTTAAAATTATGCTTTTTACTCTATTTACTAAAAACTTATATCCTTACGTAGTCGGTTGTGCTAGTACACAAAGGAAAAAAATAGTGAACATATTGTGACATTAAGGGTATTGTAGGTCGTTTTTTTATGTTAAGTTTTAATTCTACACTAGTTTCTCACTATTTACACCAATTATTGTAAATATATTTCACTAAAACCAAAGTTTAACTCAAGATAGAAATATTTCATGTTATCTAAGAAGGAGAAATTTTCAACGATTTAACCAAACTATTAGAATTTTTATAACTCATTGTTCATGTTGATGATATGTATTCTTATGTGTAAATAATTTAATTGATAATATTTAATGTATGGGCGAATCTCAGGAATCATTAACCTATATGTCTTCAAACTTTTCTTTTAAATATATAGCATAATAAGCGAAAATTAATTCTAATAAAATTACAGGAATAACTATGCATTACTAACTTTAAGATACGTACAGTTTTGATCGCGAGTCACTTGCTTTTGGCTTTCATTTCTTACTTCAATCCTACATTTGACTACTTTTCATGAGTGTCGCTTAGAGTGTTTAACATACTTTTTATTTTATTTTATTTTTTCAATATGTATTCTGTTTAAAAAAAAAACTGAAAATTACTAAAAACATAATTTAGTAGCTCAGTTGTACTATCATATTTTCTTGAATGATACTTTTCGTGAATATTGACGTTTGCAAGCAAACACTTAAAGTGTGTCGCCAAATTTTGACACGTCAAATCGTAACCATCGTAAATTGAAAAAAAAAAAAGGTATACAATCCAATTCTGCGAGTTACAAGTTAAACTAATGATACAAGTTTGTCCTATTTTAAATAAGCTTTTGGAACATCACTAACATAAAACTCGCAGAATTGGATTGTATACCTTTTTTTTTTTTTTCAATTTTCGATGGTTACGGTTTGACGTGCGGTTTGAAGTTTGAAGACATATAGGTTAATGATTCCTGAGATTCGCCCATATATAACTTATTTGGCTAATGATACGTTAACAGCTACATTTTCTCTTTTTTTCTTCTTTCCCTCAAAATGTTTTTTTTTTTATTTATTTTTTTATTTTTATTTTTATTTATTTATTTTTTTTTTTTTTATGTTTTTATATTATTTATAGTTTTTTTTCATCGTAAATAATATGTAAAATGAATAAATAAAAAATAAATGAATTAATAAATAAAATAATCAGGTTATAAGTTGTAACTTGGGTTATTTATTTTTTTTATAGCGGAAAGCAACACTCATCAAACTATCTGAACCAGGGGAGCTCTTTACATAGACAAACTATACCATATATGCCTAGAGTTGAGAGTTATCGCTTATGAGAGCTACATAGAAAAGCAACTTCAGTAAACTTTGGAAAGCGAAGACTCAAAATTCATTAGAATTGATTTTGTCAGAACTTTTATAAGTATAGGACCCCTTCCCAATTTGAGCATAGCTTTACCATTGACAAATAACATTTTAATGTAAAAAAAAGGCAGATGCACCAGTTTAATGCGTCAAAAACATAGAAATTTACATTTCCCTAATTTATTTACTTTTAATGAAGTGTGGATAATGCTATTCTAATTTTTTTTTTTCAATAAATATGTTTCAGTTTTTTAGTTACATCCTTCTTTTATGGTTTTGGTCGCCAGAAATTTTTTAACACTACAACTGTTAACATTTTAAAAATTCTTAATTTTATTTCTTGAAACAAGTGGCGAGTACTTTTAAAACTGGAAGTTCATACCCAGCTTAAGCAATAAGGATTATAAAATTTTGACTAATTAATTATTTAAAAAAAAACATTCCCGATACAACCGAGAAGTTGAGGAAGCATAATTTTAAATCCATGCGAACCTGCGTAATGATTGCGGCAATTCGGTAAGTACAGCACGCAATATCGCTCAGACAAGCTGGTGCTCATCGATCTAAAATTTATTAAAAATCATATGTATCCAACGATCATTAAATATCCTCATTTTTTTTAATAAGATAATAATTGCCGTGGTAAATTTTTCGCTTTTGTAAATAATAATAAGTGAGCCGTGGTTGTTCAGGGGATAGAGTGTTCGCCTTCTAATGAACCGGGTTTGAAATCCACACCCGGCTCGCACCGACCACAGTACTGACATAAAATATCCTCAGTGGTAATCTAGTCCTCTTCCCGTCAGATTAACCATGGGAGGTTTTCATTGTTTTCCCCACCATGTAACGCAAATTATTTAACCATCAAAAAATCCTCCATGGAGGCGAATTTTTCCCAATACTTGATCCAGGAGTTCCCTTGTCTTCTGGATTGGATTCAAAATTACAAGGCTACGGAGTTAAACATTAGTGGCCGTAAACTCAAAATTGGGTTGGCTGTTAAACGAGGTTAATATAAACATCGTAAAAAATTAAACAAAATAAGACAATGAAGAGCCGTGGTGGCTCAGGGGATAGAGCGCTCGCCTTCCAATGGGATTCGAGCCCCAGCGATAGCTGGTTGATAGGAATTCCGCGTCGCACTGACCACATTTCTCCCGTAAAATATCCTGAGGTTTATAGGTTAGAGTCTCCTTCCCGTCAGGCTAAAAATAGGAGGATTTCGTGGTTTTCTTTCCCATGTAACGCCCTCCCCCTCTAATACAGGTTAGTCCAATCAAAAAATTCTACACGGAGGCGACTTCCTCCCAGTACTTAATTCAAAAGTTCCCTAGCCTTTTGGAATGGGTTCAAAATTACAAGGCTACGCAGTAGAACATTGGAAGTGGTAAACTCAAAATTAGGTTGGGTGCATTCAACGACGGTTATAAAATAAAATGAAAATATAATAATAATATAACGAAAAGTATTTTACAGATAAATAAAAAAAGATATCACAAATAATGATAAATAAAATAGGAATAAGATGGTTTCCAAAAATAAATAAATCGTCAATTAACATATTTTATTTCAAACCATAACTCATATGAGTACACTAAATTCATAAAAATATCTGATGTTTGTTAATTTAATCAATTTGTTCATAATTCATATAATAACTTAAATAATAATTTAGCAGTCGGAAAAGTGCCGTTTTTCCTTATGCTGGAAAAGCACATAGAGAAAGAAAATAAAATATGCTTAATTAATTTACAGGCATTTTGCTATAAAATTTTTATAATCATCATTATTTTGTCATTGATCAATTGTAAATTTAGTGGTTCTATATTTCCTACTTATAATTAGATATTTATTCTATATTATTGCAGCTAAGTGTTTAAAAATACTTTTAATTTGCATTATAGAATTGAAATAGAAAGAAAAATATAATAATAATACGTAGGATCAATACCTGAATCGGTCTGTCGCAGACGCTTGTAACTTTCAATGCTATCCGTCTTCTATTTTTGTTGATTTCAATCTTTTTATCAGTCTTTTTTGGATAAAAACTTCCGGGTGGACTTTTTAATAATATATCTTTCCCAGATTCATTTTTTTCCTAAAAAATGTCTTTTATTAGGTTAAAATAGTGATTCCAAATGAAAAACGTCTCATAAAATATCATTCTATACAAAACATTATCATAACAAATTAGAAAGAATGAACAAGTTAAGCTTCTAAAATTGCATTAAAAACCATATTTATATTTGAGTTTATACAAAAAACAAATTTTTCACAATAACAATATATTGTAATATTTCAATTATAAACTTTTAACAATGTCAACTTACACTTTGAAATACACATATGTCAGGCACGGGTAAGAAACTACCATATAATGCTTGAACTAGATTTCCATTTTCTCTACATATGGGATGAGAAACAGTTACCTATCAAAACCAATTTTTAAAAACTAATAAATTGTATAATATATTAAACAATTTTTTTATTAAAAAGTGAATAGTTTTTTTGAGAATAGTTATATTTAAAGGAAATATTAGTATACGTAAATTGGCTGCCACTAGCATCCTGCATATCTGTTGCGAACATGAAAAATAATATTATGGCAAATAGTTTCATTAAGACGTACTTTAATGTGAGACGATTTTATTTATTTTGCTTTCGTGTTCAAACTTTTGGATGCTTAAAAAGAGAAACTTCTTAATTTTCAATATAAATCGTGTTATTTTTAACTTTATGTTAAAAATATAAAAGATTAAAAATGTGACACTGATTAAATGTAAAACACTTAAAAAATGGCAACACATTTAACTCATGATTAGACGTAATCCTTGAATTATTTATAGAAAAAGTACCCATTCTTTACATTATAGAATGCAATATTCTTAATATGATTTGGTGCAAAATTAGGTCGATACAACAATCAAATCTCCAAGTTCGCCATAAACATAGACTCTCAATTAGCTGAGATTCAAACGCTTTTCAAAAAATTTGTGTATGCTTAAACTACTCTTTGTTACGCCCTTTATTCCGAAATTGGATTTTAAGGTATTGAATGTCTGTAATTAAAAAACTGTTTGTTTGTTTTTTTTTAAATCTCCCATCCATAATTTTATTTTTTGCTTTATGTTCAATTTATCCATGTACTAAGCATACAAATAATGAAAATGTGTCACATTCCGTTTTAAACATAACATTTGAAACACATGTTTTAAATAAAAATTCTATCAATTAATTATTGTGATAAGAATTCTATTCATCCAATAAATTTAAATTTTATTTTAACCAATTTTGTTCCATCTGGAAAAGTGGCTTCAACTTGTATGTCAGATATCATGTCCCCAACTCCATCCATCAACTGTTCTCTTCCTGTGAAATGCAATAAATCATCAAGTTATTTCACGCTGATATTTATATATATAAATAAATCTTAGTGGTTAAACTGTTTTGAAAATAGTTCAACTTAAAAAAAAAATTTATAGTACTTCATTCTTCTTTTTTCGAAGTTTTTGATACAGTTCAGATAATGCAATATGAACAGAATATTATTCAGTGGTAATTTAAGTAAATAAGTAAAATATAGTTTCATTATTATTATTATAATTTTGCTGGGAAGTGAAATTCCGATTTGGCTTAAAACTCATGTTTATTAGATCAGTTATAGATTAAAGTATATTGATCTTATTGATATTTGATAATTAGCGAATGGAATTTTTTGGATTAGGAAATTTTTGATAAAACTTTTTGTGTGATTTTTCTTTTTTTGGATTTGTATTTAAAGCAATATTAATCAAAAGTCGAATACAACTTGCACTTTTTTTTAATTATATTAATTTATGTTAAAATAAGGGGTGTTACGAAAAAAGATTATTATATTATTATTATTTCTACAGAATAAAAAATTTTAAATTCGAAAATTTAATAATAATTTTTGATTTTTTTTTTTTTTTTTTTTCAAATTTTCAACCTAAAAAATGCTTTTTCTATAATGATGGCAAAATCTATTTAATTGAAAGATTGAACAAGATTTTTATTAAAACAACTTACCTAAAAATTGACGTCCTTTATTCATAAGTTCTGATACTGTTTCACCATTTCTCGCAAATTCTTGTATCTAAAAATATTAATTTATTTTCACTTAATATTAAGTGTATTAATATTTACAATTTGATAAAACAGCAGTCTAATAAAAATTATCCTATAAGACAGAAAGTATAATTTTTATTTGCCAGTTAGAGTAGATAATTTTATTTTATAACCGTAAAAACAGCCAAAGCTTATTTCATTTTATACACGTAAAAACAGTGTAGTTGAACAGTCGACCCAATTTTAGTTTTGTGACTAATAATGTTCAACTTTGAAGCCTTGTTGTTTCGAACCCAATCTAGAAGACAAGGGAACTCTTGCATCAAGTATAAGGATAAATTTGCCTTCTTGGAGGCCTTTTGGATTTAACTTACCCGCATTTGTGTTACACGGAGAAGAAAACCAAGAAAACCTCTCGCAGTTAACCTAACAGCAAGGGCACTCTAACCTATTATCTGTCTACCGCTGAGGATATTTTACGACAGCCCAGTGGTCGGTGCGAGCCAAGTGCGAAATTTTCATCGATCAGCCATCGCTGGTATTCGAACCCGATTCACCTCATTGGAAGGCAAACGCTCTACCCCCTGAGCTAAAATGGCTCCACGTATATGATTTTATAACCAAGGCCGAGATATCCTGGTTAGTATGGCGTTGGGCCCATGTCCAAGAGGTAAGAGTTCGATCCTCGCCGGCCGAAGACACCCAGTGTAGTAAATGTTAACTTGTGCAGATTGAATCTGTCGGATCAGAATGCTCCCATAACAAATCAATATCTCTGGAGATACTTTATTGGAGATTGGAGAGATACTTTATTGGAGAGATACTTTATTGGTCGTTCTCGGGTTCAGGTCAAAATTACGATTGTGGATGAATGAATGGATGACACTATAATGAATGAATGGATCCGCTCTATAAACGGGCTGTGACCTGTGTGTAGCTCAAGTCGTACTCTTAGCCATCGATGGCACCACAGAAAAATAAGAAACGCACCCTCGGCCTTAAATTCGCTTGGTTTTATCAAACAGGCTTACTGGTAAAGGCAAGTGACATTAGAAACATCAACAACCTAAAGAAAGTAAAAAGGATTTTTTCATTTAGTTTAAATGTTATTATTTCTCTTTAGATTTATTTACTTTGCATTATTTTTTATGATTGTTTAATGAGAAAAACGCTTTTTACCTTTTTTTTACCGTAAATTGATAAAGGAAATTTCTAAATCAAACCTAATAATTCAATTTCTATATATAAACGCTAAAATAATAAATATATTCCCTTGAGCAAAAATTTATTTATTCAGCAGAAGTACGATTACGCAAAATACCTAACTTAAAAAGATTATGAAAAATGGCGTAATATTTAAGTATATTTTTTCCTCAAATGATTAAATCAATGAAATTGTATACATACATTGACATTGTGAATTATCACTAACATATTTTCATATAATCTTTTTTTTTTTTTTTTTAAATGTCTCTTTAATTTTCTATATCGTTTTTTACTAATATATTACTTTGTTGTTTATTAAAACATAGTAGTCTCTGTACCTCTTTTTTGCTACGAGAATGTTTTTTTTTTTTAAGAAAGAAAGTAGAATCCTTTACCTTTTTTTTTTCTTTTTTCTTTTTTATTGCTAAGATACCAAGTAAAATTCATTATCTCTATTTTGCTCCGTTTTATCTCGATTCTTTCTACTTTGTAATGTTTTAAAAGTAAACGGAACCGTACGACACTTTTTTGCTAATATATTACTTTTACTTATTTATTTATTTTTAGCAAAAGAGAATCTAATATCTTTTTTTCGTAGCATAATATTTTGCGATGTTTTAACACAAAAGGGATTCTAATTCTCATTTTTGCTAAAAACTATTATGATGTTCTTTTGTTTTTTTAATAATTAGAATAGAATATATCTTTCCACTAATTTACTATTTTGTTGTTTTTTTAAAACTAAGTTGAACTTAATATCTCTTTTTCGTTTACAAACTATTAAAAAAAAAAAGAAAAGGGATATTTAATATCTTTTTTTCTGACATACTATTTGTTGTTTTTAAAACAAATTAGAACCCATACTGTGAAAAAAGTATTGCCTAAACTATCAGAATATGATAAAAATTTGCCTTTTTTCTGGCTCTATGGGAACATCAAAAAGTTCGGTAATTTTTACCGAAGCGCTTTGATAATAATTTTGGTGAAATTAACAATAAAATATTATTTTATAAAAATGTGATAAAATTGAGTAAAAGTGGAAAACTTGGTAATTTTATTATGATGCCTTAGATCATGGTATAAAAACCATTTAAATGTACTTAATAAATCGCTTAATGTACTTTTCAATTTTGTATTTTTTATTAAATGTGTGCTAATAAAAGCTATAATTTAGAATTTCTGGCAAACCGTTTTCATATAAACGAAAGAATTTTCAAATGAATCTTTTAAATACCGTATATTTTAATTTTATTACATGAATTATGGGTTGTTGTTTTTTTACCCGAAATGTCATTACCATACAGTATGGTAATTTTACCAGACTTTTTTTCACCGTACAGCATCTGTTTTTTGCTGACATACTATTTAGTAGTTTTTTAGAAAAGATAAAATTCGATAACTCTTTTTTTTTTTTTTTTTTGCTGACATGCTATTATTTACAGAGATGTTTTCCGAGAAGTGAACATTGCCATATTTGTACGAAATAATAGTCAGTAATACTCAGTAAAGAAGCGGGAAAGAGGATGGACAGACTGACGGTGACATATGCGGCAGACTGGCACGGGAGGGTCGGCTAGCCAACAAATCGTCTCTCTTTATGAAGAATAGAGCAGAAAGAGTTGAAGATTAATGAGAAATACCTAAACACAGATTGTAAATAGAAAATATAAATTCTAATAGGAAATGTGTTATTTACATAGATAAGAAGAGCTTATAGCTTAGATAAAATGCCTTTATCTAAGAAATTTTTTCTTAGGTAGACTGTGCTTACAAAAACACATATACTTTAGGTTGAGCCATTTTTCCATTTTTACTGTCCACTCCTAGAAATGCATAATTTCTCTTTTTTATCAAGTAAAGTGTTATCTACGAGAAGATAGTATTTTCTTTGGAAAAAATAATCAAAATAGTATATGAAAAAGGTCGATAATACTGGTTAATAACTGGATAACACTGGTAGATAACTGGGGAAAAACTTTTGTTGCATTAATGCAAATACTTCGAGTGTGAGCATTTTAAATGTGAAATTAGTTTTTCTCCTAAGCCAACAGAGTTTTTTTAAATGACATTCGAAACGCACAAGTTTAAAACCATTATAAGTAACAGGGAGTAGCATAAATGTTGAGACAAATTTCTAAGAGAGTTAGGGCACCTAATCAGGATTAACATTTCTCGGGAAATCATGCAAAGAAATATCGTACGTGACTAAGGGCGCTTTTATATTATGACCTGTTCAAAAGTACACGAAAAAACAATTTGTAATGCGGAAACAAAACAGGGAAAAATTGTTCCCCAGTGTAATTTAACGCAGATTTTAGTATCTGGAAATTTTTAAAGCAGTTGATCATATTTTAGCCTCTTGTGCATCACTCCCTCGGCCTTTCCCCCTTTCGATCATTCATTATTATTTTTGCTGACTCTGATTTTCACAAGATGAAACACAATACGCAGAATCATCTTACTACTAACATAGAAATCATAGCGCTATACATTAAAAACACTTTTCTAATCAACTTAAAAGTCTGGCTCATCAATATAATGCAAGTCCTTCAGTTATAATAATGAAGACATATGTTAATGTTTAAAAATGTATCATTTTGAAATAAAGAAAGAAAGAAAAAACAATGTACCTGACTTGAAATGAGTGCAACGGCTTCAGGATGGTTTAACTTGCATCCTCTAGCTAGTCTCTTTTGGGCAATGTAACCAGTGTAATGAATCAGTAATGATTCCAATTCACGGGGACAGAGCTTCATGTTCTCTATAAGTCAGAATGAATTTTATAAACAAGATTAATTTGTAAAACATACTTGAAAATCTAGCTGAATAGGAAGAACTTTTTCTTGAATATTCGGGATAAATCAATACACAAAACTATTTTTTTTTTTTTTCAAAAACTTAAAAATTAAGCATCGTTCAAAATATGTAAAATTTGTCGTTAAAATTTGTGATTAAAACTACAATGAATCGAATAAAAAATTTCAAAATTGACGTAATTTTAATAACACGAATCTAATCAATATTTTGCATTTGCGCATTATTTTTTCTTTATTTTTTTTATTATTTTTTTTTTTTTTTTTGACTTGGTATTTATAGCTCTTTTCTTTACATTTAAAGAATTTAATTGTCAAAAAATTGTGCTACCCCTGAAATTAACACTCAATTATTTTAAAACAATTTTCAGACACGTTAATTTTTATTCAGTCGCTGCAATTTTTTAATTCTCAGATTTTTACTCGGCAAATTTTGTTTCACAGATCTAGGCACATTTGTATCTGATTTAATTAAAAATAGGAATGATTCATTGGGAAAGATATACAATAACTGATTTAAAAAAATTAGAAGAAACAAATATTTAGTTCACTACTATTGTTGAGTTCATTGTAAAAGCTCTACACAACACAATTATAATTATTAATAAAAATTGGAATGTAAAAAATAAATTAGCTTTTCTGATTTGAGACCTTTGTATTTACACATCAAAAATATTAAATTTACATTATAATTCATAAAATATGTACACTGAGAAAAAAAGTATGGTCAAAACTACCAGAATGTGGTCAAATTTACCGTGTTTCTGGCTCTATGGGACCATTAAAAACCTTACTAATTTTTACCGAGGCACTTTGTTAAAACTTTGTTATTTTGTTACATCTTAGCGCATCGCGTATAAACCATTTATTCAGTTAAATTTACTTTTCAGTTCAAAATTTTCCACTATTTGTAAGGTAATACGAACTATAGTTTTGAAAACCAGAATTTCCGGTAAACCGCTATTATATAAATGGAAAAATTACCAAACGAATGGCTTTATAACTTTATATTTTGGTTTTATAATCATATATATATATATATATATATATATATATATATATATATATATATATATATATATATATATATATATATATATATATATATATAGAATTACGATTCTTTTAGCAGTAATATCATTACCATACAGTACGGTAATTTTACCGGAATTTTTTCCTCCGCGCAATATTTTTATGCACATAAGATAAGACAATGTTACAAGTTTATTTATGCACCAAAATATGTACATTATCACGATAGGGAAACTTACATTATTGTTGACAAAAATACGTGCCCTTTGTTGTGCACGAAAATAAGGTAATATTAAACCGAATGCTTGATGCCTTTTTATGATAGATGCAAACAGTAAACATTAAATACGAATAAGTTTTAAAAAGAGTTATAATCGCAACATCAAGTTCAATATTTAATGTAATTTTGAAAAAAAATTATACATTCTACGTTAAAAATAAGTAGCTAATATAAAAAGGTAACAGGAAGTTCAAACCAAAATGTATGAATAAACTGTATTATAATTTTTTAAAAATACTTACTTTATATTTCTTGACAAAAGTAGATTTATTCTTAAAAGAGTTTATCCACCTTTAAAATAGCCACAGTTTAATAATAGTAATAATTTCGTGAGGAAAATAAGTATTGCTGAAAACTTTGACCCTTAAGATATCAAAAATAAAACTTTCGCTCTCCGTTTGACCAATCAAAGTGTTTAAATTTGTTTTACTGCATTTTTGATTTACAGATTTCTACCATGACTAAAATTTGATAAGGACAAAAAGATAACACGTGTTGTAGAAGAAAAAATACTAAATCGAGTGGTCATTTTCTTATTGTGGTCTATTAATCAACATAAAATGCGTGGTTTGAATTGATTTCTTATTTTTCAGATTTGAGGCAGTTCAGAGTTTCACTATCAAATTACTTAATTTTTTTTAATAACTAATGTAATTTTTTTCAATTTTTTTTTTCTTTTCAGTTATGACTATATAAGATATTAAAGATACAATAATACCTTTGCACATACTCAATCAATATTATATATGTTGTTACAGCAGTAATTTTATAGACAGATTCAAATTTTGTGACAAAATCATGGTTAGTTGTTAATTATTGGATTAATTAGTTTTCAACTTATGTTATTTCACCTTACGCTTATTTTGAAATTTATTAACCTATTCCGACAAGGCGAAAGAAATTCTGCTAAAATTACCTGACTGTATGCTAATGATATTTCTGCTAAAAAAACTGTAATTCTGGTTAATAAATAAAATCTTATAAATTCTTATAAGAATTTATAATATATTAATTTATAAATAAATTCTCCTAATAATAATAGTTCTAGTATATAAAAAATATAAAAAAATTGAATAAATAAACAATGCTGGTTAAGAAAACCGAAATATACGTATTTAAATTATTCTTTTGGTAAATTATCCGTTCGTATAGCAACGGCTTACCGGGAATTCTGGTTTTTAAAATTGTAGTTCCTAATACCACACATTTAGTATAAAAAAAAATAATTAAAAAAGACTGAAAAGTAAATTCATGATTTGTATGCCATGCTCCCCGTTATTAGGATTCGTTTGAAATTTTAAATTAGCTCGTTCAGTAGAGCCGCTTAAAAAAATAGAATTTTCTCTATGGCTAAGCGTTAGCTATTGTTTCAAATTAGATTGGACACGATTCTATTTTGTCAAGTACTTTAAAGTTAAATAATTAAAGTTTTCTTGCTTATAGCGTTGATCTAAAAAGAAGTTTGGTGGCATGTTTGTAAATATTTAATTATTTTTATGTCAGATACATTAAATTAACGATTGGGAGCAGTTAAGCTGGGATTATTATCACGCTGCATCTATTATCAGATCAGATTTAATTGGTTACCTCTAAGCAACGTCACACGTGGGTGTAGCTCCTGATTAGCTTCCGAATCCTGGTGCAAGCAAAAGTCATTATTTAGTCAAGATGGCGTCTGCTTGCAGGTATCCAATTTTAACGTGGTAGCAAAGGCAGACTACATCCCCATAATAGTATTTCTAAAATTATCTGAAAACATGGGCTATGTTTTTGAAACGTGTTTCTATAAAACTAAATAACTTAAAATTAACAGAATTTGAAATTTTTTTAAAAAAAGGATTGTACACAAAAACAAAGTTAATGGAGTAGGGGATAATTTGTATAGAACATTAAAAAATTTATAATTTTTTTACGCCAATACTGCTTAATTAATTTTGTTAATACGTAATGATTGAAAAAAAACTATGCAGTAAATAACAGAATTAATGGAGAAAATTAACTTTTTCGTTTAGGGGAGAAGTAAAAAATCTTCATACTATTATTGACGATAATTCTGATTAATGTTAGTAATATATAATAATTAAGATTAAAAACAAAGCTGTGTACTAAAAAGAAAAATCAATGAAAATATTTTACAATTTTGTTTGGAAGAAATACTCTTTTTAAAGTCAATGATGCTAAATTAATTTTGGTAATTGATACTAATAGAAATAAAAAAGCTACGAACAAAAAAATATTAATGCCGAAATAGTACTAATTCGTTAAAGAGAAACGTAAAGAATTGCCATGTCGCCAATGATTCCTATTTAATTTTGTTAATAGGCACTAACTTGTGTTATGCCAATTGGTGCAGTTTTGAAACATTCTAAATACTCTAATACAGACACAAAATATTATAAAAGTATGCTTGGTACCTATTAAAACTGACATAACTATTTACTTAATTCTTTATTAACTGTTTTTATAAAAATTAATAAACCCTTCCTAAAATTGGATTGTAGTCAATCGAAAACAGTAATTTCTTTCATAGAGTATAAAAATTAATTAATTATATTATTTTCAATACTTGATTTATTATCTATTTAATCAGTTAATAATTCATAAACAGTTAACAATGAACTGTTGTCACCATGATTTCCAACAATATTATAGTCGTATGCAAAAAAAAAAACTTTTTCAAATAGAACCACCGTTTATAGTGAACTTATTGCTGGATCTGTAGACGTCTGTATATCGACAATTATTCCAAATTCAAAGTAACCCGCTTTCTAAAAAGTGGATTCCGAAACTAAATAAGGCTTTAACGTCGTGGGAAAAAAAAAAGGTAGACATTGGCGAGTTCTACGACAAGGTGTCCACAGGTAAAGCTATTTACCTGAAAGCAACCCCTGGGAGTTAACATCTTGAAAATAGTTGATAATGATCTTCCGTTTCTTATTTGATACCCTTTGGCACTTTGAATGATGGATGGGGTTTGGATTCTGTGTGAGGATTTCGTAGAAAGTTGGCGACGACCCCCAAAATCCTTTCTAAATCGCTGGGATATTTTGAGTACCTGTCGCCTCGTAAAAATTCCTTTTTTCGCACCGAAATAAGGTTTTCACTGTCATATTTTTCTCTTACATATCGCTTAGTTTTTGAAATATTCCTACTTCTTTCAAAGAACTTCTTTAAAAAATCTTCAACTAAAAAGTATGTGTATTGATTAGATTTCTAATTTTAGTTATCTGGTTTTCTTTTACGTGTATAATTAAAATTATCAAATTAGAAATGATTTATTTATTTATATATTTATTTATTATTTATATATTTATTTATTATATATTTATTTATTATATATTTATTTATTATATATTTATTTATTATATATTTATTTATTATATATTTATTTATTATATATTTATTTATTATATATTTATTTATTATTTATTATATATATATTTATTCATTATTTATGCTATCTGTATTTATTTATTTCTGATTTATATAGTTTATATTTATTTATTTATTATTTATATTATTTCAAAATTCTTTTATTAGTTGTTTTCTATCATTGTTTTAACTAAAATGTAATATTTAAAAGTCTCAAATACAACCATTTATAAATATTTTTAATATTTCAAGTACTAAATTAGTTACATTCATAAAAATGATACTGGATATAAAAATAATAATTAAAAACAGTGTTTCTCTTAGTTGTAGTACTTTAAAGTTCCAAATAGTCGCATTTATAAAATATCTATCAATTTTATGCAAAAAAATTAATAAAATGCTAAATTAACATTTTTAAAGATTATTATTAAAAATCGAACATTTCTTAGTTATCTGTAATACTTATAAATTTCAAATAGCTGCATTTATAGAGTGTCATCAAATTGCGAAAAAATAATTTATAAATTGCTAAACTTATACTCTTAAAAACTGTTAATGGGAATAGTAAACATTTTTTTATAGTATATAATTACTAATCTCTAGTTTTATTTTAAGTACTAAAAGTATTACATTAGTTTTTACTAATTATAATAGTAGTATTATCTGTTAAAAGCTATTTAATTACTTTTCATCTTGTAATATCAAGTTGCGTTTTTAAGAATTGAAAATAAAGCATGCAAATAATTAATATGAATTTAAATTTAGCAGCTTTATGAAGTTCATTTCTTCAATTCTTTAAAAAATTATATTAGAATTACGATATGAATCCAGATCAATTCCGGGAAGAATAATATGATAATATGAACAGATGTGTCTTTAATATATATATATATATATATATATATATATATATATATATATATATATATATATATATATATATATATATATATATATATATATATATATATATATATATATATATATATATATATATATATGATACATTTTAAGAATGTCGCATGAAAACATAATCTGTCATCCCACATAAAAAATCGCTAATTAATTTTAGTCTTTATCCACCAAATATCAAAAATAATTGAAACTAAATCCGCTTAGTTTTGTAAGTGTATCTAAAATTGTATTGTTCGGTATTTTAAATGCACCTTAAACTATTTTAAGCTATAGAAGGTTAAAATATCACTTTTCCATAAAAAAAACTTATTTTTTTAAAAATTACTACATCCTTCAACGTAAATGGCGCATGAAAACAAAATTGATCTTCCGTTCACCCACATAAAAAATCGTCAATGAATTTCGGAATTTTTCCTCATAAAAATATATTTTTCTCTATAGGTCCATTGAATTGTCACTTGAATCGCTGAAGAATGATTCATAGAAATGTCCACCAAAGTATACCCTCATAATCATCTATTGTGTATTGGTGCCCTGTCTAGACGACAAGGGGACAACCGCATCTTACCCTGATCTTTACCCAGGTAAGATCATCCCTCACTTCACATCTGTTTGCGAAACTAGTTGGACTATCACAATCCCCACAGGTAAGTGTTTACATTTTCTTGACTCCCCTTTCATACCATGTTTGCCTAGTTATGATCAGTTAATAGTATGGATTATGGTTTGAAAGACTGCATGAACTATATTTGTATTTTGTATCCCGTATCAATTTATTTATGATATGATGTGTGTTTTACGTTAAATTGTGATGAAATTTAAATAATAAAATGTAATAAATGAAATTATTTAAAACGGTAATTTATAAATTAAAAGACCTATATTAAGATAAATTTAATTAAAAAAAACTTTACTTTTACATTTTCTTATTTACGAAAGCTGTTTTCTTTTTATTTTATTTTGTAAAAATGTTAAGTAAGCTTATCAATACTTATGTTATACTTATGTTACACTCTCCAGGGAAAATAGGAAAAACCTGGAAAATACAGGGAATTTAAAAATTATCAAAAATAGCAGGGAATTTTAAATTTTTCCGACTTTTTTTAAAAATGCCGACTGCTCAAAGCGCACTTTATGCTATATTTAAAGATGATACTTAGCTATACTATCCTACTATTTCGTTTACTATAGCCTTATTTTATGCATTAGGTTATTAAAGTTTCATTTATGCAACATTTAAATAGGTTGAGATTTTCTGTGTAATTCTAAGTTTTCCAGTAATTAAAACTAATTTTAGATATCCTAATATGGATTACACAAGAGCACAATGATTATGCGTTGCCTCTTAATATATTATGTATAATATATATAAGAAAAACACAAGGAATTGGTTTTTTTTTTTTTTTTAAATTTAGTGACAATTCTGGATACATTTGATACCTAATTCTGAATTGTTGCATTGACTCGAATATAAAGTAATAATATATAGTCTAGTTTCTGACTTTGAAATGCCTGATGGTCAATAAATTTTCATAAAACACTAAGATTCATTTAAAATTTTTACTAAAAAACAACTAAGTAAAGAAGAATGAACTCTAAGAAATTAACAAAATATATTTCAGTCTAATATTTTTTTATTATTCTTTACAACTTGACATGCTAGAATAGACAGTACGCATTTTCTAGTTTTTTAATTTCGCATTATAATTGAATTAATATTTAATTCTTCAATCCCTTTCTCAAAAAGTATAACATCTTACTTATTAATCAAAAATTTATTATAATATAATACTAATACTTTATCTGATTCACTTTGTAGAAAAAAAATAGCTTATTGTGAATAACTGATATTTATAAACCATCAATAATATAGATTTCATACCAAAAAATTTACAATTCTATTATCAAAATAAATTTCGTGAAAGATATTAAAGCATTGTTTATAAACTTTAGAAAATATCATAAAATTATGATCTATATTTTTAGATATTTAAACATTTAAGACATCATAGATAAATTGTGATAATAATTTAAAACAGCTGTGTCATAAAATTGAGGAAAAAAATGTCAAACTGGGTAATATTGATTTAAATTGCTTAAAGAACTAGTTAAAATTAATTATTTTTGAACTTTTGACTTTATCTGAATTTAATTTTTAAAGTTTTAAATAACTGTATCTGATTTTTTTTCTGTATTCAGATCCAGTAATTTCAAAATTTTGTCTCAGTGCAGTTCCTACTTGCGCCCTAAAAATAGCTTAAATTCAGAAAACTACTATGCTTCTATAAATATTATTAATATATTTATCTAATATTATTATCGTACGTACAATATGTATTATATCATTCAGCACATAGAAAGTTCATATGCATATTTTGAAAAACTTCTTCGTAAAATAACATTCACAAAGCGATATGAATTTTTTAAATAAGAAGCGTTTTTTCTTGTGATAAAATATTCTTTTTCATTTCCATATCTCAAAATATTTCTAAACAATTTAAACTTATTCGTTGTTGTACCCTGTAAAAAATTCCGGTTCAAATTACGGTATAAAGTACCGGCACTTTGAGAGTATCATTCGTGAAGTCTATTTTACCGTAAAATCCATTTTTACTGTAAAATATCATACCGTAATTTTTGCAGTAGTATTTATTTAATTCGAGTAATTCGGTGATTTTACGGTAATTATTACTGTAAAAATTGCGGTTTATAATATACTATTTTGTTCCGCAAGTTTCGGTAAAAATAGATTTTACAGTAAAAAATACCGTAGTCTTGAGTGCCGGAACTTTTACCGTAATTTGATTCGGAATTTTTTACAGTGTAACACAGTTTATGGTGGACAATGACTTTGAATTAGCTTTACCAGCCGACCTCAACAAAAACAAAAAAATCTCTGTCATTTTTTGCATCTCGTCCAGATAATGCGACCTTTATGCTATTTGCATGAAGCTTTTTGATGTTAAAGATGTATAAAATAAATAGATATTAATTTTATACACATATAATCAATTACTTTCTTTGTTTATTTCAAGTGGAAGTAATTTTAAACTATTTTGTGTTGATTAAAGTTTTTTTTTAAAAATCTAACTTCTATTTAGCGAATTTTCCACAAAACGAACTTTTTGGGGGAAAAAGGACTTTGATATAAGTAGAAATCCAATTGCATATATTTTTAAATATTTTTTGCTCGGAATACAAAATATTAATCTACGAAATTAAATAATTTATAAAATTTTAACGCGTTTTCGTAGTTAGATTGAAATTGCTGCTAATTTCTCCATAAAATTTAAACAAATTTAGGATAATCCAGTTTGCTATTTAATAAAAAAGTGGGATAAATAATAGATTTTGAATCTTTCGCCGTTCAGCCAGGTAATGGGCTTTTAAAATCATAGCTTTTAATCTCATTTACTACTTCTTGCACTTAGACATTAAGATTAAGGGCAGGGAGTCGCCTACCTGTCAAAATCTATTCAGTGATTAAAAGAGATTCCAGGGGTCGGGAATCAAGGGTGAAGCTGGCCAGAACAAGTTTGTACTTGAATAGGATAAAATGTTCGGGTATTAAACTATGAAGGAATCTTAGCCATGTATAAACAAGAAATTTTGCGCTAAATAAAACATTTTTTAACATTCTTTCAATCGTAATTAAAAATATTCTCTAACAGCTGCATTTTTTATTGTAACTTTTTCATGAAATGAAAATTTATTTAATTAGGAAAATGAGAATCTTATTGAGGTATTTTAGGTTGGACAAAGGAATCAGATCCAATAAGAATCCAGAACCCAAGGTTTCTGTAAATCATGAATTTATATTTTATAATCCCTTGAAATTTTAACCTCTTTGTTGCAGTTTGTTTATCTGACAGACTTATTCGAAATAATTGATAAGAGAATTATTATTAACTGAATAATTATGACATCACGTAAAAACTACCAACTATTGAAAAAGTTGCTAATCAAATGATTGTCTACATTTCAAAAGTTAAGTGGAACTTAAGAGAATACTCCATCGATTTTGGTTACATATCTTGAACGTTGAATTACCTAAGTATTCATGAATATCATGAAACATTTAATTGTAATCAGGAAGTTTAATCCAGCAGGCTTAGAAATTTCAAATTTCTTTGAAGCATAATATTATGCAAATGTAGTATGAACCGTGATCTAGCACCCAGCTAAATGCCGATTATTTCCTAATGATCAATACACTACAATAATGTACGGTGGACTAAAAAAAAAAAAAAAAAAAAAAAAAAAACTGACTACCATTGCAAAATATAAAATTTGAAGGAAATCGGTTGAATAGTTCCTGAGAAATCGACTTTTTAAATATCTGATGTTTTAGATATTCCATTTCTCAGGAACTATTCAACCGATTTTGCACAAATTTTGTACTTTGCCACGTAAAATTATATTCTTTAAAATGATACAATAAGTTTTACACCTTGAAACTCAAAATTTTTCCATTTCATTCAATTTCATTCAAATCAGAGTAGTTTTCATGATATTTGAAAAAAAAGTCAAAATTTTGTTTCATAAATCAATTTTAAATGTTTTCAAGCGTTTTAGCTACTTTAAGATTTTTAAAAATACATAGCAAAAATCTATTACTTTTTGGCGCTAGTCTTGGCGTCAAAAAAGAAAAAAAAATTCCCCAAAAATAAGAGGGGCACCCTATCGCAAATTTTTACCATGCTCTGCTTATCTGAATAAAAATATTTTTATTGCAATCGGGTGAAATTTCATAACAGAATTTCTTATTCTAGATTCTGTTAGACAAAACTACAACCATGAAATCTCAAATATACTTGCTGTACCTCATCTATCTCTTTGTTCCTACCATTTTGAGTTCAGCCATTAAAGACGATTCTAGGCATCTTTCCTCCCATGTTAGTACAGAAAATAAACATGAAAGACATTCAAAAAGTCAACATCAGGACGAACAACCAAAAAAGAATAAGAATAAAAAGAATGGTCAGGTCAACATTGGAAGTCGGTATCTGAAAAAACGTCCTACCAGAAGGCGCCTGGACAAATCCTCTCTTTTAGAAATTCTTGGAGAAGATTATGAGGTAAACTTATTTTTATTTATAATTATTATTAACCTCTTTTTTAATTTTAATACATCGTTAGAATTAATCACCATATGCAAATATTATAGCAATGATGAGTATAATAATCATTGCTATATTAATTGAACTGGAGTTAGGAAAATTTTTAATACCGATAAATTTTAAACACTTCTTGTTTCATTATAAAATAAATAAATAAAATTGTGGAAGCACATGAAATGATGTAAGCAAATAAATTTGTGTTAAAAAATTGTGACTGAAAAGAAAGAGTCTTTTGTACCAAAATTAACCTTTCATTAAATTTTAAGAGTTTTACAAAATTAACTTCTTATATATTAGAGAAAAAGTTTTTGTTTTTGACTTCATGTTTAATTAGGTTTCATCCCTCACTCGTTTACTTGCCCCAAACCCCAAAGATTGCATTACAAACTTATATGGTTTGTTTTGCAAACCATTCTCGCTTCGCTCGCTACTAAGTTAATCAACTTGAAATGTGTTCTACCGTAAAATCTTAAGAATTTAAATAAATTACTAAAATCTTTAAAATTAATTCCCCTTTTAAATTTTTAATCAATAGAAAGTTATTGAAATAAAAAATTTTAAATTGAAGTAAATGATTTGCACCACAAAAATTTCAAAAACAAAACAATAATTATGCTTTTAGAAAACAATGTGTATGACTGCACGCCTCCTACACACTCTTTATAGTTAAGTCTTTCTTCTGCTTTTCGAGCAGACATATTTTTATTACACTTAAAAAGCGTAACAGCTCGACTAACACTTATCATAGCAATAACAATAAATAAAATTATTATTATGAAACCTGCACAAGTGTAACTAAAGCATAATATGGAACACTTTATTGCGTATTAATACGAGCTTTTCACCATTCAATTCTTCCTAACTGAAAGCTCAGTTTGTTTCAGCCTTTCTTTGTCCACACGAAAAACGAATTTTCATGCAGAAATTTGTAAACATGAACATTTACGCTTTCGTGCCTATGATAGCTCTTAAGATTGATATTTAAATTTTTTTATTATTATATATATTATATATATATATATATACAGTAAAACCTCTTTTTGTGCGGTCCTTTTTTATGCGATTGGTTTTGTGCGATTTTTTTTATTCGGTATATGAATCTTAGCGGCGTTAGCACCAGTTTATGTTTACTATCAATGTACAGTCAGCAAAAAAAAAAAGATATCACCCTGAATAATTTTCGTTCTAATGATCGGATTTTCACGAACTAAGTGTCAATCTTAATGGTTCCTGTGGGTGACCTAAAATTTACTAATTAGTTAGTGCTAACTATTAATTAAGTTACGAAATCAGACACAAAAACGTACTTTCTCTGAATAAACATATATTTTTTTTTACATATTTGGAATCCAGATACTTGAATTAGGGGGGGTAGACAAAATTTTGAAAAAAATGGGTGGTAAATAGGGTCGCAACAAAGGTTTATATATTTGGCGATAGTCCAGAAAACCGCCAAAAAAAGTCGCCAGCGCAAATGAATATTTTAAGATAACCCATTGACTAATTCAAAAGAAAAATGCTTAATTTTACTAGGTTGCTAAGCAACCAAGCTCGGACTGGAAAAAAAATTGAAATAATGTTCTGTGCTTACTCAGAGAGGTTTAATTAATAGTTAATGGAAAATATCTCCAAGTTTCTAGGCAATTGACAATTTTTAAGCTGATTTCTGTTCAAAAAGCAAAGTTTTTTTTATTTTAATCTCCCTTGAAAAGAAAATTTGAATCGATTATAAATTATTTATGATTTTCTAAGTTTCAGAATTTAAATACATGAACATTTTATCTGATATTATTTAGATTATGTTGTTTCTGCTATATTTATTCGAGGATTTCATACTAAAATCAAATTAACATAACTTATTATGGCTAAATACAAAATTTTAGGGATAATCACTTTTACAGCTTTAATCAAGTCTTCTAGGCAAGAAAGTTTGAAGAAAAAAAAAGTGCTTGAAAAATAAAATGTATATTGTATAGTAATTTTAATGCGCATTCACAAGTTTTTCTATAATTTACGATATTTCTTTTTCCTATAACTCAAGGAATTGCTGAATGTTTAGTGGTATTTTAGAAGCATTGAAATAGGTTATGTTTAAGAATAAGATATTGAAATAATATGTTGCATATAGTATGATTCATTGTTTCAAAAATCGCTTCATTCTGCTAGATATTTAGATAACAAGGTTTTCTTTGGATAAAGATGATTAGCAAATAGCATCCTTATGCTTCGATACATTTAGAAACTTACGTTCGCAAATTCACCATAAAATATCGCACAGCATATTCTTCAATTACGATAAGCTACATTTACCACCAAATACTGATACTATGATTATTTTTGTTTTCTTATATATATCTGATATGATACTCTCTTTTTTAAACAGAGCTTGTAATGTCCTTAAGATACTAAAAGGGGGGCACGAAAACTTAAAAGATAAAATATTTAATTTCATTAACTCAAAATATCTGGTCTCAAAATTTTAATTTTAAACCAAGTTAAATATATAACTTTTACAATATTGATGCTCTTATGTTTTTAAAGACCACATAATTCCTGATGAAATATGAAAATGCATATTTTTACTTTAACGAGTGTAAAATCCTTATCAAAATAATGATCAAGACCTAAATGAAAAACAGTATAATTGATGATAAAAACTCAACTGGCTTCAAAAAATATGAAGAGGGAAGTAAAAGTCGACATGTTTCGAGCGTTCAAATATATTTACTCATTCTCAAAACTTGTCAAGCTTGAATAACTTGTGACTTTTATTATTGTGCTCAAAACATGTCTATTTTTATCATCATCTATTAATTTTTAAATCAATGAAGTTTTTATATTTTCAATTCAATTTCTTCGGATTATCTATTTAGTTACACAATATATTAAATTATTTCACTCGATATTAAAATAAATTTTACTTAAGTTATAGGCACAGGTTCTTAGATTAAAAAAATAATAATTCGCTATTTTGTAAAAAAATCAATGCAGTGCAATTTTTTTTGCTGCAAGCCTTAACATTTTAATTTAAGGACATAAAAAAATTCCGTTTACAATTGAAATTTCGAAAGTCGAATGTGAAAATGGAATGTCCCCTAGCACCAGAAATCGAAATTAAATAGTTACAAGGACAACTATTTTAAACAAGTTAGCGTTTCCGTTCTACTCGAAGTTGTTTGAAAAGGTATTTTGTATATTCCAAAGTTTACTCTACAAATATTTTAGGGTATACTTTCGGAGTATTTTGATCGAGTTTATTTTTACACCCTTATTTGCTTAAAATTATTAAATAATAAGCTTAAAATAAATTATTCAAGCAACATGATTTAACGCATTTATAGTATAATAGTAAACGGGGCTTCCATCGCATATCCTTAACCTTGATACCGCTATCATTAAATGAATGGAATAATCTTAGATAAATAATAAAAGTTAATTTTTTCCCCGGTTTTATTTTCAAGGAAATATGTTTCGATCAAACAGATTTCATTCTGGAAATAGCGAAATTACTTAGTAGGTCCCTTGGAGCAATATCATTCTTATCCTCTTTTGAAGAAATATAGGAAAAACTGGTTTTCACAGTTCTGTAAAAAGTATGTTAGCCTTCTTGCAACGTTTTTTTATTATTTTTTTATTTTTAATCAAAATAAGTTCGGAAATTTACGTATTTTTTATTGCATTTTTTTAAATCAGATGATTCTAAAATTCGCACGGCTTCGGAAACTTCTTACAAATTTCAATTTTTAGTGTTTCCTGCTAAACAAAATACGGCATTGTTCCTGATAACAAATTATACTACAATAATATCTTGGGTATCGTGCTAAAGTAAAAAATTAAACAAAATAGTTTAGTATATTATCCGGAAAAAAATCTACATGGAATCGTAAAGAAAGAATCATTTAAGATACTGAGATATTTTAAGACGCTTAAAAGTTTTGGCCACGTATTTGACAGCTTTTTATGTTCAGTATCTTTATACTCTTTGTAGTGACTTATAAAACATGGACACTATTTTAGATAATCTATGTTGAAGTCACAAGAAACAAAACAAAAAAGACAATCAATGATTTATATTCTTTTTTCGAAAAAAATAGTATGCTAAGTAAATAATCAGCTGTTTTGCATTAAATAATTTTAAACAGCGGAGTGTTTTTAATTTCTTAACAAGGCTTTATTCTTAGCTAGCAGCCAATAATTCTTTTAAAAAAAACTTGACTATAATGTAAAAAGGAACTTTACTTTAAAGAAAATCTAAATTAAAGTACTAAAAAAATTTATTAGCATTAATGAAGAAATAATAAATGTAGTAGGTTAAAGAATAAAATTTTTAAAAATGCTAAAATTTAATTAAATAGTTGGTAAAATAGTTCTGCGAAACACTTCCGGACAGGTGATTAAAAAATTACTTTTAAGATTAACACGATATATAAGATGTTGAAAAATTTGCGATGATGTGAGATATGCTTAAATATGTTTACTACGTATTTTTATTAAAATTCATAAAAAATATATACAAGAAATTGAGAAATATTTTATTCCAAATCTTTTCATACGTATGTATATTATTGTAATTGTATCAGTTATTGAGAAAAAAAACTAAAAAATAATCACATTAAATAAGCAAAATCTGGTGTATAATCATATTCTATCAAAAGCATGCTTTTATAAAACTCGACATTCGTTGAATAAAATGTTTTTTATTCAATAAAATGTTTTATTCAAATTTCTTTACAGAATTTCAAATAGATTTTTAGAGGACTAAAAAAGAAACATTGTATTTTATAGTTTTAAAAAAATAAAAATAAAAAGATTAGCAAACGATTATTAGCGAAAAAAATATGAATGAAATTTCCCGCCACGCGCGCTAAATCAAGTTCTTCGTAAGTTTACCACATTTTAATATTAATCGCCACATTTAATCATTTTTTCATTGTCGCCAAATTATTATTTTTTAAATAATTAATTTTAATTTTTCTCATCTTCTAATAAATAAAAACAGTTGAAACTTTAGATTTTTCAATTGAAAAGCATGTAGATTAATATGGTATAAAAAAATCCATACCTTATAATTCAAAATTTTTTCATCCTCTCTTTAATTAAATAATAAAAAATAATTAATAATTATTAAAAATTATTTTTTTCATGAAATTATCTTTGGGTAAATGCGTTTTATGAGTTGGTGCAATATTTTTTTGAATTGCTTCATTAGTTTTTAAAATATGACTGAAAACGCAAAAAGTGAAATTAACATTAAGGGGTCCAAACTTTGAATCACTCTCCTGACCAAACTATGGGGACCACATTTCCCAGATTGCGGCTACCCCCTATATTTTGAATATAAGAAATCCAAATATGTAAAAAAAAATATATGTTTATTCAGAGAAAGTACGTTTTTGTGTCTGATTTCGTAACATAATTAATAGTTAGCACTAACTAATTAGCATATTTGAGGTCACCCCCAGGAACCATTAAGATTGACACTTAGTTCGTGAAAATCCGATCATTAGAACGAAAATTATTCAGGGTGATATCTTTTTTTTTTTTGCTGACTGTACATATACATGTTATGGACGAACTCTGATTACGTGGCCTCCTTGACAACGATGTCTCTGAACTTCGCGATGTTCTGTTCATTTATTTTAAACAATCTCCTGACAAGGCAGAGTCAGTTACGTACATATTGTCGCTCGGCGCGAGAACAGTATACGCTTCGTATTCAGAGTTTTATACACGATTCACGTGATTAAGGATTCATTTTATAGTGAGACTAAAGATAAATAAATTAGTTACTTTTGTTTCTATTTATATGTAGTTTTAATGATTTTTATTTTATTTTTAGACATAAGTACTCCCTTAAAATGAATAATTATAGCCAAAAGAAAGTAAAAAGGCCGACAATACCACTATTTAATGTATAATTTTTAAAACTTCTCCAGGCATATGTACAATGAAGAATTAAATATTTTTACAATTTCTTTAGGTCTAATTTAATTATTTCATTCAATTGAAAGCATTCTCTCATCTATTTCATAAATCATTGATGTATTTTCTAAGTCCGACTTTTTTTATGCGGTCCCTATCAACCGCATAAAAAAAAGTTTTAGGTAGTATATCGTACAAACTTGTTTATTACATGTAAGAATTTATAAAACTTTCGAATTTTTTTTTTGTGCGATTTCTTTTATGCAGTCCCTATCCACCGCACAAAAAAAGGTTTTACTGTATATATATATATATATATATATATATATATATATATATATATATATATATATATATACAGTAATATATATATATATATATATATATATATATATATATATATATATATATATATATACAGTAATATATATATATATATATATATATATATATATATATATATATATATATATATATATATAATAAATATTTAGTATTAACAAAAGTTGAACAAATAAAAACCTAAAAGTGCAAGAATACATTCGAATCATTTCTAAATTAATAACTTACTGTTTCATTCTTAAGGTTTCATGCTTATGAAAAAATGTCTAAAATTTATTTAAAATTTTATTAGAGTACTACATTAAAATTTTTCTTAAGCTAAATTTTTTTATTATTATTATACATATAATTTAGGTAACAAGCAGTGTTGTAATGTCAATTTTTTCCGTCACGAAGCGTTTAAGCTCCAACATTTTTCATCTGTAGAAATGTTATTATAAACTTATGTTAGTAACTGCATTTCTCCAAATTCAAAAAGAAAAATAAATAAATAAATAATTGTGATCGTCACAAGGCGATCATAGGTTACCCTTTGGCAAAATTGTTGTTGCCTGATTTTTATTTATTTAATTTTTTTTTGGGAGGGGGGGGAAGTAACTTTATTGTGTTTTTATCCTGGGCATCTTTAACTGTTAATCCTGAACTGCTCGGTACACAATTTAGAAGACATATTTTACTGCAGCTCAGACACATTCTGTGTAAATTCCTTTGATGACTGAATAGACATGGAACAGCCAATCGAGATCAATATTAACATTTTCGGGTTGGTGCAATGGTGTTTGAAGGAGATTGTAAGCTGCATCATACACCCGTTTCGGATTCATAAGTTCATACATAAAATATGATGTGAAAGCTAGGCTTTTTTTCAATTTTACCTGAATAGTTAATGAATCTTTTATATTGCGTTGAAGACAGTCTACGGTCTTATGCAAGTCATTTGGTACGTTGACAATGAATCCTTTTATCGCTAACCGGTGATCAACACCCAGTTCTCGTATTTGCATGAAAGGGGTTCAGAAAGCCACCATTCGCTCTTCGGTAGGGTTCAATTCTGTCAACCACTTTGGTACTTTTGTGAGGGTCTTGGCATCGTTTTTTTCTTGCTTCAACTCTAACTTTTGTTACCGTGTCAGTCAGTTTTGAACCTCTTTATTAGTGATATTCACCTGAATTAATATTGAAAACGATCCAGTTTGAACTGTAGGTTAGAATTTCTGATTATTAATTAAAACAATAAAAACAAATATATAGTTCAAATGATGAAATTCTCTTTTATTCACAACTCAAGAAGTATCTATGGTATCTCTCTGGTCCCATATCTCAAAAACACCAACTTAATGCATAACAAAATAAAAGAATTCTAAAAAAATTATCAAACAGCAGCAGTAGTCATAGCAACGCATGCAATGACGACGACACATGCGCACTTTTTACTATTACTCTTGATTATTGTAGTTGAAAAGTGTGAGGACGCCATCAAATCCAAACCAAGACCCATTTTGCCAATGGGTAAAAAAAAAATCCCATTTAGTTTAAATTCATTACACCAATTAATGCGGACATTTAAAAACAAGTAACTAAAAATATAAGTAGAAAAGTTATTAAAAAATACACGCGAAAGTTAATTATAGCGTGTGGTTATGGTATTTTGAGCCAAATATGTATGTATCAAAAACAGCAGCCGGAAGAAATGTTACGATTAAAAAAATCTTTACGAAACCAACTTTAAAATAACAAGAATTATTTTTCACTGAACATAATTAAAGAACTAAGCAAATTTTACAATAAATCTAAAAGACTGGAATAAAGTAAATTATCTTTTATTTATTTTAATGTCAAATAAATTAATAATCAAATTTGTTTACACTTATTTATTGCAACCCAATAAAAATTGATGGTGGAGTACAATACAGCTTTACCATATAGTAACAGAACATTTATAGTAAGACAAAATTACTGGCCTAACGTTATATGTTATTTTTTTCCCGACGTTAAAACCACTACGTTTTTGAAAAATCTTGGCTTTATGCATCTCTAGAAATTAGTAAACTTTTTTTCTTAAATTAAGACTATAGACATTTTAAAATATTTTAGTACAATACACCCGTATTTTGCAAGAAAATGTTTTCTTAATTGTATTCAACTTCATTTTAATTTATGACAATTTCTTTTGTCTCGCTTGTGAAAAGTCTTAGACAATGTACAACTTTTTCAACAAAAAGAAGAAAAAAAAGGAAATAACGGATTATACCTTTATTTGTCAAAATATTTATGTATGAACGAGCATAAGGAACCCTTCAAATATTACATAAGTACAATTTTGGAAATTTTGGACTCCCCTCTCTCCGTGTCAGCAAAAATAATCAACTGACAAACCCCCTTCACGCTTACATAAGAAAATAGGAATGTCCTCTTTGTTTTTTTGTTTTAATTTTGACGTTTATTGTATTAAACTAATTTTAGAATTAAATTGAAATAAAAGATGCAACTTTGCATAAAACAAATTTTACGCCTTCAAATTTCACGCCTTGCCTTTTAAAATTTTCAGTAGAAAATTCTTTGCGAATTCATTCTCAAAATACTTACTTCCCCAGATTTAATTCCAAAACAAGAATTTTTCCAAATAATATTTTTTGTTACATTATTCATTTATTTACATTTTTGCATTTTAAAATTTTTTAAAAAAAATAATGGGAATTAATACCTTAATAAAGAATTTGTGATGTAATCAACCTACTAGGTTCAAGTGCCAAAGTTATAGCGACCTGGCGAACGTGTAAACTTCTATGTATCATTAATGTATTTCCTGTAATCGCCTTCGTGGAGCATAAGGATAACTAAACTGAATTTCAAGTGGATGACATGTCTTTTTGCCATTGTAAAATTTTGTTCTTTCTTTCTTTCTGCGCTTTGCTGTATACTTTTTCCTCTTGTTCTGCGTCTTTGATTATAATCCTGGAGGCTTTTAATTTAATTATTAAAATGTTATTAAAGTTATGTTTAAATTTCGCGCTTCTCCTTTATTATCTTCGATGATTCATATATTTAAAATGCAGAATTTAGTACACGCAACATATCTCGTTAAAAATTGATCAAATCTCTCCTTGCCAGCAAAAATAAGCAAATCACAAATCGCCTCCTTCCATTAGGCGTTTATAGGCTCAGGCTCAAATACAAATTGCCCGGCTACTAATAACAAAAGTATATACTTTGCATTAATACAAGCCAGCATCAGTTGTTAGTTGGTTCCTGTATGGTTCCTGTAAAGTATATACCTGCCAATAGAGCCGCGATGGCTCAGGGGATAAAGCGTTCGCCTTCCAATGAGGCGAACCGGGTTCGAATCCCAGTCGATACGAATTCCGCATCCGGATTGCACTGACCACAGTGCTGAAGTGAAATATCCTCAGTGGTAGACGGATCATGGGTTAGAGTCCCCTTGCCGTCAGGCTAACCGTGGGAGGTTCTCGTGGTCTTCCTCTACATGTAACGCAAATGCGGGTTAGCTCCATCAAAAAGTCCTCCACGAAGGCAAATTTCTCCCAATACTCGATCCAGGAGTTCCCTTGTCTTCTGGATTGGGTTCAAAATTACAAGGCTACGGAGTTGAACATTAGTAGCCGTAAACCCATTAAGTTGGGTCGGCTGTTCAACGACGGTTATAAAATAAAATAAAATAAAATACCTGCCAATAGTGCGTCTAGTTCACTTTTTGCTTAAAAAAGTACATATTAGTTTTGGGGATGCGATATTCAAATAAAATTTCATATATTTTCATTAAGATAAATAAAATGTGTCATTAGTTCCAGAAAGAGATGCAAAAAAAAGGCAGTAATATATTGAATTTTATAATTTCAGAATTTTTTGGAACATTTTTTACTTAATTTTATCTTTCTTCTTCAGCCAAATTTGATGACTGCTGATAGACCTAAGAGAACTGTCATTTCCATCCCCTCCCACGAAGTCAATGTCGACAAGCTAAACAACAGATGGTCTCAAGAAGAACTGATGAAGCAGCTGAGCAAATTAAACCTAACCGAAGAACTCAGCAGTGTAGATCCCAGTCTCGTCCCTCTTGAAGACAAGATACGCCAATGGATGATGCGTAGATCTTCCTGTCCAATTCACTTCTCGTGGAAAGACTTGGGAAAGAAATACTGGCCACGATGGGTGAGAGAAGGAGTTTGCCTAAAGAGGGATGGTTATTGTTCTTTTCCAGCGGGGATGAACTGTGTACCAGGCGCCACTACCTCAGTTCAGCTTCTAAATTGGCAATGCGAGTTGAAAGAGTTTGAGCCATTACAAAGGCATAAAAGAAGTCCGATTACGGATTCTGATAGAGAAACTTCTGTTTTATATAAGAGACCTCCGGTGCCACCCCTACCCACAGAAAGAAGGCGCTTGAAAAGAAACTGTGCCTGGGTTAAAGTTCCTTTCCCTATTACCATTGACTGCTTCTGTACCTGCTGAGAAAATTGTTGAACTATTTGTTACAAGACACAAAAGCTACCGTTTCCGTAAAAAAAAATCTGTTGAACTCGTAATGAGAAATGGTGTTTAGGTTAAACCATTGTTCTCTGTTACGAATTATTATTTTTTTCAACTTTTTCATGTTCATAAATTGAAATAAACATTACACTTTGAGCACTATGATGGAATCACAGTTACTGTGCGTGATAATCAGCCTAACAATAAATGTATGTGTAATTATGTACATGCATGCCAAAGCTCTGCAGGAAGTGTGCTTTTTAAAAAAAAAGATAATTCAACTAGTGAGAGTATCGTCCAAAATTTTTAAAATTGATATGTTTTTATAGTGGAGCATATCTTAGCGATGTTTCGTCTAAAAAAAAAAAAATGGCAAAGGATAAGCATCTCACAGCATTATGTATTTATGGTAATCATTGTAAAAACTTTGGAGTTTTAAATTATAGTTAACTTTTTTATATTTTTAATTTGAATCTTTTTAACTCTCATAATTATTTATCTCATAATTATTTTTAACTGTCATAATCTCACAATTGTTATAAATTGTTTTTTTATGGGTATTATTTGTTTTATTGGCATTATTTGGTTTTTATTAGTAATATTGATTGACTGGTTTTTATGCTTTTAAGTTTGTTTTTTTAAACAGTTAGTTAAACAAAGATTTTATCTCGTAATTAAACAAACTCATGACCAAGTGATTAAGAAACTCGTGTAATTAATTTGTTATTTACGAGTGATCCTCAAAAATTTTATTAAATACATTTCCCAGTTAAATGTTATTACTTTACTTCAAAATTTTAATTTTAGCAACAATTTCAAATTTTCAAAACTACTATTTTGAAATTAAATGCCAAGTATTATTTTTAATTATTGTTTAAATTATTTTGATATTTTTTTTACCGTATCTATGAAAATAATGATTTAAGTTTCTTTCGGGGGAATATGCAAACTTAATTACGTATTTTTAGGTAATTAAGTTTGTGTACGTAATTACGTGTTACGTAATTACGTGTTAATTTTTGTTTGTAAAATACTTACAACTAACAATATATTCTATTTCCCAATATCGAGATCAAGAGTAATTTTTTTTTCAGTTTTACTCATTGTTTATTAAAATTATTTTATACGTATTTTCTGTATATAATTTTTAAAAAATTCCAAGATGTAAATATGTAAATATTACGTGCTAGATTTTTATACATATTTTATTATTTATCTCCCAACAGCATTTTTCCTCATTCCAATAGACTACGTTTGTTTTACTCACTAGAATTAACTAGATTATTGTTAACAAAATGTTGCTATAAACTGAATTCTAAGCATTGAGCTTGATGTGTGTAATCGAAGAGATTGAAGAAAATAGTTTTTAAGTGATATTATTTTTTTAATTCAGGTACACCACTATCAGAAAATATGCAAACAGCTGAAAGCTGCTTTTTAATTCCGAATTCACAGTAAAACTTGTTTAATTTTAATGAATTAAACAAAATCTTCTTTACATGCAGCTGAACATATTAATATGTTTCACTGTTCAACATGTTGCCCTTTTTCTGAATTTCACTTGATACCTTTTTTCCAATATGCTCTTCAAATATGTTAAGAACTAGCTGTAGTTATAAAATAAACATGTAATAAATGTTCTGAAATATTTTCCTTATGTTTTGTAGTTCAACATATTGCCCCTTTTCAGCATGTCACTTGATACCTTTTTCCAATATGCTCTTCAAATATGTTAAGTAGTAGCTGTAGTTATAAAATAAACATGTAATAAATGTTCTGAAATATTTCCCTTATGTTTAGTAGCTCAACATATTGCCCCTTTTCAGCATGTCACTTGATACCTTCTTCCAATATGCTCTTCAATTATGTCAAGTAGTAGCTACAATCTTAAAATAAACATGCAATGAATGTGCTCAAATATTTCTGGTATTTTTAGTAGTTAAACTTGTTGCCCTTTTTCAGTATGTCACTTGACTCTTCAATTTTGTTAAATAGTAGCTGCAATGTTAAAATAAACACGTATTAAATGGCATCAAGTATTTCCCTTATGCTTAATAGCTCAACATGTTGCCCTGTGTTTAATTTCTCAACATGTATTAGATCAGTCTGATGCTTAAACTATATGCATACAATGTATTGTCAGTCTAATCTATCATTGTTAAAATTGTGTATACCAAAAAATTTATTAATAAAAGTCTATTAAAATAAATTATTTACTGTGTTAATTTTGTATGAAGTAAGCAACCGTATCAACTATTTAGCCATCCATTTTTTTTATACGTTTATTCAAATAATAGATAAATATTACATTATTTTTGTGCATGCATCATCTTAAAATAATGGTAAATTTAAAATCAACGAATGATATAGATAATTGTCTTAAATATATCATTCTTTTTAAAGAAAGATATATAATTTCCGAATTGATTTGTGTTTCTCTATATATTTTTCTTTTAATGCAAAAAAATAATACATAAGTTTAAAAAACATTTACCAAAATTCTGAAAGCAATAAAGGCTTTCATAAAATTAATGAGTAAGGAAAAATAAATACATAAAATGAAAAAAATATCGTCTCCTCATCTTTCATTATCTTTAGGTTACATAATGTTATTTTGTAATACAATTCTTATTAAATCTGATTTTTTTGTTACAGAAAAGTCTTTATCTTCTGAAAATCTAGAAAATCGTCCAAAGCAATTATAAACCTTTGATAAACGTCAGCTGCTGCCAGAATGCCTCTTAAACTGTGCGAAATACCGTTTGAAAGAGGAAAAAAACTCTAATCGGATAAAATAAAAAATCGGATAAATTTTTGATCCATCCATCAGAAATTTCTAAAGCTTGAAGCATTAAACTTTGAAATAAAGACTATTAACAAATTAGTTTAATGTCAAAGTGATACATTTGAATTCAATTCATCAAACAATCTATTTATTTCCCTATATAATATTTTTTCTTTAATTTAAATTGCAATTGTAAATAGATGCAAATTTAATACTAATTGCTAAGTACTGCCCTAAGAAATCTGATAACTCTTATTACTTAGGATCAATAAATCGATTTGCAATCTATAAATTTAATTTCTGACAAATTATTAATTTGTTGTAGTTTATATAATATTAAATATGTTCTATTTTTGATTCATTTTATCAAAAAAATAATAGATTGATTATTTTATTTTTTGGAAAAAAATTTATCTCAAAAGTCGCTGTGCTATTCATAAAAATTAATAATAAATGGTAACTAATGAAAAATTGTAGAAAAAATTGTTTTCATCATGAATCAGTTTGACTACAAAAAAAATATAACTTTAGATTTATTTTAATCGCCATATATTAGTCCAAATAATTCTTTTTTCAAATAGTTTAAGATTGTACTCACAAAGACTATTTCACGAGAATGGCAAAAAATTACAAATGCAATGAACGTTTTAGAGCAGTATTTAATTACTTATTACGGGAAGAAGAAGCATTTAATCTAGAAAAAAAAATTCCATTTTACATTCGCAACCATTATTCATTCTATTCTTTACTGGCATTTTAAATTTTAATTGTAAATTGAATTCCGGTAAAACGCTAATTCGTTAATTTTTGTGTGTTTTAGGAAATATAGCATGCTTCTCTTTTCTTTTTTTTTCTTTTTTTACTCAAACACTTAAAGAAAAGAAATGCCATATTCTTCCTGGAAATAAAATCAATATTCATTGACGAAATTATTCGAAACCGAGTTTCAAAACAATATATTTACACATGCAATATTCGAATGTCCCATAGAGTTCAAATATTATTATACGGCTCAGTAAATAATATCTTAAATATCTTTATAAAATCTCTCTGACTTAAGGGATAGAGTGTTCACCCCCAATGAAGTGAACCAGGTTCGATTCCTACGGGGGCTGGTATACGAATTCCGTACTCGACAAGTACCGACTGTCGTAAAATGTTCTCCGTGGTAGACGGATAATGTAATGTTACAATCCCCTGGCCAGGGGATAGGGCGTTCGCCTTCCAATGAGGCGAACCGGGTTCGAATCCCGGTCGATACGAATTCCGCATCCGGTTTGCACCGACCACAGTCCTGAAGTGAAATATCCTCAGTGGTAGACGGATCATGGGTTAGAGTCCCCTTGCCGTCCGGCTAATCGCGGAAGGTTTTCGTTGTCTTCCTCTCCATGTAACGCAAACGCGGGTTATCTTAACAAAAAGTCCCCCACGATGGCAAAATTTCTCCCAGTAGAAATTTCCAGGAGATTCCTTGTTTTCTGGATTGGGTTCAAAATTACAAGGCTACGGAGTTGAAAATTAGTAGTCGTAAACCCATTAAGTTGGGTCGGCTGTTCAATGACGGTTATAAATAAAATAAAATCCCCTTGCTATCGGGCTAATCGTTGGAGGGTTTCGTAGTTTTTTTTTTTTTTTTTTCTCTGAGTAACACAAAAGCCCTCACGAAGGCTAGTTTGCCCCAATACTTGATCCAAGAGTTCCCTTGTTTTCTGGGAGTGGTTCAACATTACAAGGCTACAAAGTTGAATATTGATAGTAATATACTCAGAATTGGGTCGGCTGCTCAACGTTGGTAGTAAAATAAAAAAACATATTATGATTGATATGTTAAATATTATTGTAGAAATAATTATTGTAATAATTGTATGAAAATATAAAATGTTAAATATTATCGTATGAAAATATTCTTAAATGTAAGTGCAATTAGCATTTATTATCAATAAGTATAACCATGAAGTCAGAGTTTTATTTCAAAAATATCTAAAACGAAATAGAAATTTTCCCCAAATAGTATACTTGTATAAAAAGAGACTCAATTTTGGCAGCTCAAGATGTTGGAACTCAGCTCAGCAAGATAATAAATCGCCAAGTATGAATTCTCAGGACTTCAACAACAGGCATGGCGCCGACACCCTGCTAGTTTAACAATAACCTAAACAAAGTTCCGGAACAGGGAAGGGGATGACGACTAGATGGGGAGGCCGATTACCCAGTGGGAGAAAAAAAATAACTTCCATAGGTGGTCCTTGACCGCGGGTTCCTGAAAAGACCCTAGAACAACATTTTTGTCATAGACACCTAGACGATAACATCATTTTTCTACCCAGTTAAATAAAGATTAAATGCCTCTTACTATCATTTAACAAAAGCTGGATATTCAGCTGAAAATTCCTTTAGATTGTAGTTAGAAATGTTTAGTGCTTTTAGGGTATTGCCTTGAAGTAAAAGGGTCTTTCCATAGATATCGGCTATTAAGTTAAAGAGTGGGAGAAACAGGGGGTAATATGTTATTCTTTTATCTTTGCTTTTGAGGGCATGCTTCCTGTTATTTTTGTAATGATTATTACAAACTTCTTACTAAATATTTCATCAATATTTTTTTTAAATAAAATATATAAACACAGAGCAAAAAATATGGTCAAAACTATTTGAATATGGTAAAATTTACCGTGTTTCTGGCTCTATAGGGACATCGAAAGGCTATGTAGTTTTTACTAAAGCCCTTTGATAATGTCTTTGGTAAAATTAACAATACTTTTATAATAGATGATGAAATTTGGTAATAGTGGTGAAATTCGGTAATTTTATCATATTACCTTGAGCTATGCATGAAAACTATTTATATGGTTAAATTTTCTTTTCAGTTTTATATTTTGTTTCTAAATTTGTGGTAATAAAAACTAATTTCCATAAAACCAGAATTTCTGGAAAACCGTTATCATGCGAACAGAAAAATTACTAAATGAGAGAATTAAATAACGTATATTTTGGTTTTATAAACAAAATTACTATTGTTTTTTTACCAGAAATGTCATTACTATACAGAACGGTAATTTTACCAGAATTTTTTCTTCAAGAATGAAGTATAATATAACTACGGCTTTATAACAAATTATATACATATTTGCATTCTGTATTTATAAAAATATGCGAATTTTAACGAAAAAATTTTTCAATAAATTTTTAAGTTGATTTTATAACTAAGTGAATTTTGCTTCTGTGCATTGATTAAGTTTAATATAGAAAAATAATTCTACAAATTCTTCAATTTCTTGAATTTTTTTCTTTGAGTTCTTGATTTATATTTCTTGAGTGCAATATAAGCAATTTTAACCTTAAAAATGCACTATTAACAAAAATATAAACATACAATTCAATATTTCTTCGATAAATGTTTTATTTTATCATACAATAAAAATTATCATTATTATGATTTGTATGACACTACCTTTGGGTGTTCGGGTGCTAAACGACACTGTAAATTTTTTTTTATTTTTATTCAGCCAGACCAATCTAATCAAACAATAGCAAAAAATGCCAGAAGGGAAAATAATATTCAGAGGATAGCTCTCTTGAAAAATTCATAAAACTATGTTGTCAGTTTGTTACATAGTTTCAAACATTGACATTTGCTGAGAAAATTATATATTTATTCAAATGAGACAATTATATATTTATAAAAATGACGCTCACTTTTTATTAAACAAGTTTCAAATGAATTTCTCATTTAAGAAAATCATAAAAAATTCACAAAGAGTCCTCCATTATATTAACCATAAATATGCTCTTAACATAGCATTAGTTTAAAGTAAATAAATCCTTCTTAAAAATTTTGGATATTTATTTTTTCACAGCTATGAGTATAGCTGGAAAATATAAAGCTTACTTTATAATCTGAAACAAATTGCAAATGAATTCATCCTTTCTAAAAATTATCAAAAATTCACAAAGAGTCTTCCATTATATTAACTATAAATATGCTCTTAACATAGCATTAGTTTAAAGTAAATAAATCGTTCTTAAAAATTTTGGGTATTTATTTTTTCACAGCTATGGGCATTGCTGGAAAATATAAAGCTTACTTTATAATCTGAAACAAATTGCAAATGTATTCATCCTTTCCAAAAATTATAAAAAATTTGCTAAGAGTCCTCAGGTATGTTAACTATAAATATGCTCCTACAGTACCATAGTTTGGAGTAAAAAAAAATCCTTCTTAAAAATTTTGAGCACTAATTTCTTGACACATATGAGTAGTTTTGAAAGAATTGACACTCACTTTGTATACGAAAACAAGTTTCATATGATTTCTTCATTGCAAAAAATTATGAAAATTCGCAAAATAAACTCCATCATGTTAACTATATATATACTCTTTACGTAGCATAGTTTGAACGAATCAAATGCTTCTTGAAAAATTTAGATTCTTGTTTCTTCTTATGTATGTGTATTTTTAAAAAATTTGAAAAATTCTTTGTAATCTGGAATAAGTTTTAAATGAATTCCTCTTTTCCAAAAATTTTAAAAACTTCGCAAAGTGTCCTGCAATATATTAACTTTAAATATAATCTTAATGTAGCCTTGTTTGGTCAAAACTAATGCTTTTGTAAAATTTTGGAAACTTAGTTCTTCACATCTATGGGTATTTTTAGAAAATTTGGCGCTTACGTTGTAATCGGTAACAAGTTTAAAATGAATTCCACATTTCAGAAAATTATAACCAATACGCAAATTCTCCTCCAATATATTAACGAGAAATATGCTGTTAATATAGCATTGGTTTGGAGTAAACAAATCTTTCATAAAAATTTAGAAAAATCCTTTCCTGACACATATGGATCATTTTGAATGACTTGATGCTCAATTTGTAATTTGACGCAAGTTTCAAATGATTTTTCATTGCAAGAAAATATAAGAAATTCGCAAAATATTCTCCATTATGATATTTATATACATGCTCTGTGATATTTATATATACATGCTCTAACATGTGAATTGAACAAAAAAATTTTCTTTAAAATTTTGGGTATTTATTTCTTCACATTCATGGGTATTTTTGAAACTTTTGACGCTTACTTTACAATTTGAAACAGGTTTTAAATAAATTCCTCTTTTCCAAAAATTAAAAGAAATTTTGCAAAGTGTCCTCCAATACGTTAACTACAAATATAATCTTAACGTAGCATTGTTTGGTTGAAACAAATGTTTCTTAAAAATTTTCAAAGCTCATTTCTCAGCACATATGGATGGCACATTTCGAATGAATTAATGCTCAATTCTTAATCTGAAACAACTTTCAAATGATTTCCCCATTGGGAAAAAAAAATGTAAAAAATTTGCAAAATATCTTCCATTATGATATTTACATATTGCTTATACAAAACAAATGATATTGTAAAATTATGGAAACTTGTTTTTTCACATCTATGGGTAGTTTTTGAAAATTTGATACTTCATTTCTAATCTGAAGAAACATTTAAATGAATTACATTTTTCCAAAAATTATAAAACATTCGCAAATTGTACTCTAATATTTTAACTATAAATATAATCTTAACGTAGCATTGTTTTGAGAAAACAAATGCTTTTGTAAATGTTTGGGTACTTATTTCTTCACATCTATGGGAATTTTTAGAAAATTTGACCCTTTCTCTATAATCTAAAATAAGTTTTAAAGTAATTCCTCCTTTACCAAAATTATAAAAATTCGCAAAATGTCCTGCAATATGGTACCTATATTATCTGAAAGTAGCATTGTTTGGTGAAAACGAATGCTTTTCTAAAATTTTGGGTAGTTGTTTCTTCACATCTATGGGTATTTTTGGAAAATTTGGCACTTTCTCTGTAACCTGAATTAAGTTTTAAATGAATTCCTCTTTTCTGAAAATTATAAGATATTCGCAAAGTGCTCTCCAATATTTTAACTATAAATATAATCTTAACGTAGCATTGTTTGAACAAAACGAATGCTTTTGTGAATTTTTGGGGTACCTATTTCTCCATATTTATGAGTCTTTTTGGAAAATTCAACAATTATTATATAGTTTTAAGCAAGTTTCAAATCAGTTCCTCATTGCAAAAAATTATAAAAAAATCGCTAAATGTCCTACATTATATGTTATCGATAAATATGTTCTTAACGTGAGTAAACAAATCCTTCTAAACAATTTTGAGTACTTATTTCTTGAAAAAAATTGATATTTTTAAAACAAAATGACGACTGCTTTAAAATCTCAAACAAGTTTCAAATGAATTCCTCATTGCTAAGAATTTCAAAAATTCACAAAATGTCCTTATATATATATATATATATATATATATATATATATATATATATATATATATATATATATATATATATATATATATATATATATATATATATATATATATATATATATATAATATAAGTTCTTAACGTATCAATGTTATTTGGACTAAAAATTGCTTCTTAAAAATTTTCAGCTTTTATTTTTTGACACATATGGGTATATTTTTTATAAAATTGACGCTTATTTAATAATCTGAAACAAGGAAAAAAATTAATTCCTCATTGCAAAAAATTATAAATAATTTGCAAATTGTCCTACATTGTGTTATTAATGTAATATATGCTCTTAAGGTGAGTAAACAAATCCTTCTTAAAAAGTTTGAGTAACTATTTCTTGAAACATATTGTTATTTTTAAAAAATGATGCACACTTTGTAATAAGTTTCAAATGAAATAATATAAAAAATTTTCAAAATTCCCTGCCTTATTTTTATATGTATGTTCATTATTTAGCATAGTTTTGACAAAAAATTGCTTCTGAAAAATTTTGAATTCTTCTTTCTTGAGATATTTCGATATTTTTTTTTAAAAAAATAGAGGCTCTCTTTTAAATATTAAGCATGTTTCAAATGATATTCTCATTAAAAAAAATTACAG